>CM053793.1:217022606-217477606 GCA_028749045.1 Cupressus sempervirens
GAGTGAGTGAAGTAGTAGTTTCCAAGAGGGGTTCAAAGTCCACCCATCATCTTGGTTAAGGTTGATGGGATGACAGTTAATTTCAATGGCTTCTTTGAGTTTCCTCTTGAAATAATTATCCTCCTTGCAAAGGATTTGGGCTTGTTCCAAAGAAACATGATGTCTGGTAGAGGAGGAGTGCTTTGCTAGAGCTGATTTGTGGACCCTATCATGCATAATGTCTACATTATGCTCACAAATCCTAGTATGAAAAGAATGACCAGTTTCTCCAATGTAGGGGGTGCCATACGAGCACTCAATTTTGTAAACTCCTGAGTCCAGAAAGGAGTCTTTGGAGTCCTTGAGCTGGGGGACAAGATTAATTATCTTAGAAATGAATTTGAAGGCAACATAGAGTCCCCTTTCCATTAAGATTTTGGAAATCTTTTGGGAGATACCATCCAAAAAAGGAATGGAAGCATGCAAAGGAGGGAGGTTCAAAGATAGGGTAGGCCTAGAGTTGGAAAGAAAAAAGGATTTGGCCTAGCAGAGAGCCCTAGAAATTTGCTTACATGAATACCCATTCAAGGAGAAGACATTTTGAAGATGAGACAACTCATGGTCTATGTGGTCATCATTACAGATTCTAAAGGCTCTTAGGGCAAGGGTCCTAAGGATGTAGACTTTTTGGCTAGGATGGTGGTGGGAAGATGAGTGGAGATATAAGTTGGTGTGGTTGGATTTACGATAAACACGTCTGCCAAAGGTACCATCACATTTCCTAATGAGAAGAACATCAAGAAAGGATAAGTGGTTATCCGACTCTAGCTCCATGGTGGATGATATGCTAGGGGCCAAGTTGTTGATGTGCCTATGAAAATCATCAAGTTTTTCAAGTCCATGTGGCCAACACCTATTGGTGTCATCTACATATTGCTTCCATCATCTAGGTTTGAGGGGAAAGGAGTGGATGGCTGTCTCCTCAAAATGCTCCATATAGAGTTTTTCTATGACTAGAGAGAGAGGAGAACCCATGGAAACCCTTTCCACTTGTTCATAGATAACATTTTCAAAGGACAAGAATGTAGATCTTAAATAGAACTCAACGAAGTCAACAATCTCATCACCAATCTTGTTCTTAATAATTAGTATATAGTCCTGAATAGGAACTTTGGTGAAGAGGGAGACCACATCAAAACTAACCAAGATGTCATCCTAGTCTGCCTTGTTGTCCTTAACAAATTGGACAAAATGTGAGGAATCCTTGATGAAAGAGTCAGAATTACCAATCAAGGGGGAAATTAACTTGGCCAGGTGGGAGACTAAGAGAAAAACATAGGCAACCCAACAGTGTCCATAATGGTCTCAAAGAAATGCCTCCTTTATGAATTTATGGACCCCATAGATATGTGGGGTCACTTCTTTAGACAGAACCAATTTTTTCTTTGTGGCCTCATGAAAGGAGGAATTGAAAACCAAGGCTTTGAATCTCTTCAAGGTCTTGGGGCACAAATTGTGGGAGAGAGTTCTATAGCTAATGGAGTCCGAGAGCAAGTTAGACATTTTGGAGACATAGTCTTGCCTATTCATGATGATGATAGCATTACCTTCATCAACTTTGATAAGAATGATGTCATTTTTATTAATTAGACTTTTAAAGGCAAGTTTTTCTCCACCAGGTATGTTAGGTTTCAACGGTTTCGCACACCTAAGGGTGGCAACATAGTCTTGTCTAATTGCTTCTGCCACATCATTTGAGAGAGAGTGAATAGCATTTTTGATCTCAATAAGGAAATGGATGTGTGAGATGACATGAGGGGAGTAAGAGAAATTAAGACCCCACTTAAAAAAATTAAAAGTAAGAGGGTCTATGATGGCATTGGACAAGTTGACAACCAACTTGTTTTCCCAGTGATGCACTACTTGATAAGAGGAGGTGTTGAAAGAACTAGAAAGGGGAAACTAGGGGGGGATGGGGAGAGATATGGGAAGAGGACAAGGAGACACAAAAATCAATACAATTCTTGACCTAAGGTGAGAGGACTGTATGAGAGGAAGACATAACTAACACTCCTTTGGACAGAGATAAGGGAAACGTCTCACTCACTAACATCCCATTGGGCAGAGATATGGAAGCCCCTCACCATAGTTAGAGAAGCTAAGGGAATAGAAACTAGAGTGGTTAGGTTGCACCTGATGGTCAACATTGTTGCCTATGACATGATAGGGGTCAATCAAAGGAGATGCTAGAAGAAAGGAATACCGACAGTCAACCTTAGAGTAATTAATGAATGACTTTCCGAGCACGCTAAGTGAAATATTGCAGTTAGAGGAAGTACCTAGACACCTTGGCATGGAGCTATTGAGAGAGTAGGACCATTGGAGGACATCAGATAGTGAACAGGTTGCACCATGGTTGAGTGTAGTGAAGGATTGTTGTTTGGTCTACACATGAGAAGGGCATGAAGAATGCACAATAGCTCTATCTCCCACCACATTAAAGAATGCACTATGAAATGAGGATGACCCCGATGACTGGCCTCCATCGTTAGAAAAATATTTGATGCTGATAGCTTGAGGAGAAGAATGGAGAGGGGCTACTGATGGAAGGGATGAAGACCAAGGAGCAGAGTTGCCATGATGATGCCCTAGTGCACCCAATGAGCTTTGGTAATGAATAGAAGAGAGACCATGGTGGTGTCAGGTCTTAGACAAAAGAACTTTAAATTTCTTCTTTTTTCTTCTGATGGACTCATCGTAATGACCCAAAGCACTGCCATAAGAAGAGGTGTCAGCTAAACCCAGAGATCTAGTCGAAGGGAAGAGGTTAACTCTAAATAGAGAGGCAACAACCTGGCGTTGAAGTAGTCAATGATCCACCTAGTAGATTGAATGATCAATCTAAGGAGAGAGAGTTCTAACTTCAAGAAGATTAGTTTGGTATGAATGCTATGGAGATAATGGCTCACTTTGAAAAAATAAGGAACCACAAGAGAATCTCTACAATGTTTAAGAAAGGCTAAGTCTACAATTTTCTTCATAAGCTTGATCCTTAACATCTAAAACTGCTTAGATTTGAAACATAGTTCCCTCCCATGAAGGGTATCAATTAATAATATTAGATTTCCACAATCCATTACTAATGATGATTTTCCTTCTGGATTTGATTGTGTATTTTTTTTATCATCAATGTTTTGGATCACACTCTATGATCCATCATCAGGATGAGAGAAGGATGTAAGATGTATGTAGACTAGCCAAGCCAACTAGAATAAAAAGGAGAGAAGGGAGAAGGAGCATGCAATACGAAGAAGAAAAAGAAAGAAATGAAAATAAATATTAATAAAAAGCCTTTAAACTAGTAATTAGAAATACAGAAGAATAAAGATGCAAGTGAGAAAAAGAGAAAAGAAACCACCAAGGGGGCTGACAGTTAGAGAATAAAAGGAATGAAAAAACAAATGAAAAAGGGTGGTGGGGGATGAAATCATGGATAAAGGAATGAAAAAACAAATGAATAAAGATGTAAGAAGTTGTAGAAAATTTAAAGCTAAATCATTTAGCTTTCATGTTGTTGCTGAGTATGAAAAGTTCTCTATGTATGCTGAGTGAAGCACTAGTTAGTGTTGAGTTGCAAAACTAAGTCAGTTGACGCTGAGCCTGTGGTAGCTGCTAAGTGATGCTCATATCACTAGATGACGAGTAAAACCAAAATCATGTTGATGCTGAGTTTACAATTATAAAAGCCCTAAGAATTTATTGCAAAGTTTTTGAAGGGTATATGGTCATTTTTCACTCATTTCTCATCATTTCAAATTCAAACAATAGTTAAAGGTGTAGAAGGTAATTTAGAAGTTTGTTTGAAGTATTTTCATAGATTCTAGCAACAATCCAACACCAATTCATCAGATTTCCAGGTATTCTTCATAAGTGGAGTCACACAGTTTGAAATTTGTATAAACTCTAGTTTGTCAAATGGCATCCAATTCAAGGAATGTAGAGGGACAAGAAGTTTTAAATGTTCAATTAGTTAGCAATGAAGTGAAGCAACCATATTTTAGAGCAATTCTAGATGTTGCTTATAAACAAGACCCATCAGGTGCACTTTCCATGATTCCCCTAAAAGTCATAATGGTCCAAGATGTCAAAAAGTGCTAAAACTAAAAGATAGGAGGAATAAGAGACATGGAAATAAGGCAAGCCTATGACAAGTTGTGTAAAAATGACATTCTAAAAGAAGAACTTAAGATTGTTGAAAGGAAGTATTTGACCCGTGCCCTAGACTTTCCCCATGGTGGTCAAAACATAACAGATCAAGATAGTGTTGAGCAGAATACACAATGGATGCTTATGGCTGGAAGTTGGTCCTATCAAAATTTCAAAGAAAATAGTTTGTAGGGTGACTAGTTTTCCAATCCTAGATTAGCCAAAGACTCTACGAAGCGATTCAAAGGAGGTTATAGAGAAAAACATAGGAGGCAAATCAAACAAATGTGGAATGACAATTCATATCATCACAGATCCTCTATTGGAATTTGCCATAATGGTAATTTCTCATAAGTTTTATCAATCAAGCAAATTGAATAGTGTATCCTGTATTGTAGTAGATGTGGGATACAAAATTGTGAAGAGGGATCATACCTATGATCTAGTTGAACTAAAATTGCAACAAATAATGGAAAATCTAGGTGCCATTAGAAAAACCAAGAGTGCAAAGTGCAAATTTGGATCAATCCTAATTTTCATATTTTTTCTATGTATAGAATGCATTTCCATCTTTTGGTAAGGTGAGTTGGAAGACAAATAGATTTAGTTGTAGTTCAAATCAATGAGTGTATTGAGTGAATGGGGGATAACTTTGGAACTATCATGACCAACTATTTTGAAGACTTCAAGAAGTCTATGAAACAAAGGATGCGAATACCTATTTCATTGATTGAATAGTATTACAATGTGTTGCCTGACTTTAAGTCACCCTTTTTTTTGGCAATATTGGTCATATCAAGTTAGTCTAGTCAGTCTAGGTCTAAGTCATTATATGTAGGAAATCTTTTTCGAGTTCCCCTTCAAATTGCTTTCTTCTTTTCAAGCCAGGTGGGTTATTTGGAAGTCCTGTCATGATGGGTAGGTGATAGATCCCAACCTGGTTAAGAAATATGCTCCTATTGATGATCTTTTTCAATAGAATAATGATGATTGTGAATCATGATCTCCAAGAATTTGCAAGGAATCAAAGGAAATTTTTCAGTTGACTCTTTACACTATGCTAGAAACAAGACTAAGACTATACCCTGACATTGGTGCATCATATTTCTTATCAACACTTCCAAGATTCTTAGGTGAACATGTGGGTCTGACTGGCATGAGATTGGATGGAGCAAAATTAGTCACTTGTAGTCTTGCAACTCATTTTGTGCATTCTACAGGGTTGCAATTGTTGGATGAAGCTTTAGCCAAAGTGGAGAAACTAGATTCAAATCTTGTTAATTTTGTGATTGATGGATTTTTAGATAAAATATGTGTGAAAAATGGGTGCACACGGTATGAGATAAGTGGAGATCCAAGTCTATAGGCAAAGAGAGGACATTGATGTAATAAGACTTGATGATAATGATGGATAAAAATGACATATGCTTCGAGTGGCCTCAACCACAAGAGCTTAGAGATCCATTAGAAAGTTAGAAGGAGGATCCTCATAAGACCTTACAACATGAAAGTTCCATTTCTTTTGGGAGATTTGAGAATGATTCTTTGGCATGGGGAAAATGGTCTTCCTTTTCACAAAATAGATACCTAGAAGAAGTGGAAAGATTTTCTACTCTAGGGTTAGTTATTTAGAAGAAAGCTTATTTTGAAGCTCATTTCGAGAAAATTGCAGCCAAAAAGGCTCTGGAACAGCAAGCTCAGTTGGAGTCTCAATTAGGGATTGGAAGTAATTATAATGAAGATTGCATGGTTGAAAATAATTATAATGAAGATGGCATGATTGATCATAGTTTTAATCAAGAACAATATCTAGAAGAGTCACCAGATCAGAATGATGAAGATGTCACATTTTCTCATTCAGTTGATTCTGATAATTCATCTCACCATACAGATACAGAGGAAGGGAGTTTTATTATAGTTGATCTAAAGAGTGGCATATCAGTTGGTCAAATAGAGGACCCACGTCAAGATATACCTCTAGCAATGAACGATTCTAAGCAAGAACATGTGTATTCACAGTTAGATGCTTCAAACAATAACCTAGAAATGAAAAATGCCAAAGAACTTTCTACTCTTGAAAGGGATTCAAAGGTGGATAATTTCAATATGATGGATGTTGATAGCACAAATCTAAGAAAAGATGAGCAAGAACAAAGACATAGTTCAAAATCAGCACAATCAGAGAATAAGGTCACCAAAGAGGCAGAGGAAAATGAGGTGGCATCTAACCATGCCTTAACAAATTCTCAAAAGCAAGAGAAAAATGAAAAATCCACTAAGAAGATTACTACTAAGTCATGGGAGTAATGGAAGTTTGTGACTAGCGCGAGACGGTGGGATTTGAATCATGGTGGGCTTGGAAGGCAAGCAATCCTGGACTATGATTAGAGGGGTTAGCACATATATCACTGAAAATGTATTTGGTAATGGCGTAGATTCAAAATATCTATGTACACATGCTTATCAAGCTCAGTAAAAGGCTCTTTCAGACCATACATTCAACCACTCTGACTGAATACCTGTATGAACAATGTATCCCCAAATAAGACATGCCTGCCAATCACCTTGAGACTGTTGACAATGACCCTAGTTTGGATCATTTCTCCAGCAAGCATCGGCTTCATTCATTATTTTACCACTATGTACTTTATATTGACATTGATGTTCATCATGGGGATGGTGTTGATGAGGCCTTCTACACTACAAACCGAGTGAGGACTGTATCTTTTCACAAATTTGGGGATTATTTTCCTAGAATAGGCCACGTTGAGGATGTGGGACATGGGAAAGGGAAATACTATGCCTTGAATGTCCCTTTGAATAGTGGAATTGATGATGAGAGCTACAAGAATCTCTTTAGGCCAATTATTCAGAATGTGATGGAAGTATATCAGCCACATGTAGTTGTGCTACAATGTGGAGCAGACTCTCTTTCAGGTGACAGATTAGGGGTCTTCAATTTATCAGTTAGAGGACATGCCGATTGTGTACATTTTCTTCATTCATTCAATGTACCACTGATGCTGGTTGGTGGTAGTGGTTACACCATTCGTAATGTTGCATGTTGCTGGTACTATGAGACTGTTGTTGCTGTAGGTGTCGAGCCTGAGAATAAGTTGCCTTATAACGAATATCATGAATATTTTGGGCCAGACTATAAACTTTATGTAGCTCCAGCTAACATGCCAAATGAGAATAATGCAAATGATTTAGAGAAAATGAAAAATGCATTGCTAAGAACAGCTGAGCAAAATACAACATGCTCCCAGTTTACCATTTCAAGAAAGGCCACCAGATATAGAATTTCTTGAAGAAGAAGAAGAGGAGATGGAACAATAGTCAAATTGTCAAATCTGGGATGGGGAATTTTTAAATTAGGATAGGTTAGATGAAGAGACAAAGTCATTTTTGGCTCCTTTTATTTGTAGTTTCGAAAGTATTAGTCTCTAGTCTTTTCAAAATCTGGAATTTGAAACACTTCGCATTCTCATGAAGGTCGTATGTTGTAATCTCTATATATACTATTGGAAAATTAAATGCAAGGGTCAGCAAATTGTTGGCATGATGAGAGATTGCATAGAAAATTATGGTTGGTGTCAATTCTTTACTGTCTGGGGGGGTGTTTTTCTTTTTTAGCATACAGTCGGAGAGCTGGAGTAGAGGGGAGAGCATTCAATTTTCTGCATTTTTCATTCATGCATTAGAGGGATATTTTGGTTCTTTGTAATAGATTTGGCTGTATATTGTAAGAAAATGTAATCAGAGTATTATGTTTGTTGTGTTCAAAACAAGAAAGGTTTTTTTTATGAATCAGAGCATTTAGGCATCACTTTTCTGATTACTTCCAATCAGAGTATTGTTATAATTAGTATTAAGCACTTTCTTGCATTCTCAGCTAAATGGTGAATGGGTGATAGATCAGAGTACTTTCATCTATTCATGTTGCAAAGTTTCAAATGTTCAGTCTTCATTTTAATTTCATGTCACTGCATTTGCATAAGTAAAAACATTCTTGCATTACCAATCTCAAGAGTCATAGGATGTGTGATTTCTCGAAGTTGGGTAGGTTTAACATCTAAAATCTTGTAGTGCCTACCCTTGGTTCACATTTTGTTATCGTTGCTGAACTCTTTTAGAGCTAGTTTCATGTTGATGGTTGGTAATATTATTATAAGATTATCAGATATTGTGCTATGGATTCAGTTGATATGTGATAAGATTACTTAGACTCTACATTTCATGTATGTATGATGATTATTTTTAGTGTTCACAATTATTGATGATGATTATTACATTGCTTTCAATTATTAATGATGATTAGTAAGATGATTTATTATCATATGTGCTTTCTTATGGATACTTACTCCATACTTGCATGTGTATGGTGTGTGTGTTTGCCTTGCGTGTTTGCTTTTGTATGGCGTGTCTGATGTGGTTAAGGAAGGGAGTCGTAGTCACCTACTAGTCGGGATCTACATGATGCACCACTTCCTACCATTGTCTATTTAGTTTAGTATATATTGTGTCTGTACATGCATGGTTTTTATGTAGGTTGTAGGTACCAGGTATCGACTACCCTGAATTGCCAGAATGAGCGTACCCTATCACATTATCTCAATGATAAGAGAGGGGAGATAAATTCTCAAGTCCAAATCCCAACCCTTTAAGCCATTTGTTCTAATTGAAAAATTAGGACAAGTATCTAAGTTGAGTACCCTCTGAATGCATCAGATGATGTAATTCGTGATATAAACCCCTTGGTTTGATTTGTATGTATTTTGGCTATGATGGATTTTTCGTATTTTTACCTTTGTGAGTCTTTGGAGTATTTTCTATTAATTAAGCCTAATTAAAAGATTTAATTAATGGTTTAATTTAATGGAAAATTAATATGATATTTTAATATTTATTTTATTTAATTAATTAGAAAATTAATTAAATAAAATAATTAAATTTGAAAATAAAATAATTAAACTGGAAGATAAAAGTTATAATATTAATTTGGAATGTGACAATATTTATTTTAATAATAATATATTTGGAGCTCATTTTTAAATAAATGACTAAATAATATTATTATTAAAGCTAATAAATATTTTAGCAATAAAGTTTTGGAAAATGAAATTTAAAAGTGGAAAATATATTTTAAATTATTAAAAGATTCTAAATCTCATATGATTAAAATATAAATATATTAAGATTGAAAAGTGAAGATATTAAAGTTAGTTCATGAGACTTAATAAATAAATAAATAAAATTAGAAAGAGTAAAGTAAATTGGAGTTACAAGCTTGCATGAGAATTAACATGTGTCAACAACACGGGCGTTAGTGCATCAATTAAGCACAAGGTGTCTACAATTCTATGACTCATCAAAAAGGATTAGAAAAGACCCATGCTTAGTTGGTGACACCTTTCAACGGTTTCAAGAAGCATTCCAAAAGTTTTTTGAGAGCTCTTGATATTCAGGCATTCATAGAAGGTTAAATGAAAAGCTTAATGGAAGCCACGAGCTACAAGCTAAAAAAAAAAATAGAAGCTTCAAAGCTTACATGCATGGGAGAAGATTCATATGCTCATATATTTTCTACTTGCTTCTATGCTCCTTCTAGCACTTCTAATCACTTGGAGGATTCGATCGGCTTGGATTCTTGGAAGAATTGTGAATGATGGAGAAGGAAGAGATTTTCTATGAACTTGTGAGGCATGGCAAATTAGCATCAGTGTCCAGGTGCACTCGTGATATTCTCATATTCCCTTTGCACTCTTTCTCTTCTTGTCTTCATCATATCTGTTTTATGTGTCTAAATACTCTCTGTATTTGAAATTGGAATCTAGATATTTTATTTGGATGAGAAGAAAACAATAGAAAAATCTTAGATCCAATTAAGGAGAAATAATTAGATCTTAATCGGGTTTGGGTTCGAATTTATATTGTAAAATTAGATAGACAAGATTTGAAATTAAAATAAAAATTCTAAGTTGAAAATTCGAATGATTAGATGTAATTTTTTTATCAAATTATATTTTTAGATGCGAATGGACAAACCTATTAGATGGATGAATGGGTAAATTTAGAGAACAATTATTTTAAGAGGAAATTCTTAATTCATCACAAATTGTCCTGTCGCTGCCCCTTGGATAGACCTGAACTCAGTCATTCATAACTTTTTATTGTGATTGAATTTATTCGATCGCTTTGGTCAGAATTGGCGCAACTTGGCCCTCTCTAGCATATTTAAATTTTAGCCCGATCCAACAGTTCATTAGGGAGATATGGCCGTCGTACTAAGACTATTTTATTCGAGGACATATATTTCTCCATTTCCCATAACCAAGAGTTCTTTATGCTTAAACTTCACAAAAATAATATATCAAAGCATGGAATGAATTAAAGATCTTATTGAAATCTTTCTTTATTAGAATCTTATTAAAATGCATTAGTTTTAGATGGTTTATTATCTAATCTAATTAAATCAAATTTAATTAAGATTAGTTAATAGTAGAAGAAGTGTAATTAATTATTAGTCAATCTAAGTAAATGGATTTTTAAATGAGAGAAAATTAAAAGAAAAGAGATTTTAATATGGTTTATATAGTGGACTTTTTATAAGGTATATTGAATACTATTTAATATATATTAAACAATTTTAGAGTTGTTTAATGAAGATGATAATGTTAAGAATTTGGAGATTATTTATGTTAAAATCTACAATGAGTCTTATTGGTTTGTGATAGGGATTTTTATATAGACAAACTATAATTAGAACAATTAGAAAATGGAGTCTAATGATTTATTTTAATATTGATTAAATAATTGTAAGATGATAATTTATATTATGTTGATTTAAATTTAGAAACTCTGAATGATATTGGATTAAGACTGAATTATTATGTTATTAGTTAATACGTTTGAATACCTTAATGGAGTTAAGAGTTAGCCAAATATTAACTAATGAGTTTATGGAAGGATTCTATAGATTGGGTATTTATAGTTTGAGGAGTTTATTATTTATTAATATTTGTAAGGACTAGCAAACTATTAATAAATAATCGTGTAAATAGTTCGATTAGATTTAATCTAGTGAAGATTATTTAATGATTAAAGTTTTGTAAAGATATTAGTTTTCAGATTTGAAGTATAATTGATTTTTAATCAATTGATATTATAACTATGATATTAACAATTAAGTTGTGCGATAGAGTCTTATTTGAAAAGATTAATGATAATACGAACTTGTCAAGGGAATGTTGGTATTCTTTGAAAGAAGATGAATGAGGTCATTATAGATTTATTCTCAATATAGCTTGCTAATAAATATTGACAAGTTATTATTATTGAATTATTAATATGAACATTTGAGTATTGAATTATAGTTGACTTTTATCTTACAGAATTCTAGTTAGTTATTAGTCAACTGATATTAATTGGAACGTTGCTATGGTTATGCAATTATTAATTAAATCAATTAATGAGAGTTAATTAGATTTAATTAATAATTAAGTTATGTAATAGAGATTTAATTGATATAATTCTTTTAATGAGATTGTAGAAGTATTGATATCAAGTTGATAGGTCTTAGTCTGATGACTTGAATGATGACCTTAGATATTTAATGGTGAAGACTTAGTAATATTTAATTGAGGACTATTATAATATGGACCTATGTTAATTGATTGATGTAATTGATCATTTTAATAAAGTTATAATCTTTTATTCGAAGAATGATAATTGGTCCTCTTATAGTATAACGAATAATGATCCTCAAAAAGTTGAAAGGTTAATCAATTAGAATATGGATCATGGTTAAATATAAAGGACAATTTAATTAAGGTCAATGATGATCATTTTAGTGAATATTTATCCTTAAGTTATTCTTAGAATGTAATTCTTAATAATGGAAGGGTAATGCTATCGGGGAACAATTGGGTTTACTTGTAGGTCAAATGATGAAACTTAAGACACTTGAAAATATACTTGCAAATAAAAAAATTGGAAACCCCTACACATTATTCAACTATGTGAATTTAGTAAACCAAAACATGTGTTTGCATCATGTATTCTATATGCTTCTTGTTTTGGGTTTTGGGTTGACTAGTGTTGACCAGTCCTAAGTTGTTACCAGAGGCTCGGAGGTTATGAGATGTGATGGCATGTTGATTTTATTTGGTCTCAATTTTTATAAGCCCAACCATGGTAATGTGATCGGATGCTCTATGAAATGTTTGTATTTACTGATTGTTATTGTTCATCACTCTTCATGTGTGAAGCTGAGATGTATGTGTATGAGACACTTGAGCTAATAAATTTTGAGTCATCGATCAGTTATCCTTGGATTATTTTCTAGTCACCATGATGGGACTGAAATATGGATTTATTTCTTGATGATGTCATGTTGTGACATGTTTGACTCAACCATTTTGGAGTCCTCGATCAGTATGATTTTGAGATATTCTTGGTTGCTTGTTGAGAACCATTTATCTTGAGATATATTTTGGTTATTGAGAACCAATTGATACTTATGATTATCAGTGATGCCTTCAGTTGCCAATAGAGAACTGTTGTGGTCATGATTTTCTATGGATCCTTTTTCAGATGCTCATGGAGATTTGATGATTTTTATCATGGATATTTGATGCTTTTATGCATATTTGATGATTTTATTATGGATTATCTTTTATGATTTTGAGATGTATGATTCCATGAGCTTAGGGTAGGTAATTTACTTGTAGTGTCGGGAAGTGGCTTGCAATGGGGGCCGGGGCCCTAAGTGGCTGCCAGGGTAACTCATTGTAAGTTTGGTTAATAAGTGATAACATTTACACACTAAATGGATATTAAATGAACTTAAAAAGATAATTTTTTTGATGTTCTCGCCCATGCCTTGAGCACTTGTATAGGCTAGGATGGGAGTAGTGAGAATGCATGGTTGTGACCGTGCATTCCGTAGTATGCCTCGTCAGTATGAGAGGATAATAGTGGCCACATGAGATCAGTATGGACCTGTGGAGTTTAGCTAACTTCTAGGGTAACTTGTATGTGATAAATGCGATGACACTTTCCCACTTGCAGAGTAGGTTTCCTACATGTCATTGTGTGCCTCTGAGAATTAGATGTCGATTTTGTGTGTGTTGGAACCTTTGAGTTAGTATACTTTTAGGATTCTTGAACTTTTTATGCTATGTGTATTGATATCCTATTTGGGACTTGAGTTTATCTCCTCAGCACGGTGGGAGTGGACCACTTAGGTTCCACGCGGTTGGGTGGTAGTGTATTTACACTCTTATCATTTGAGATCCGTCCGAGACACCGTGGCTGGAGTATCCTTGGCTGGAATTTATTCTTCATTATATTTTTGGAGCATTATGATAGATAATATACCTTATGATGGATGTATTTACTAGTATGTTTCTTATATTGATGATTTTCTTTACTTTGCATATGTTAGTTGATGATTTATTATGCTTTACTTTGCATGTTAGTAGGATGTTTTAGGAGTGCCATTCCTACTATGTTAATACTGATTATCTCTTCGGTGCTTTGGAATGTTATGCACGGAGGGATGGCTAGGATCCATGATGGTCTAATGATGCTATTTACAGTTGGGAGGAACCGTGCACTTAGTTATTTATGTTTGTGATATATGGTTATCTTTTGTGATGATGTATCATGTATGATATGTGGTTTCATTTATGTTATTGCATCATGGATTAATATTAGATGATGATGATGTACTTCATTTACTTGGATGTTTATTTTTTTAAGCTTTTCATACCCTGTGATATGTACAGTGGATGATTGAGCTAAACTAAAATATAATTACAAAAGGACACTTGTATATTGTTTAAGTACATTGGATGTATCATTGTTATTTCATAAGGATGGGATGTTAGATGAATAGTTAATTTAGATGTGATACAACGTTAAGGGTCTTTAAAGAATGTAGCCCGTTATGTATATATGTTATGTTTATTTTCATTTGAATTGTTGCTATTGCTTCGGCAAATGTTATGAATGGCTTTATCTTTCATGTTTAAAAAAAAAAATTGTTTGGCAAACTTAGTAAAATTCTTTGGATCCCTTGGTGGGGCATTACAAATCTACCTGAGTTAGTCCTGCCTAGGGTTAACTTCGTTTCTCCTCTTTCGTTCTTAGGTTAAGAACACACCCAATTAGTTTAGGAAATAAACAAATTCATTGAATATCATTCTATAAGGGAGCTGTACCTTTCAATTCAGTGGAAATCTATCAACCTCATGATAGATTATCTAACTGTTGGCATCTAATTATTCTTTTAGATTTGGGCATTTTGGGAGTTTATTCAAAAGAACAATCTATTTACCAACACAATGACATATTCTTTCTTGTTGATATTGATTATACATATGTACATGCTACCATACCTAGGGTAAGATGGCTATGACCCTTAGGATATGAGATTAATGTTGATGAAGCCTCAGCTACCATTACTACACTTCTTGCTGAAGAAATTGATAAAATAATCAAAATATTTGAAAATTATGATGTCATGAAGTCCAAAGTTGAGATGGAATTAAAGATTGCCTCCGCATTGAAGAAGAAAGACAAATTGGTGAAGAAATTAAAGGCCAAATTTGGTGAAGGTACAGGTGAAGAAGAAGAAGAAGAGGATGAAAAGGATGAAGAGGAAGACCAAGAACAATCTCAAGAACCTCTTGCATTAACCCAAGGATTGGGAGAAGATAAGGATGAAGAAGAGGTAGAAGGTGTCAAGGAAGAAGAAACCAAGGAAGCACCAATACAAGAAGAACCAAAGAAGAGAAAGACCAAGGCACATCCTGTGGTAAAAAAAAGGCATAAAAAATTGCTAATTCAAGCCCAAAAAAGCCAATACCACCAACAACTAGGGCAAGAACATGGGGCACCACACAAAAGGCCAAGGTCAAAGCCAAAGAAAAGGCCAAGGCTATAGAACAAGGAAGTTAGGAGAAGAAGAAACAAAGAAGGAAATACACTGCACAACCAGAAATTGATGACAAGAGAATAGAATTAGAGGATAAAAGACAATTTAGAGTCGTAAGTTATCCACAAAAATCTGATCTTGAAAATATCTGTGAAAATATTGGAAATAATGCAGCTTTGACTGTTTTGAAAAGTATTAATTTTGAAAAACTTGGTAGAGGAGAGCTGAATTTGATTGAAGAATCAATATTTGGAATGATGTCTAAATTAAAAAACACTCCACTTGAATTCGATAATACCATGCCAAAGGAATTATATACTATTGTTGAAAATAAATCGCATTATTTTTTAAACCTGGAGAAACAAATTAGAGAATCCACATTAGCCTGGGTAATGCTAGAATTGACAAAAGGGTAGATTAAAAAGGCCAATAAGAAAATGGTGGAAGGTTTGCACCAAAATACAAGGCATTCAACATTCTTCAAAATAACATTGAAGATGTTGTGAAGAAATCCACCCAAATGTGGAAATTGATTTATGGATTGACAACTTTCAAAGAAGGAGAAGAAGATCCCTTTGAGGGTAGAAATAATGGTGATGACAATAATGATAAGTAGGATGACAAGGAGGAAGAAAAAGAAAAAGATAATACTATGGAGGAGATATAAAAGAAAACTAATGACATGGCTAAAACTAAAGAGCAGCAAGAATAACATAGTGTGCAAGATACACAAATGCCAAGTATGAGCCCTCCTCATGACACTAGTATACCTATAGAAACCATAACTATTAAGGATGGTCCTAATAGTTCAGCTTAGAATATCAATCCTTTAACTATAGAAGATCTGAAGAAGATTCTTAACCAATCTACACTACAAGCAAGACTATGTGAAAATCTAGTACTGGTTAGTGTGGATGAACTTCAAAAGGTAGTAGCCGACATCACAAGGGATAAGGTGAATACACAAGAACCACCTTCTGCCATCCTTCCAGCTACTAGTGCTCAACCTTTGATTCAAACATCAGTACACACATCTACTAAGGTTGACACAAATATTAAAGTTGATTTAATTGAACAAAGAAAAGTAGAAGAAAAGGAGACAACATAAGAGAAAATAGGATAGATAGATGTATTTGTACTTGAAGAAAAAACACAAGAATAAGGCACAACTCAAATCATTGTGATTTACAAAAGTAGATCTGAAGAGAGCAAGGATACACCAAAGGAAAAGGAGCAAGAAGCTATTCAAGCATTGGTAAAATTTCCAACATCAAGCACTCCTACAAAAATCCTTCAGAGGCTAAGCACAGAAGCTACACCCCTACAAATCTCAGCACTAGGCTCAAGCTCCACAAAAGTTGACAAGATAACTCACTATGGTGATGTAACTTTAGATGAAGAGATCATTATTCCTAAGTATGATTATGACACTATGAATATAGTGGAAATAGGAATATTACAACAAGCTTTGGAAAAGAAGAAGCACCAAGAAGTGCTTACAAAGAACATTAGTCAAAAGCAAACATTACAAGACATCAAGGAAATCTTCTTAGATGCACTTAGCCTACCTACACCTGAAGAAACAAAGCCTTTGTTGAAACAATTGCTAGAAATTGTTGAAAAGGTCAATAATGAAGATATTGACACAAGTGCAAAACTTCTTGAGTGGTCAGAGAAGAAATTCTATGGTAAAGTGAACGAGAAAATATCTGGTGAGATAACACTTACGCAAGTTGCACTAACCACAAAGGTTGAGGATGTAAAGAAGGTACTTGAGAATATTTTCTCATTATACACTAAACTGTGTGACCCCACACTCTTCACTCAAGACACAAGACATCGAATTATGAGTCTAGAGAGAAATCTCAATATATTAGGTATGCAACTACCTCAAAACCTAGCTTAGAGTGAGAAGAATTTTCATGCATTGCTTTAATCACAGAGTCAACTAGCTATGTTAACAACAGAAGAGGCTAATATAAGAGCGAAGATGACAAACATTCAAGCCTCCCTCACCCCACATATGAAAATACTCCATAAAGAGCTAGGATATGTAGAAACTTTGTTAAAGAAAGATCCTAATCTTCCAACACTAGAAGGAATAGTTCACCTAGCAGCCGAGCTGGAAATCCAAATCAAGTCACTAGATGTTGCATGTGACAACTAGGATGCAACTTTGAAGATAAGTATGGAATTTCACAAATCCTTTTTGGATAAATACACTATAAGTGTATAGAATCTTTGACGTAAGTGTCAAAAAGGGGGATGTAAAAGAATAAAGAAAAGAGGGGAGATAAACAAACAAGGGGGGACAGATTCCAAGGAAAAAGTAAATATGCAAGGAGAAAGGAGGAGAATAATGAAAAGAAGAGAGGTGAATAAAGAAAAAGAGGAAGCTTGAACAAAGGGGGAGCTAATCAAATTTTGACCCCAGTAATATTTTTTTTTGAGAAATCCAATGCAAGAAATAGAGCAGAGCAAATATCAACTAAAGACAAAGCATTAGTTGCAAATACATTGAAGGAAAAGAGTATTAGTTAGTAGAGACAAACATACTTAGAATGGAGAACAAATTTTTGACACAAAACATGCACATTAAATCAGGGAGAGTTATAAATTTTGAGGTATATAGGTTATTGTAAAATTTTTAAAATTTTTGAAGTTTTGCATATAAGTCGAGTTGTGAATATGTTATACTCGAGAAGATTAGATTGATTATGTATAGTTAAGTGTTTTTGAAACTCATGTTAAAGGGGGAGATTATTGATCTTAGATTGGTTTTGAAAATCGAGTATCAACACACTTAAGACATTTACTTATTTTATGCCAAACTAGTAATGCATGCTGAGTATAATATGTAAATACAGGATTGTGTTGAGTTGCAATGAGTGTCAAGTCACTCATGTGCTGAGTCACTCAAGTTCTGAGTAGATAGACCATGCTAAGTGATTCAAGTACCAAGTGAATAGTAGATGCTGAGAAATTCAGATGCCAAGTTAGAAACAAAATTATAGTATGTGTCGAGCATTAGTAACTTAAAGTGCCGAGTAACATAGATTGGACATATTTGTTTGTGATTGCACAAAAAACTATGTAAACCATTTTCAAGCCAACCTAAGGTTAGATTTCAATTCTTTAAAGATAAGGACAAAGCTATTTGCACAATCCTTATGTATTTGAATGTAGCCAATTAGAAAATAGGAAGGATTAAGTGGAAAAATGAATGAATCTTAGCTGTAGATTCATACCTAACCCTAAGCCACCAAAGTCTTTATAAGTAAGATGAAGCCCCAATAATTATAATGAATCGAGAGAGAGAGAGAGAGAGAGAGAGAGAGAGAGAGAGAGAGAGAGAGAGAGAGAGAGAGAGAGAGAGAGAGAGAGAGATCATGTTACAGGAGGTAACAAGGGGTGAATGATAAAATTTCTTCACAGAGCATTCAAGGTGACTTAAATGTGTGAGTGAATTGCAGAATCAATTGGAGGAGAACAAAGAACATAAGGATACAAAAATTGTTAAATTAGATCAAAGAGGATCAAGAAGGACACTATATAGATTTGATCTTTAATCAGGCAACCAAAGCCAATTACAAGATCTATGTTGAACATCCTAACATGTGATTTTAGTTAAATCTCCTAGGCATAATAGTCCTAATAGGTTATAGTAAACCCTTTAATAGGGTGACATTCCAAGTGGATGTTCTAAAGTCCTTTAACCAGGAATATTTCTAATAGGGTGTTGAAATCCTCTAACAAGGTGGGACTTAACAATCTTTGTAAGCCTTTAACAGGGTAGGCCTTTCATAGGGTAGGTCATTTTCATGGTCAAACCATTGTAACCCTCACTGGCTACACTTTATTGCTACAGGAGTAAAGATTTGTGGGTGTCATCCCCACCCTAGTTTTATCTTCTCATTTGGAGGGTTTTTGGGTTATCATATCTAGTGTTAAGTGTGTGTGTTTGATTATATTCTTGCATGATTTAGATGTATGTGCTTTACATTCTATTTTTAGTTCATATATTACATGCATCTAATGAATGGTGAAAGTTTTAATAGTTGAAGTTTGAACTTCTAATTCACTCCTCCCCCCCTTCTCAGAAGTACATGTTTCCCATTTATAATTCCAACATGTATTACATTCAGAAGGTCAAACAACCCGCAAATTGATTTTTGTTTCATCAAAATTAGACATCTAAGGTGAAATCTAGAGTCATTTGATTTTTAGAGGTGTGATGACAATGATTCAAGAAAAATAATTACAAAAGTGATTTTAAAACAATGATATCTCCCTCATATGGACTCCTTTTTTTGAGCAATTTTTTTTTGTTTTGTTTTTGTTTTGGGGTAGAATTTCATGATCTGCACATTGGTGTAGGTTGTTTGTGATTTCTATTCCTTTTTTTTTTGAAAATTGCCAATTTTGATTTTTAAAAATTCAGAGGCTTTGTTTAGGCTTATATGGACACATATTCAGGTGCTATTTTTTTTGAAAGTGCATAATTTTTGTCTACTTTCTAGATTTGGTATCAATTTGGAGTAATTTTGAGTGGACATAGTACTTTCAGCATTTGGTCATTTTTGACCTATTTTTGGACTTGTAATTAATTAGATCCCTGAGAGGTCTTGTGTCTTATCTTTTTGAGTCATATATAGCTTCATATTTTTAGTTGTTAATATAAAAAATTAGAGTTGGACCACTTTGGCCCAAAATTGGCAAGTGGCTATTGTACCCACACTAAATATAAAGTGTCAAATCATCTTTTTTGGGGTGGGGATTTTTTGATTGAGTGGGGGAGGGGGGTGTCTTGTGTTCTTGTGTCTCTCTTTCTCTCTTGTGCTATTTTATTTTATTTTTTTATCACGGGTTTACTTAAAAATCCACTTTTAACTTCACATAATTATACTTTATGGAAAGCTATTGTATGGAGTAGACTAATCGAAAAAGGTTTAAATCTATATGTTGATGGTACAATTGTAAAACCCACTGATGCTGATGCACAAGTTGATTGGAAAATTAAAGAGAACCAGGCTTTAGGAATTATAAGGAGTTGTGTTCATAGAGATCTTTTCTTCCACATTTCTAGCTTTAAGGATGCCAAGGGTTCTTGGGACAAACTTGAAGAGTTGTATGTTAAGGTGGATGAGGAAAAGGTATTCCAAATTTAGGATAATCTACTTCTCTTGGATCTTAAGAATTTTGACACAATTCAAGACTATGTCAGCAAAGACAATGAGTTGGGAGCACTACTTAAGGATTTTAGTAATCCCATGAAGGATGATGGGTTGATTCATCACATCTTGAAGATGCTACCTTCAAAGTATGCATCTTTTGTTTTGAGTTACAACACTCACAAGTTGACCATGGGAAGTTCCTTCACCAAGCCTTCATTTGATGCATTTGCAAAAATATTGATGTTAGAACAATCCAAATTGATAGAATGTGAATTCTCAAGTCATCAAAGTCTAAAGCATTGGTGGCTAGTAATGAGAACCAAACAAATCAAGGTGGCAAAAGTTTCACCAACAACAAGAAAAAATAGTGGAAGCCAAAACCACAATCAGAGACACAACAATATTCCTACTCACAACAAGGCAATTCTTCTTCCAAAAAGAAGGGAAACAACAAAAAGAAGCATAAACTATTTTGTACATATTTCAAGAAGCATCATTGCATGCGTAAGAGAATAGATGAGTTTGAAAACTTACTTAGGAAGTACAAATAATTTTGAGGAATGGCTTCTTGATTCAGGAGCTACACATCATATGGGTGCTTCAAGGGAACTTTTTTCCTCTTTGAAACTATCACATATACCCTGCATCTATGTGGGAGATGATACACAAGTGGAAGTTGAAGGAAAAGGGGATGTTGAGTTGGATAATGGAGTTTTCAAGGATTTTCTTCATGTTCCCAATCTTAGCACTAATTTCCTTTCAATTTATCAAATCAGTCACTGTGGAGGTTGAAATAAAGTTGAGTTCCTTCCTGATTTAGTAATGGTGTGAAATCTTAAGGATGATTCATTGGTTGTAGTGGGTAAAGTTAATCATGACACAAGGCTTTATTCTTTCTCCCACTTTGTGCTTTAGTCTCCTTCACATGTCTTGTTGACACATTCACAATCATAAAGTAAATTATGCCATGAGCTATATGGAAATCTTTCCTTTTTCTATCTTCACCAACTTAGCTCAAAAATATGGTCAAAAGTCTACCTACAATCAAAATTTCCAAGGGTGAATGTTCAACTTGTTCAATGGATATGCATCTAAAAGAAAAGTTTGACAAAGGGAAGTCTTGGAGAGCATCAGTTGTTCTTGAGTTGGTTCACACCATTCTAGTAGGCCCTTTTTCATTGACATCACTTAACAAGGGTCGCTATGTCCTCACTTTCATTGATGACTTTTCATGCTACACATGGGTCTACTTTCTTGATCACAAGAATGAAGTGTTTGATAAATTTCTAGCCTTCAAGAGTCATGTTGAGAAGCAATCAAGTAAAGCCATCAAGGTTATTTGTATAGAAAATGAAAGTAGATATGTGAACTCAAGAGTTAGAGACTTTTGTGAACTTGAGGGTATTGATCTTTAGAATCCTATAGCATTTAGTCCACAAAAGACAAGTGTTGCAACAATCAGGATTAGAACTCTTAAGTCAATGGAAAGTTGTATGATTCAAGCTAAGTCTCTTGATCCATCACTTGAGGTAGAATCCATAAGTAGTGCCAATCACATCCTTAATAGGTATCCTTATTATGTCTTAGATGGAATGACTCCTTTTGAGGTATGGTGTAGTAGAAAACTAATTGTGAAACACTTCAAAGTTTTCGGTTGTCCTGCATGGGTACACATATCTTAAAGGGAATGCAAGGCATCACCACCAAGGCCTTGTACTTTCATTGGATACAAAGAAAGTGTTAAGACATATAGAATTATGGATCCTAAGACTCATGAGATATTCATAGAGAGGAATGTTCACTTGGAGGAAAGTTCATCTAGCTTATCCTTTAATCCTCTCCATACTTCATACATTGTGGAGACTAATAGTGACAACGATGATAGTGATTCAACAAGCTCAATTGTGGGGGATTCTTCTAATAGACAAAGAATGAGGTCACAACATCAAAAAATTCCACATGCATACATTTCTATAGTTATAGGTCCATGTAATTCAGTACAATTGAATACACCTTGTCTTTTGGTTCCAACATTAGGGGATGACTACTTGACATACATTTTAGGTTTTTTTTTTTGTGGAGTCCTACATAGTAGATATGAGAGACATTATTGATAATATACACCTTCTCTTTGATGAAGACAATCCTTCTTTAGTTGTTGTGAGGGAACACTTTGACCCTCTTGTCCATTCTCTACATGATCAATCTTTCAAGGTTACTATGATTGTGGATCCTTATGTACAACACTTGCAGGAAGTCTCTTTACCATTTGAGAAAATAATTAGTTATTTGGGATATGTTCTACATTCATTCTTTCTAGATCCGAACTTGTTCTTTTTAGCTGTGTTGGAAGAGGCAACCATTAGTATTGACATAGGGATAGTTGAGCATTTTTTAGAGACACCATTCATCTTGAGGATTCTTTCTACACATTGGAGAAGCATCTCATATATACCTATGACATTATTTCTTCCTAAGGGGAGGAACATTATTCAACAGTCATGGATCAACTTCTACATTCATTTTTGGAGCAACTATCATTGATGGGAATTCTACATTGAGGCTGGACTACCCTGTCTTCTTTCTTCTTCTTCTTCTACTTCTTCTTTCTTATGGAAGGGACCTTTTCCTCTTCTAGGATTGTGTATTTCTCATAGTTCTCTATTGTATATACATGATATATGTTGTAATTTGGGGGGGGGGGGTCTTAATTACTCCATCCATCCATGCATCTTGTTTTTCCATCTCTCTTTTTGGGGGAAGGTTTTTTCCATGAGGCTTTCTCTCTTTCTCTGCTTTATAAGAGCTTGCATGCTTTTTGCATTTTTTACATGGGTATCTAACATGGCCTAGTAGCTAGGACCCATCATGCATTTTCATCTAACTTTTGTGTGCTGAACTGTATTCCCCTAAGTTGCACTTAAGGGGGTGTTGGTGTAAATCAGTATTTACTATTCACACTTTACTTAAGCTTACTTAAGATAATGCATATTCATATTAGTTTTCATGTAGACACCTAGGAGTTTGCATATTCATATGAGTTTTCATGTAGACAACACAGTAGTTTGCACTTAAATTGAGCACATGTTGTCTCCTACATCTCTTTATAAGATACACCTTTGCATTCTTATCCTCTCATTGTTGCATGTACATTCATGCACAATGGAGGATAATCCACTCTTGGTAGACATGTGGTTAGTTGTTTTTCTCATCTCTTTGTTGGCTCCTAGTCATATCAGTTTCCTTTATATAGAAAGTACTTATATAATGTATTCATCCAATTATTTGATATCCAATCATCTGATCATCATTTGTCTCTCTTGTGTTATCTATTGAGCTTCTTGATCTTGGCATTGAATTATTGCCTTAGGAAAATTCTTACAACACTAAAATATGATGATGTGATTGGTGTTATTTTGAGTGAGGAAACTTGTAAGAAAACTTCAGGTGGATCTACATTAGGAAGTCCTTTTATCACATGAAGTAGAGGTAGAACGACTGAGAGAGGAAAAATTCTAGAAATTGTGGGAAATCAAGAGGAAAGTCAAAGGGGAAGATGTCTCAATCTAGAGGACCGAGAGATTGCTGGTACTACATGGGAAAATAGGGAATAAGAAGAAAGATTGCTGGACTCAAAAGAGCAATGAAGGAGATAAACCAGAAGGGAAGAAGGAGGTAAATGTGGTAAGTAACAAATCTGAAGAGGATGCTTTTCTTCTATCTTTAAAAAGTGTTGATGATTCCTGGGTATTAGATTCTAGTGCTTCATTTCATGCTACACCTCATAGAGGTTATTTCATTGATTATGTCCAAGGGGATTTTGGGCTTGTTTACTTAGGGGATAATGAAACCCATTACATTTTTGGAAAGAGAAAAGTTAAGATTAAGATGTAGAATGGGAATCATTGGCTACTACATGAGGTAAGACATTTTCAAAGGCTAAGTAGGAATTTAATTTTAGCACGACAACTCGGTGATGAGGGTTGTGTAGTTACTTTTAATGATAAAAATTAGAAGGTTTCAAAATGTTCCCTTTTAGTAGAAAAAGGTGTGAAAGTAGGCACATTATATCTTTGCACATGTCATATTGTTCCTTCTACTTTGACTATTTTAGAGAAAAATGAATGTTCAGGAATAGTTACTAAAGATTTTGATATAGCGCTATGACACAACAGACTTGGACACATGAGTGAGAAAGGTATGAAAGTACTTCATTCAAATAAAGTTTTACCAAGTCTAAAATGTGTCAATATGGATTTTTATGAAAGTTGTGTGTATGGAAAACAAAAGTGAGTGAGTTTTGCGAAGACTAGGAAGGAAAATAAAAGTGAGAAATTAGAGCTTGTGCATACAGATGCATGGGGACCAACTCAAGTATCTTCCCTTGGTGTCTTTCATTATTATGTTACATTTATTGATGATGTAACTAGAAAATTATGGGTTTATTTCCTTTGACAAAAATATGATGTATTTCAAACTTTTATGAAATAGAAACGCTTGGTTGAAAATGAGATTGGTAAGAAATAAAAATATCTCAAATCTGATAATGGTGGTGACTATTATAGTTATGAATTCAAAGATTATTTCTCCACTAATGGTATCCATAGATAGAAAATTGTTCCAAGGACTCCACAAGAAAATGGAGTGGCTAAATGCATGAACATGACTATAATGAAGTGTGCACGAAGCATGAAGTCACATGCAGGGTTGCCCTTAAACATGTGGGTGGAGGCTATCAATAATACTATATATTTGTTTAATAGAGGTCCCTCCACTCCTTTGGGCTTTGGTATTCTAGAGGAAGCATGAATTGATAAGAAGGTGAGTTATTCATTTCTCAAAACCTTTGGTTTTGAAGCATTTGCTCATATAGATTTTGAAAATAGAATCAAGCTAGAAGCTAAGTCAAATAAATGTGTACTTGTTGGATATGGCATTAATGAATTTGGTTATAGGCTTTGAGATTTTAAAAATAGTAAAATTTTAAGAAGTAGGGATCTCATATTTAATGAGAAAGTGTTGTACAAAGATTTGTTACAAAAATATGAGAAAAAAGAAGATGATTATGTAGTGTTAGATGATACTCCAAAAAATGATGTTCCAACAATTCCTCATGATCTACAACAACTGCAACAACAAATACCACACACTCCAGTGAATGTTATATGTTCAACAAGGATAAGTAGATCTCTAAGAAGATCTTCTCTTTCCTTGTATTTTATTTTACTTACTAATGCTAGTAAACCTGAATGTTATGATGAAGCTATGGAAGTGGATACAAAGATTCAATGGGAGTCTGCAATGAAAGAAGAAATGGACTCTTTGCTGAAAAATAAGAAATGGGATTTATGAAAGTTTCCTATAGGTAAAAATGCTTTATAGAATAAATGAGTTGACAAGTTAAAAGAAGAGGATGGAGGTAAGAAAAGATTTAAAATCAGGTTACTTGTAAAAGGATTTCCACAGAAATAGGGCATTGTTTTTAATGAGATATTTTCTCCTATTGTTAAAATGACTTCTATTTGCACTATTTTATGTATTGTGGCTATTGAAGATTTTCATTTGGAGCATCTTGATGTTAAACAACCTTCCTTCATGGAGATTTGGATGAAGAGATATATATGGCTCAACTATAGGGATTTGAAGTCAAAGGTAAAGATAACTTAGTGTGAAGATTGATGAAGAGATATATATGGCTTGAAGCAAGCACCTCGGCAATGACATTTGAAATTTGACAAGTTTAGGCATGAGCATGTATATAGTAGGTTCCATTTAGATCATTGTGTTTATTTTAAGAGGTAGGATGATGATAGCTACATTATTTTATGTTTACATGTTGATGATATGCTTGTAGTTGGGTATAACATGGATCACATTAAGGGGCTAAAATGCCAGTTAGTACATGTATTTGCTATGAAGGATTTGGGGGCAGAAAAAAAATCCTTGATATGAAGATTTGTAGAGATAGGAGAACAGAAAATTGACATTATCTCAGGCTTATTATATTACAAAGGTGTTACAACATTTCTCTATGGAGAATGCTAAAGTTGTTAGCACACCTTTACCTAGTCATTTGAAGTTGACTAAGGAGATGTGTCCTAAGACACAAGAAGAGGAGGACAAGATGTATAAGGTACCTTATGCTTCAACTATAGGAATCTTGATGTATGCTATGGTATCTACAAGGCAAAATATTGTACATGCAGTGGGAGTTGTTATCAGGTATATGAGTCATCTAAGAATTGAGCATTGGAATGCAGTTAAATGAATTTTTAGATATTTGAGAGGAACATCTAGTAAGTGTTTACATTTTGGGGGCTCTGTTACTAATTTACAGGAATATGTTGACTCGTATTTGGTAGGGGATATTGATACTAGGAGGAGTATTACATGTTATGTATTTATCATTGGTGGGGCAGTCATGAGATGGGTTTCTAGGTTACAAAAGGTTAATGATTTATCCACTATAGGGGTAGAGTATGTTGCTGCTACAAAGGCAACCAAAGAGATGATATGGATTTAGTTCTTTCTAGAAGAATTGGGACACCCATAGAGGGATAATTATTTGTTTATAAATAGCCAGAGTGTCATTCATCTTGCAAAGAATTTAGCTCTATATTCAAAGAGAAAACACATATAGTTGTGGTACCATTTCATTTGGCTAGTTTTGGATGATGGACAGTAAAAGTTGGAGAAGATACATAGAAATGACAATGTAGAGGATATGTTTACAAAGTTTTACTGACAAGGGAGAAGCTAAATTCCTCTTCAGATTTGGTTGGTCTTCTTGACTAAATAGAATAAAAGAACAAAAAAGTCTAGGGTGGTTTGATATATTCCAGTGGGAGCTACAAGTTTAGTAGTTGTGGAGTTTGATCAATCTCCAAGTGGGAGATTGTTGTGATATGGAGCCTAATATGACTCAAAGGTTTATTGGATGTGGTTTTCTCTCCATATTATTTCTATGAGAGTTTGGGGGTAGCACCCCCAAGATGGGGTCAAGGGGTAGTACCCTTGTGGGGTCCTGGGGTAGCATCGTATGTGTGCTCTTTGTCATAGTACAGGGTGGGTTCGAGGGGCAATGCCCCTGTGAGGGTTTTTGGGGGAAACACACATGAAGTAAAAATGCCCTTATATTGTAGAAGGTGTTAGCTACTATTTTTCCTATTGGATGAATTATTCCAACCCTAAGTTTGTAAGTGATAAAAGCTTGTATAAAAAGGCTTAAGGTTAGGGATTTCATGATGTAATGGTGAAAATTGGTTCTTGTAGTAGTATTGAGTTGTAAAAAATTATAGATTGTAATTAGGTTGTGATCACTAGATAATAATAATATTGGACCTACTGTTGGTGGATGTAGCCCAGGGATTGGGTAAACCCTGTTAAATCTTGGTGTCTTATGTTCTATTATGTGTGATCTATTATTTTCTAATATTGGTTATATTTGCATGTAACTATTATTTTGGTCTAAGGTTAATCCTAATAGAGTTTCCTTATCAACTATTTGCCAAATCCTCTAACAAGGTGGCATTTCTAGATTGAAGTATCACTAGTAAATTTGGACTCAATTTTTGACAAATTTTGGTCAAAATTTTGACCCAGATTGGTTAAAATTTTGACCAAGCAGTTCATGGTAATTTTTCTCATCACACTTTTGACCAATACATTTGTTAAAATTTTTTAATTTTTGCTAGGTTTGATTTGTCATTGTTGGTCAAAATTTCCACCAATATTTGGTCAATTTTTTTAAAGAATTGGTGGAAATTTCAACCAATTCTTGGTAGAAAACTATTAAGAATTGGTTGAAATTTCCACCAATGTTTGGTCAATTTTTTTTTATAATTGGTGGAAATTTTGACCAATTCTTGGTAGAAAACTATCAAGAATCGGTCCAAATTTCCACGATTGTTTGGTCAATTTTTATTTTTTTAATGCTGTATCAAGCAATTATTTCTTATTCAAGCCATTTGATTTGTAACCTTTTAAATCTCTACAAAGATAAAGTTGGAGTAGGAAAAATATTCTTCTCAAAGGTCTCCTCTGATTGTAAAGTGTCCATTCCATTATCTGTACAACAAACAAGACATATCTAGTTCAACAAATAATGGAATGGATGCTTTACAATCAAAGGACACCTTTGAGAGGAAAAATTCTCCTATTCCAACTTTATCTTTGCAGAGATTTAAAAAGGTTTCAAATTAAATGGCTTGGATAAGAAACAATTGCTTGATACAACATGGAACAAATGGACATTTATGCATAGGGCACCATTAATTATGTGAGTGATGCAGATGCAACCAAATTAATTCAAGGGCTAGCTTGCTATAGTAAGATATGACATCTTATAAGAGACCAAGTTCAAATTACCCTCACTACAATTCAGGGACCTGTAACCACACATACATGCAAAAAGTTCTAAATGGGCATGGAACCCATGAGTAGACCTTTAATTTGAATCCAAACATCACCTATCAATAGGCCCACATGAAATAGAACTTACCTAAACAACAACCAAGCTTTACCCACATAAATAAATAGAAAAGAGGAAAACTAAATAATTGAACAATTCTTAAATGACAGTAACTAATAACCTATCTTCTATGAGATTTATGCAATGGGTAGAATGGACTACTCTTGCAAGATTAAACTATATTCAAATCAATAGAAATGTTGAAGGGGAGTTTTACTTGCTTGATAAAAAAGTGTTTGTCACCTCTACAAGTCAAAAAGTAGACTAGTATGTGCTAAAGGCATGTTTATCATGACAAGAGATAACACTCGAATGAGATGCACATTCAAATTGCTCTTGGAACTATTAGACAACCCATATATGCAACAAGGTTGAGCTGCATGAATGTGGGTTCCTATGAATAGAACTCAATTTTGAATAATAAAAATATGTTTCAGTCTTATGTGGCTTGGCTCATATGGCATATAAGTCAACTTAACAAAAAAAACAAAGCTTTACTAAGAAAAAAAGGTTTAAATGGGAAAATTATGAATATGTTTGCTAGTGGATAGAATTTAAGAAATCCAAAGAAGTTGAAATTGCAAATGTACGCTCTAAATGTTCTCATGAATATTTTTATCACCTCTTTGAGTGAAGCATTTCTAGCTCTTTCTTCGATGCCATTAATAGTCACCTCTAATTGACCTGGTCTTGCAAGTGTGCCCTATAATTTACATCATGAGAACTCATAAAATTAACACTCAATACCACAAATTTATAGATAATGAAAGTAGTGAGAAGGATAGAAAAGAAATATTACAGCCAAGGTATTGGCAGTTACAAGACCAAGGCCATTGTGGTAATGAATTGAAATAATGACATTCTTAATGCCTGGAGTATTGGCTTTGATGCTTGTAATCAATTCATAGCATTCAAAAGGAAATAAATACCCCACAGTATCCCTGATGCCAATAGTGGTGGCTCCTACCTTGATCACCTCTTCCAATATCTTGTACAAAAAAATTGGATTAGTCCTTCTAGTAGTTAAGTTCATCAATTTCTGTGACTTGATACCTCCACGCTATAAGCAGTTCAACAGGCTACATAAGAAAAAATTGAGCGAGCCTCAACTAAAAAGTAATATGTGTTGAAGGGACTCCACTAAAAGTAATTGACATGTGGCACTGAATGAAGAGAAATGGGCAAAAAGATCAGATTAATAGGTGAACACCAATAATTTCAGTTTGGCTACACCTACATGGTGGTTTGAATTTCTTAAGATGCCCCAATATACTCCAGGTATGAATATTTTGTACCATATTTGTGAAAAGTCATATCTACATCCTAGGAAATGTATTGTTTAAGGATCAAGGAGAATTTTATTTCATGCTATTCTGGTTAAATACACACTAATCAACATGAATGAAAGCTTGTATGTCTCTTCTAATGGTCCTATAGAAAGCCTCTACCCTGATGAGTATTTTGATTCTTTTGACTTCAAGTTCTTTAGAGTCTTGATGATTACAATAAAATAAATTGCATGAAAAGTGCTACGCACCCTCTTTAGAAATCCTCAAAGATTAGAAGTCTCCTGGTGAAAAATACTTCCCTAATGATGCAACTGATCTACATAGGTGTGGGTTATGAATTTGGTACTACATATTCTTTAGGCTACCTATTAATATGAACAACAATATTACACACTCCAAAGCATGTAATCTTAGAAGATCATCTTTAAAGAAAAAATCTCCCAGCAAGTGAGATGAAATAAATAACAATGGCTAGAACCACCAAGTGATTTTACTCTCATATATGAACAAAACCACTCATTGTGGGAACCCTACTATTTGTTAGCCTATAATCATCCAGCATTGAGCCTTCAAAAATCCAACTCTCCCAAGCATCAAAATTATGACTCGCAAAGGTAAGCTTCATTTTACTATTTACTTGTAATAAAATCATAGCCAAAGTTAAGAAATTTTTAGATATTTGCATTCGACATTAAATAGAAAAATATTTTTCTGAGCAAACATAATCCAATTATTAGGACTGACAACATCTTTAGAATACAGCCTGTTGCAATGCAACATAGATAAACAACAACATGCAAAATATACAGTGATATACCTATTGACTATGATCTCCAATGCTATAGGGTGTTCAAAAAGAAGAAGAAGAGGTATAAAAATTCTAGGCTAAAGTGTGGTACCAAGATTAAATTAAGGACAACACAAAGTTCCATAAAAGCTTGTTTGATAATATGATATATTGATCAATTTCTCAATATTGAGTTCTTAATGCATAGTAATAGCTGCAACATAATATAATAACCAAAAACAACAAAAGGTTGTATGATATAAAAACCCAAGAGAGAAAATAAAAAAAGTGATGGAGAGGTCACACTGGGTATCCAAGAAACTAGAAGCCCAATAACGCTAATGACTACAAGTCCCATCTTGGATGATTGCACTACCAAATGAAAGCACCTGAATTATATCAATCCTAAGGCCTTTTACCTAATCACCTAACAATTTATTTGCATAGATATCTTGAACAGTTGCACTAATCAAAAGTAATTTTTTTATAGGAAAGTTAAAAACCATGTTAAGATTAAAAATGCTTATCATAGGATGGGTGGTCCATAAATGCTTTCCATAGTGGAGTTCTTATACAAAAAAGAATCAAAAAATGCCTACTAGAAGATCAAATATATTGTACACAGCACATTAAACAACCCACAATGTACATAGCCTATTAATCATCAACTATATTTAATAGATTAGTTTCCCAAATATGGAACCAGATTGTCATTTCGATGTTAGCACAATGCTGATAATAATGGCAAGATGTTGCATTCTATAATGTTTAGTTGTAATCATACTATTCAAGGAACATGAGATTGCTTAAATTGTAATACTAATAAGTGATTAGTATAGCTCTCAATATGTCGCAGGCCAAAAATTGGAATGTATAGTTCCATGTGTCATATAAGAGTCATCCAAACACATAAAGAAAGGCTCCACACTGTAAACCAGATAAGCTAGAATAGAAAATTAGATAGTTCACAATACCACATTACACAAAATATGGCCAAAGTTTTAGAATCACTTGAAAAAAAATTATACCTACAATAATTTGCCTCCACCTACTAAGGAACGTAGACCAACATGATCCTACACAAGATCAACCAAGGGATGAATTTTTTTGGAGAAAATCAGTACATTATAGATATTTATATGTTGTAACCAGTTATTAATTTGAAGGATTAAACTTTGGAAAATTTGAAGTTCTATTGGAAAATTTACTATATCCACTTGTCTTTCTTTGGAAAACAATAAGAAATTGAGTAGTAGGATCTCTCTTAGTCACATTGGACATGGTGTCTAGATACCAACCACCACCTAGACCACTTTGTCTAGATACATGGTATCTTGGTTGACCTTTTGCACATAACAATATAACAAGTCCATCTTTCAGTAGGTCACCTGTTGAAGAGTAAGGGACCATATTGATCACAGTCTACTTCTTAGATGATATGTCCACTATTGACCCACCATCACCACCACATCTATGCCTTGTATCCTTAGGTTAAGAAAATTGTGAATTAGAACTAAGCACTTGATCTCTTCCACTAATGCTAGCACCCTTGGAAGTTCATTTAAGTTATATGATTGCAAAATGCTTGTGTGATGACATTTTACAAGTTTGACTAGCAACTTTCCTTGTTTGCATAATAAAAAACATTGATGCATTGCTAATCAAAACTGACTCAAAAGAATAATTGGTGGCACTTTATTGCAATATATTTTTTTATAAAGAACAAGCACTATAACAATCATTTATGATGCATGGGGATTTTGTAGTTTTTGATAAAAAAATCCCAAAAGAATGAAAAATAAAGAACATTGGATTCCTTGTGATTTTTTCTAACCAAATTTAAAATAAAATTGTAGAAGTTCTACTCATTTGTAAGAGGTATAAAAGGGTTGTTGGGTACTTTGATGTAGAAATATAAATGTTTAGGTAGTGCTTCCAGTAACATGCACAAAAAGGGTAATAGAGCTTGGGCAATGCTTCAAGCAACATGCACAAATAGTAAGAGAGTGCAGCAGATGAGAAACACTTAGACAAAGGGGGTTGATGGAATAAGGCTACATGCATAGAGACCAGATTATATCCAAAAATTGTGAAAGGGGTTAAAAAATAGTGTATCCTGAAACCACAAATGTTCCAATTGTTGGCCAACACACACACTTGTTGTATAGTCATGGATATTGTGATCATTCATGAAGTTGAACAACTGACACCACATTAGAAATAGTGTTGTGCAAAAGGACTGCAAAATAGAGGGAAATGACCATGAAATACACATGATTTAAATAGCTACATTAAATAGCCATTTACTTCATAAATCACTTTAACTAAATCATTACATTGTACAGACAACCTCATCATTTATCACTTGAACAAACCTATCATGTACAACATGAGCGACAAATCCACAAAATTAAATCTTAAAATGTTACAATAGTACAAACCTCATGGAACACATGTGGCATGAATATACATAATCAAGTATTAACCCTTTCCAACATTCCAACTTTATGATAATAATTTACTAGTCAAAGTCCAACAAATTGGAATGCAATAACTGCAAGTATTCTTGGGTATCTGTTATAGGCAACCATGGTTTGGAAGAAAATTAAGAGTGTTAGTCTTGTAGCTAGGAAAATGAGCTCAATAAACACTTTTGAGATGGTCATCTCCTGATGATCATGTATAAATTATTTTTAGGTTCTCTTAATTATTTTAGAATATACCAACCATATTTCATATTGATCAACTCTAGAAAGAAATTGATTTGAAAAGAATTATTTTCTATGACACTACACCAATACTTTAAGAAAGGACACATGAGAGCGTCTTGTTTTCAAATTTGAACCCAAAACACATAAGGCAATAAAAATTGTAAGAAGGAATAGAACCAAATAAATGCAATCTCACAAGGGCACAACCCTCTATACTAGCATCTATTAGGCTACAATATGACCAATCAGCTTATAGGGTGATTGTAGAATTTTTTTTTACTATTCAAAGCATAAGATGAACCTACCCAATATATACTCACATCACTTTTGGTGTATTCAGAACTTTTCCAAGTGACCACATCAATGCTCCATATACTCTCATTACCTAGAATGACAATCAATAGATGGAATAAAATACACAACATGACAAACAAAAAACTAAAAGCATATAGTTCTAAACAAAATATCAGTAAATATATAGGACACAAATATTAGTAAGTATATAGATTATGAAAGTGAAGCAAATTATGGATCCCTAGTCAAGCATTATCTTAAAGCTTTACAGGACATGGCATAAAGGACCCAAAACTTTTGTATTCAGTTTTAAAAAGTAAATTGAGCAATGGAATTGCTATGTTATAGCTAAGATACAAGTTGGTTCAAGAATATAAAAAATATAGATTATTACCTCTTTGTTTTCTCCTAATGCTACTCTTACTTGCCCACATCTTTTCCAAGCCTCATTAGTTGATGGATTTGATTGTATTGCCTTACCAATGCAAAACCACAAAATTAAATCATTCAATGCAGTGACAATAAGAATTGATTGAGTATTGATTGCTTGCCCATGTCTTCTACAAGTTGAGTTGGAAGAAAACCAATCCATTGAGTATTGATTGAAAACCAATCCTTGAGGTACATCTACAAGCCATATCGACATGAAAGGCTCTTAACGTGAATTTGATCCTTAGTCTTTGCCATTGTAAATAATTTTTTTGTTATTTCCACTAGAATGAAACCTAATGAATCATTAACGTAATGACATATTTTTAAGACTTCCTCATGGTGTTTACTATTTTTGGTTTTAGCAAAGCCAATTTAGTAAATGTGGGACATAGTATCACCCATAGCATATTAGTGAAGATATGATGTTGGAGTTAAAAATAAATTTAAGAAAATTTTGAAGTTATGATTTTTTATGTTTATAAATTATTGTTGACATAAACAAAACAAGTTGAATTAGAGGTCAAGATTATGACAAGAGTTTCTTAGAGCTCTGGTGTTTTGGCATGTTTATTCTATTGAATAGAAAATGCCAACAGTGAGGTTGAGAATTCTGGGTTATATATATTTTTTGTGTTGAATAATGGATGGTAGTAAATTTTGCAAGCCTATACCAAAGTTAATTATGTACTTCATTTCAATGCCTTACTATTAGCTTGATAGGAAAATTGATAACACACTATTAGCATTATGTTATTTTAGTTTTTTGATCTCAAATGAATGAATTTCAATAGGGTTCAAAACGATTTGAGCACTCAAACCTTGTTTCAATAAAATCCCCACCCATTTTGACAACTAGAACGCAACCCAATGGATTATCAAAGAATACTTGTCAGATATTGCTACGATTTTCAACATTTTTTATTTTTATTGTTTCTTAAGCCTATTCAGGCATATGTGAAGGTATGAAGTTTGATTCAATTGTTTTCATGTTGATTAAATTAACCTTAATTCGGTTTCACGATAATGAAAATACTCAAGATTATTGTTGAACCTCAGAGCTCTGCTGTATGTGGTATGTTTGTTTTGTTAAAAAAATAGGGAATGTTGTAGTTGATTCTTAAAAATTTAGTGTTATCCATGTTTTTAGTGTTGAGTAATAGATGCAAGCTATTTTTCCAAGTCCATTTGAAAGAGTCCATTGAGGAGTTCTGATTTATAAAAAGAAGTCAATACTCGACCAACTTCTAAATAGTGTCTTAGGATTAAAATTTCTTTCTTAAAAATTATATAATTTGCAGTACTAAAAAATGGATGCATCATTTTACTATGGGTTTTTCTATGAGCACAATGTTTGATGCAAAAACATACAATGACCATGAATTAAAGATCACAATCAATCACGCACCTTAAAGCACATTGTGATATTGATATCATAATTTAACTCTATAGTTTTTGAGTCAAACTCACACACATGATTCTTGAGTAGTGGTTCACAAGAACCCATCTCTTATGAGAATGAATGAAATTTTTAACACTAATTGCATCTAGGTGATGCTCATAGAGTTGAAGCACCGAAACTTCTAGTGGGGTTACCGATCGTAGTGCTACTCTAGCTCAAGCACACATAACCACAACATTTCCTCCAAGGTTAAGCCCACATTTTTTGAACCTCCATGTTCAAGCGTGCTTGAGCTGGAGTGGTATTGGAATGGGTGACCTCTCGAGAAGTCCCAAACCTTTTTGAGCATTACCTAGATGCAATGAGTGCTAATTGTTCCATTCATTCTCATGAGATATGGGTTCTGGATGAAAAATGGATCAGTGAGTTTGACTCAAAAACTACACACTTGATTCTTGATAGTAATATCATAATTTGACTTGTTGTGGTATAATCTTCTACTTATCAATTAAGACACATTATCTGAATCAATTGCATAGAGACAATAGTTTCTTAATAAAAAATAGCTCATTAAGAAACATATGTTGTCTAAGCTCATTCTCCTATCTATTGTACTTATACAATTTGAGCTTCATAACATTGATCTAAAAGTTGCACTTAAAAGAAATATACTCTTTGCAAATAGAAATCCCAACCTTAAATCATGATATTTGCAAGTTTGAAATATGAATTCTCAAACTATTTGCCTAAGTTCTTTTTCACAATAGCTATTATCTTCACTTTCCAAAATTGTCCTACATCAAACTCTTTGAGTTTAACGATACCAATTTTTTTTTTAATCTTAATTACATGGCATATTCTTTTCAAAAAATTCTTCCAACAATTCCAAGTTTATCAATCACCTTTTTTTCACTTCCTCATTTTCATACTCATCCACTTTTTAACCTCTATAGTTGTTTATTCATTAACTTGTAGATCACTGGTTTGATCTTCATATTGCCTATTATTAGCCCTTAGTTTCCCCTGGACATTTCCATGCTTTGTGACCATCATCCCTGTGTTGGTAATAAATTATTTCTCTACTTCTTCCATGTCACCAACCATATACTTTACCTTCTATTGTGTTCATGTTTTTGTTTTGAGAATGATCTCTTCTACCCTCAAGACTATATGTTAGCTTTGTTGTTCCTTTTGTCTTATCCATTGTTACCACCTTAATTATTTTGTATTTTTGCATCTCCATTTAATGACATTAGGGTTGATTGTTCCAAATTTCATATAATTATAACTTTCTTTCCTTTTCAGGTAAGGAAATTTCAATTCATTTTGGAATCTGTTATACATTAAGTATAACAGCCATAATTGGACACCATTTGAGAATTTTTTTTAGAGTGATTAAGCTTCACACATTTAAAATAATTCATTACCAACTCATCAATTCATAATCAACATTCATTCTTCACAACCCTAATTAGTTCTACACATTCCCCTCTCTATAAGTCTTTTTGTGCAACTTTTCCACCACAAATATATTTTCTTAAAGATCTCAATTTGTTTAATCTTGACAGGCCATTGAATTGGAAAAGTTTGTTATTCAACATAACTATTTGATGAACTTTATATTTATTTGTATTTTTGTCATGCTAGTCACTGTAACCCGTCATTTTGTGTTTACATTTGCTATTGCAATAAGGGTTTAGGAATGATTAAAGTCATTCAATGAATATTAAGGCCTAATTCATGGAGTGAAAATTGTTGACTTGTAATATATAAAGCTAACAATGCATATGTAGAACAATGCAGATCTAAGTGATCACAGTAAAGAACAGTGAGGGAATACACTGAAATTGTGTAGTCGAATACAAAAGTGGCTAATCTAGCAAAGAAAAGGAGGTCTTTTGTGTTTGGGAACATTATGTGATTTTCATTAGATGATGAATTCATCTTCAATTTGTTGCAGGAGGGTCTAGAACCGAGAGATTGTGGAAGCCCTAGATAACAAGGGCTTGAGGGCACATATTAGGGGTTTTGATGTTGTATTCCCTTTAGAGTTAATTCCTTTTGAATATGGCCATTTTAAGGCATAACTAGTCACTATCCAGAAGTTGGGTTTGATAAGACATCACCAGGGGGTACTTTCTTTGTTAATTGAGCAATTTTATGCATTAAAATAGGGTACTTGTTGGGTTTAGCAATGTTTGTCCAAAATAGTCACATAAATATTTTTGATATGTTATGGAACTCTATAAAGGGTGTTTGTAAATGATAATTTTTGATCAAGTGGTTTGAGAAAATCCAAGGTTATTTTCACTCCAAGTTTGCTCTAGGGCTTTTAGATGACCTTTTAGGTCTTTTAGGTCAATTTGTGAGAATTTCTTGAATTGGGAAGTGGAAATTGAAGTCAAAGCCCTAGAATCCCTTGAGTCCAAGTAATTGGGAGTTTGTAAGATCACAATCATCAATTGGTAGTATTGTAGAAGGCTTTAAGAATTTAAGGATTTTGGATAGGCCAAGTGCCTAAACCTTTGAAACTTGTAAAATCTTATTGGTGTTTTGAATAATTTCCATTATTTCACTACATGAACAATAGAATGGAGTGATCAAACACATATATATGAAAATTGTTGAAATGGCTAAGTTTATAATGAATATTCAATGTAGCATACCATTACTGGGTAGAAGTAGTACAAACTACTATACACATTCTCAATTTATGTCCTAGTGAGTGTCTACAAAATACTACTCTTAAAGAGTTTGGACAAATCTTAATCCTACCATTGATTATTTTTGTATTTTTGGGTCTATTTCTTTTGCACTAGTTAAATATAACATTGAAGAAAAACTAGATGTAAAAGGTTATAATTTCAACTTTATTGTCTATAGTGAAAAATCAAAAGCATATTGCTTAATTGATGTAACTATTGATAAATTAATTATTAGTAGAGATGTAATTGTTCATTAAAGAAAACACATCTTGCTTTGTAGATGACGATTCATGAAAGAGTTTGTAAGTACAAAAGATGATCCATCAAGTAGCCAAAATTTAGAGCCTGGTGATGACAACAACAAGGATAAACCACAACTCCCCTTGGATACAATAAGTTCTCCTCCAAGTCAATCTTTTGACTATCAATGAGAAATGCCCTGATCTTGTCTAAAATGGTTTGATAAAATCATCAAGGATGTGAAAGAAGATGAAAAAAAAAAGCTCAAATAAGATAAGTTTTCAAAGCAAATAACCAAAGTTGTTGAGCATGCAAATTTTGCCTAAATCCTAAAATTCAAACCAACCTAGTTTAAACAAGCCTCTAGGTAAACCAAAATGGGAAGCTGCTATGAAAGTTGAACTTGATGCCTTGACATAGAACAACACATGGAAGCTTTATGAATTACGTCATGTAAAGAAGCCTACTAGTGGAAAATGAGTGCACAATGTGAAATATAAATTAGATAGGCCCATTAACAAGTTCAAAGCTCCACTTTCTGTGTTGACATAATAATGGAAAAGGATTTGTGAATTAGGGAGAGAGATCAAACTCACCTTTCTGGTTTTGATGATTGAGTTGACTAGCTATCCCTAGCTCTATGGTAGCAGATTCAAACCTCTATCCCACTGCACCAACATGGGAACTGGTTAAATGTTGCAAAGAAAGGAATAAGGAAAATATATCTATCAAGCATGTGAATGAATCTTGCCCACACTCATACCTAGCAAAGACGTAACACCCTTTTCAATCCATGACTTTGGTGTACAAATTTTTGGTTTTTCCTATTTTAGGTCAAAATTGATATCAATTCTTTTGTCTCTTAAACTATTTTAATTTCTTGCAAATTCTTGCATGAGGTTATTTGTTGACATGATCACAGTGTGGCAAAAACTAGCTATGTTTTTAAGAATTTAATCATGTGTTTACTCCAGTTTTCTAGATTTTGTTATTTCACAAGCTTACAAGGTATAACAGGGAAAAGAGGGCAAAACCTACAGAAGGGTAGGAAAATATTAGTTTTTTGTACTTTTATCATTCTAGGGCTAGGTTATTTTTTCATGAGATTAGTGCAATTCTTGGTTTGTCGATATTTTCTTCAAAGATGACTCGAGAAAAATCCACTAAAGAATTCTAACTATCTAGCTCAAATTCATGTTGCTAATAATGTAGTTAGTGTTTAAGCATCGAGTCTCACTAGGTTAAAATAAAACCAATTCATAATTTGTGGTTGTAGTAGGAGGATTTTTTTTGTTTAGAAGTATTTCTACCACATGATTATGGTTCCTGTCGAAATGTCTTTTTATCCTTTTTAACAATTATTGAGATTGTCTTGTTTATGAATTCAATCGATATCATGGCAGAAACTGAGCTTTGTTGAACATCATGGATTTAAGGGTTGAATAGATCATGATAATCTAAGTGCAGATCACTAGGATTTGCAAAATAAAAAAAACTTAAATAAAAAGGATGAAAATAGGCTTTCACAGTGTGGTTTTGAATGACTCTACATAATCTTGAACACATGACCCCCAAAAGTTAGTTATACACAATCATCAAAACTTTTGTAACACTTCTTCAAAAATTAATGTAGATTTGTAAATACATCCACCTAAAATTGAAACATAAAACTAACAAAAAATGAAGATAATGAGCTTCAAACTTGCAACCTTTTTTTATGCAGATATGTTAAATTAAACCCTACAATAAATTCTACTACATGATAAATTGAAGTAAAGAAAAGAAAATGATGAAATATATCTATTTGGTGCATGAATTAATCTTGCCCACACTCATACCTTACTAACTTAAAAAACTCAAACCCTAGTTGCTTCTTCGTCTTCGCTAGTTTCTGCAACTTTCATGATGAACACCATCGTCTTTAGCAGATTGCATGTTGTTGGATCATCTCTCCATTTTTGCAATGTCTTCTTGATGGAATCTCACTTGCAGGCCCTATTACTTGCAAATGAATGAAATTTTCTACTTGTGAATGAATGAAATTTTCTCTTTTTTACTCACAATTGAAACTTTTTTATTTTTTTTAATTTTATAACATTGAGTTGGTCGAAATTCAACTTGGGAAAATGTAGGTTGGTCAAAATTTTGACCAGAGTGGGCATATAAATTTTTTCGACCAATGTGGGAATGAAAACAAAATATAAGGAGGATTCATAGCTTTTGTCAAAAAAATTGGTAGAAAAACAGGTGTAGATGTACTACTGTGCCACACAAAAAAATAAATGCAAAGTCTAAAGGAAAACATTCTAAAAGTGAAGAGGAAGATAGTTATGATAGTGATCTTAAAGCCATTGAAGCATTTCTTGAAAGGAGGTATCCCAAAGGCAAAGAAAAATACAAAGGTAAAATTACTCTAATCTATTTTTCTTGTGAAGAATTTGGTCACATTGCTACAAGGTGTCCAAATGGAGAGAATAAAGATGAGAAGAACATAAAGTATAAAGGAAAGAAGGATTTCAAAAGCTATAAGGATTACAAGGACAAAGATAAGAAGTCTTATTTTATGGCTAAAGATTTACATAGTAGTGATGATGATGAAATGGTCCATATTGTTGTAAAAGATGGATCTGATATGAAGAAGATAAAATGGTACTTATATCTCATGTTAGCAAAAATGATACATGGATTATTGATAGTGTTTGTTCTCATCATATGAATGGTGATAAGACAAATTTTGAACATATGGAACACTATGATGGTGGAAGTGTAAGATTTGGAAACAATGAACCATGTTGCATAAAAGGAAAAGGTTGTATTTCTGTAACCAATGAACTCAGATGTGATAATGCTTATTGGGTTGAAGGATTGAAACATAATCTACTAAGTGTGGCATAGTTGAATAACATTGGATTTAAGATAGAATTCACAAATGGGAAGGCCAAGTTGTTAGATGGAAAATGAAATCTAGTTGGGCCCGGTAACCAAACAAAAGGTAACTTATTCTACCTAGATCTTAGTGAAAGCTCAAGTTTCATTGCTCAACTAGAAGAAAGTTGTTTATGGCATAAAAGATTATGTCATGTGAAATTTGATAACAAATCATAAAGGAATGAAAACTCCTAAGTGTCTCATAAAATAAATAATAAAATAATGTATTAACCTAAGTAAACTTAACTAAGTGTAAATAGTAAATATGTATTTATACCAACACCCCCCTCTTAAGTGAAACTTAGGGGAATGCCCTTAAGCTTACAAAAACTAGGATGAAATGTAATATGGGTCCTGGCTACTAGGCCATATTAGGTACCCATGTACATAATGAAATACAATCTCTCATAAAGTGGAGAAAGAGGGAAAACCTTATGGGAAAATCCCTCCCCCAAAAAGAGAGATGAAAAAACTAGATGCATGGATGGATGGAGTAATCAAGACCCCCCATTATGACATACATTAAGTATATACAATAGTGAAGAATGAGAAGAAAAAAACCTCATAAGAGGAAAAAGTCCCCCCATAAGAAAGAAGAGGAAGAGAGATAAGGTAGTCCCCCCACTAAATGAAGAATGTCAATTAGTGAAAGCCACTCCAAGGTAGAAGCTAGTTGAAGAGTGCAATATGAGATTCCTCCCCTTTGGAAGAAACACTAGCAAAGGTACAATCTTGAAGATGTATGGTGGTCCTAAAACCTACTCAAGTGTCCATATGTCAATATTGATGGTCGCACCTTCCAACACTATTGAAAAAAACAAATATAGATCTAGCAAGGATGTCTATAGAACCTATGCCAAAGAACCATTTTTCTCCTCAAATGATAAAGAGACCTTTGACAACTGTTGTTCATAAGGATTCACAATCACATCAACTTCAGAAGATCGATAGTGTAGAGAATGGACATGAGGGTCAAAGTGAGCCCTTGCAACAATTGTAGAAGGATCATCTTCATCAAAGAGAAGATGTAAATCATCAAGGCAGTCTCCCAAATTTGTGGTGTGTGACTCCATGAACAAACCTACAATGTTTACCAAGAAGTCATCAATTAAAGTTGGAGCTAGAAGATGAGATGTACCTTGCTATGCTGGACCTTTCACTGAGGCAATGTATGAATGTGGACTATGCTGATGTCATGACCTCTTGCTATAATTGTCGATAGAAACCCATGTATTTGAATTTGTTGAAGCACTATCTTTGGTGTTACTGTCATTTTCCATAGTGTATGAACTAGAGAGAGGAGTAGGGGATAAGCTAGGTGAACTTTCCTCAAAGTGAACATCCTTCTCCACAAAGATCTCATCTGTCTCTGGATCCATAATTCTATATGCCTTTACACTGGCTTCATAACTGATGAAAGTAAAAGGTTGAGATGGTGGTGCCTTGCATCCCCTAAAAGATAGGTTTTCCCATGCTAGACTATTGAAGACTCTAAAGTGACTCACAACTAGTTTATTTTTGCACCATGCCTCAAAAGCAGTCTTCCCATCTAAGGCATTATGAGGAGACCTATTAAGTATTTGAGTGGCACTGCTTATACCTTTGACTTCAAGTGTAGGATCAAGAGAATTGGCTTTAATCATGCAACCTGCCATAGACTTAAGAGTTGTAATCCTCAAAGCTTCACTATCTATCTTGTGAGGACTGAATGCTAGTGAGTTCTAAAGATCAATTCCCTCAAGTTTGCCAAATTCTTTAAGTCTTTTGTCCACATATCTACTTTCATTTTCCATCCAAAGAACATTGGTGGCTTTTCTAGATTTTTGCTCAACATGACTCTTGAAGGCTTGAAGCTTATCAACCACTTCATTCTTGTGATGAAGAAAATAGACCCATGTGAAGTGTGAAAAGTCATCAATGAAAGTAAGGATGTAGTGACCCTGGCTAACTAAAGTCATTGCAAAATATCCTACTAAAACCATGTGAACCAATTGAAGAACAACTAGTGCTCTAGAGGACTTCTATTTATTATAATTCTCCTCGAGATGCATATCCACTTAACATGTTGAATAATCACCCTTAAAAAATTTGATTTTAGGTAGACCTTTGACCATGTGTTTGGAGAAAAGATGTTGAAGATAGCAAAAGGCAAGATGACCAACCCGCTCATGCCATAGTTTGATTTGTGAATTAGATTGAGTTAACAAGGCATGTGAAGGAGACTTAGGCACAAAGTGGGAGAAGAGATAAAGCCTTTTGTCATGATTGACTTTCCCCACTGTAACCAATGAATCATCTTTGAGATTTTGCACCATTACAAAATTTGGAAGGAACTCAACTTTGTTGCCATCTCCAAGGTGAGTGATTTGGTCAACTGAGAGGAGATTAGAGCTTAGGTTAGGAACACAAAGAACATCTTTGAATTCCCCATTTTCCATCTCCACATATCCTTTCCCTTCAACTTCCATTTTGGTATCATCTCCCACAAAGATGTGCGGTACCTGTAACTACTTCAATGAAGAAAAGTCTCCCTTTGAAGAACCCATATGATAGGAGGCACCTGAGTCAAGAATCTATTTCTAAGAAGAACTTGTGTTTGCAATAAGTGCTTGCCCTTTTCCCTTTGAAGAGGTTGGAGTTGAATCCTTGGAAGTACCTGGAACTTGAATTTTGTTCTTCCTAAGTAGGTTTTCCAACTCATTGATTCTCTTAATCTTGCAATGATGCTCATCATGATTTAGCTTCTTGCAATATGCACAAAAAAGTTTGTCCTTCTTTTCATCACTTCCCTTCTTGTTGGAAGAAGAATTGCCTTACTGTGAGGAGGATTGTTGTGTCTTAGATTGTGATTATTGCTTCCACTACTTCCTGTTGTTGTTGTTAGAAATTATTCCTCCTTGACTTCATTGGTGCTCATCACTAGCCACCAATGCTTTGGTCTTTGATTTCGTGAGATGTCCCAAATCTATCAAGTGAGATTTTTCAATAATCAACATCTCTGCAAATGCATCAAATGTAGGCTTTTGGAAAGAACTTCCCATGGTCAACTAGTGAGTGTTATAACTTGAAACAAAGGAAACATACTCTAAAGGTAGCCTCTTTAGGATGTGATGAATCAACTTTTCCATCCTTTATGAGATTTCCACAATCTTTAAGTAGTGCCCTATACTCATTGGCTTTGTTGATGTAATCTTGAATTGTGTCAAAGTTCTTTGGATCCAAGAGAAGCAGATTATCCTCAATCTAAAATCCCTTTTTCTCATCCACCTTACCATACAATGCTTCAAGTTTGTCCCAAGTAGGTTTGGCTTCCTTGAAATTGGAAATGTGAAAGAAGAGATCTCTATGTACACAAATTTTGATAATTCTTAAAGCTTGACTGTCTATAATTTTCCAATCAATGATTTCTTTAGCATAAGTGGGTTTTGGAATTGTACTATCAACATAAATATTTAGACCTTTTCCATTAATCTACTCCATACAATATCTTTCCATGTAGAATAATTGTGCGAAGTTAGAAGTGGAGCTTTAGGTGAACCCATGATGCAAAAAATGAAAAGAGCACACAAGAGAGACACAAAACACAATACATACCCCCCCTCCCCGCCCCTCCCCACAAGAAAAAAAAGATGCTTTTGGTACTTTATATGTAGTGCATGTACTATAGGCCACTTGTCAAAATGTACAAAGTAGCCTTCTAATTTTTGTTGTTTACAACTACCTTTTGAGGCTCAAATCTGTCACTAGGCACTATAGCTTAGATGTACAGTAATCAAAGCATTATAATGCAAAAAAAGGCCCTAATGCTAAAGTGATATTTTTGTCCACACAACCCTATAATTTGAATACAAATCTAGAAAGTAGATGAAAAATAATGCACTTTAAAATAAAACAAGACCTTAAAATGTGCCGAGATGAGCTCATACAGAGTGTTTGAAGTTGCAAAATGTAGGATTGAATAGGTAAAATCATCAAAAAATGCAATTTCTAACAAATTCTTGCACCAAAACCATAAAAGAACACCACCACTGAAAAGTTCACGAAATTCTACCTAAAAAAATAAAATAAATTGCACATAATTTGGAGTCCAGATGACCAAGTTATGGCCTCTCAAAGTCAAGCTACCAAATCAAAAATGCATTTGAAGAGGGGTCTAGGCAGGAAACTGCTAGCTTAAATTTGATGGTCAAACAACCATTGAAGTAGTTATAAAATGCCTGGAAATGATGATCAGATGGTCATCGAATTTAACATAATGAAATGCTGACATGGCAAAAAACAACCTCCTTTGCTGACGTGGTAGGTTGACAAGGTGTACAGACGTACAGACAAGACATGTGTCCCATATGGAAGTGAGCTGGCATCGATGTGTGTGTTGACATGGAAAAATAGTTGGTCCTTTTTAGTGGCTTACATGGGTGCTGAGTAGTCTGCAAGGAAGACACGTGGCTTTTTGTGACTGTCCACGTGGGATCTGGAATGTCTTCTAGAGATAAGGCTATGGATCTTAGAAGGCACTACATGTCATAATGAATTCAGGATGCATGGAAAAAGAGGACCTTCATAAAGAAAAGTGGGTAGGGCTAGAGATTTTTTGGTGGGACCAGAAGCTTTGTCGGGAAAATTTGTCATCAACCTAGTTTCTTTTGTAGTGCTGTGAAGTGGAAGGAGACTACCACAATTGGGTTTGCAAAATAGCAATAAGTCAGAAGGGCTACTAGAAATTTTGTGCACCAGCATAGGGGGCTTGGGACTTTAGTCCCACATTCACCCTATAGACAAGTTTGCTAATGTTTAAAAAACATACAATACAAACATAAAACAAAATAAACCCACCAGAGAGGATTGAAGCTGGTTACAAATGGGTGTTAGCTGATTGCTGTGAAATGTGGTGGATGCCAGATTATTGCCAAAAATTGTTGGTTGAGCCCACCATGAAGCCAAGAAAGTATTGTTTGCCAAAAAATGGGATATTCTCTACTATGCAGTCTGCTTGCCAATGGAATATTCTACGTAGGGTACAAGGCTGGGGTGTCACTGCCCAGTACCTATACAAAAAAAATTCCTCTGTAGGGCCACTTGGCCAAAAATTTGTTTTTTCAAAAATATGCACGAAAATAATTAAGGAAAATATTGAGATCTGAGCTAAATTAAATTGTAAATCTAAAAGGTCATACCTAAACTTGCAACTCAAGGCCTTCGGGTTTCGATTTGCAAAATTTTTTTCCCTCATGATTGACTTTGTGCTAGGGTAGCCAAATTTATAGCCACTTTTCACTGAATCAAAGTTTTGGATGCAATGGCAAGGTCTATTTTGGCTCTAGATGCTCCCAATGATAGCGATAATCCATATTTGGGTCAAGGTGATGAAGCAACAATGGTCTCAAATGGCTATGTGAAGAGAGATTCTCCAAGCTCTGATACCATGTAAAAATTTTCCTTAGGGAAAAATTCAACCAAGAGCAAAGAACTCAAACACAAGCACAACTATAGACCAAAAAGAGTATGATCAGAATATCGATATGTATTCGATTCAATGTGAAAGTACACTAAGAGTGCTTGTATATAAAGGCCTTTGAGATGCATCTAGAATGCCTAGGAATTAGCATCATGATAAGTCATACAACTAGGCACATGTCCACCAGATTAATATGAATGATGCTTAGCATCTCTAGTAGCAATATAAAGAGGACAATCAATAGCACATATAAAAAATATCAAAATCATCAAATGAAATATTAATCTCTCTAGCAAACTTAAGAGTAGGTTTAGGCTTAGGTTGATCATGATATTTTTATGGAACTTTCTTCTTAAGTGGAGGTGGAGATTGAGGTACATGCTCCTTAATGTTAGCAATATAGTCTCTTCTTGCAAGTCATCATAACTAATGTTCATATTGGGGGAAGAAGAAGAAGGTTAAAAGATCATATTAGTAGTGTGTTGAGGTAAAGGATTGGTGTATATTTGAAGATTTTGTATGTGGCACCATATGTTTGTTTCCATTACCATGACTATCCGTAAATAAAACATTAAAACTAGTTAAGTCTTAAATCTTATATTTCAAAGTATAATATGCCTCATTATCATGGTGAGGATGATGATGATATTGACAAAAGGATTTTGAATCAAAGTGAAGACTTGATATGTTAGAAGGAAGAAGTGGTAAAACATGAGGGATTGTAATAATATTAGCACTAACTAACCTTCCCATTATTGAATGTAAATACTTAGAAAGTGGAATAAATTTACAATTCATTTGAAAAATAGAGGAAGAAGAAACAATACTTTAACGTGTATAAGAGGGTTCTTATTATTAATCATAATACATTTTTACTTTGGATGTCATCCTTAATTTCTTTGAACCCATTGTTGTGGGCTTATTTTTAACCATTAGAATGTCTAGAACACTTTTAATGACCATGTTGATAATCATGGAACATTATTTGGATAAGAATGTTGATAGATTGTTATGATTTAGTATATATTCTATGATATAATTATATGATTATAAAATTATAGTCCTGTCATTATTTGTCTTTTCATTATTAAACCATCTTTTTTATATGAAGGTTAGAAAATTGATATAACATAAGCTTGGATTGGGTGCTACTTGTGGATACTATCTTGATGTTGAAATTCCTTTATACTTCTTCATAACTTCCTTAAGATGCCAAAATAATCATTTTTTTCCATCTTCAGGGAGGAGCATACAAGATCCCCTTATTTTCATATATATATTTTCATTCAAGCATGACATATAGAGTACACTATCATAACACAACTTCTTAGGGCTAGTTACTCTCCTTTTTTAACATATTCTGGGTTGGTTGAATAACATAACACAAATTTCTATATTTTTTGACCTATCTAAGCATAAATACAAACCATATGGTATAGGAGTATTATATCATGCAAGTGTAAATCCATCACAAGAAACAAAGTTCTGTAGGAATAACTATCATGTACAAAAATCTATTAGACCATTTGATCCTACCATTTTTGAGGGATTGACTATCAGGCACACATGATCAATACAACATTCAATCCTACCTTTCTATTTTCTATAATTGACTCCTTGCCACTTTTCACAACAGTGTAAATAAATATAGGTGCAAATTTCTCCCACAATTATGTGGGAAACCTATAGATATTCCACATGTCCACATTATATACCTTTCTTGCAGCATTGTAGGTCCAAGCTCATTTCACATGAAACATCAACATATTTTTCAAAATGGAACCATCCTAAAGATGCATCTTTGCATACAATGATGGCCATGGATGGGGACATTTTATTCATGAATCTTCACATGCATATAGATTCAAATGCCCACCACCTTTTGCAAAGAAATAATAAGAAAATTATAACTTGTATGATGTACCATCACCTTAAATAGAGAACCTTTTGACAAATGTATAATGTTCAAATGATAAGTAGGGGTGATTGTGACTTGATAGATATGGGAAGGTGGAGTCAATGAATTTTATGTCACGGTCTACAATCATCTTGTTAGGATTAAATTTAGGGTTAGGGTTAGGGTTAGAGTCCAATTATGGTAGAGTTAGATTTAGGATTAGGGTTAGGGTTAGAGTCCAATTATGGTAGAGTTAGATTTAGGGTTAGAGTTAGGGGTAGAGTTATGTTTATGGTTAAGGTTAGGGTTAGAGTTATGCTCATGGTTAAGGTTAGGGTTAGATTTATGGTTATTTTTAGGGTTTGGGTTATAGTAGGGCTAGGGTTAGGGTTAGGGTTAGGGTTTGAGTCAGGGTTAAGGTTAGAGTTAGGGTTAGGGTTAGGTTTATGGTTAGAGTCCAATTATTGTATAGTTAGAGTTAGGGGTAGAGTTATATTTATGGCTAAGGTTAGTGTTAAGGTTAGGGTTAGGGTTAGAGTTAGAGTTAAGGTTGGGGTTAAGGTTAGAATTAGGGTTAGGGTTAGTGTTAAGGTTAGGGTTAGGATTAGAGTTAGAGTTAGGGTTAGCATTAGGATTAAAATTAGGGTGAGGGATAGGGTTTGAATTAGAGTTAGGGTTAGATTTAGGGTTATTGTTAGGGTCAGGGTTATAATTATAGGTAGAGTTAGGGTAAGGGTTAGAGTTACAATCAGGGTTAGAGTTAGGGTTAGGGGTAGGCTTAGAATTAGAGTTAGAGTTAGAATTAGGGTTAGGGTTAGAATTAGGGTTACAAATATAGTTAGGATTAGAGTTAGAGTTAGGGTTAGGGTAAGGGTACAAATTAGGGCAAGCGTTAGAATTAGGGTTATAAATACATTTAGGGTTAGGGTTAGTGTTAGAATAAGAGTTAAGGTTAGATTTAGAGTAAGAGTTAGATCTAGAATTAGAGTTAGAATAATGGTTAGAGTTAGAGTTAGAGTTAGAGTTAGGGTTATATTTAGGGTTAGAATTAGGGTTAGAGTTAGGGTTAGGGTTAGTGTTAGGGTTAGGGTTAGCATTAGGGTTAGGTTTACAATTAGAGTTAGAGTTAAAATTAGAGGTAGTATTAGTGTTAGTGTTAGCATAAGAGTTAGAGTTAGAGTTAGATTTAGGGTTATAATTGGGAATAGGGTTAGGGTTAGAGTTAGAGTTAAATATATAGTGTTAGGGTTAGGATTAAGGGTAGGTTTAGAGTTAGAGTTAGGGTTAGGATTAGGGGTAGGGTTAGCATAAGAGATAAAGATGGAGTTAGAGCTAGAGTTAGAGTTATGGTTAGAGGTAGAGTTAGATTTAGGTTAGAATTAGGGTTAGAATTAGAATTAGAATTAGCATTAGAGTTAGAGTTAGGGTTAGAATTAGTTTTAGGGTTAGGGTTAGTGTTAGGGTGAGAATTAGAGTTAGAGCTATAATTAAGGTTATAGTTAGGATTAGAGTTATAGATAGGGTTAGAATTAGCTTAGGGTTAGGGCTAAAATTGGGGTTAGGGTTAGAATTAGGATTAGAGTTAGGGTTATATAGGTTAGGGTTAGGGGTAGAATTAGAGTTACAATCAAAGTTAGAGTTAGGATTAGGGCTAGAATTAGGGTTACAAATATAATTAGGGTTATAGATTGAGTTAGGATTAGGATTAGGGTAATGGTAAGAATTAGGGTTAGGGCTAGAATTAGGGTTACAAATATAGTTAGGGTTAGGGTTAGATTTAGAGTTAGGTTTTGAGTTAAAATTAGAGTAAGAGTTAGAATTAGAGTCAAAGCAAGGGTTAGAGTTAGAGTTAGGGTTAGAATTAGGGCTAGGGTTAACACAAGGGTTATGGCTAGAGTTAGGGTTAGAGTTAAGATTAGGGTTACAATTAGTGGTAGTATTAGTGCTAGTGTTAGAGTTAGAGTTAGAGTTAGAATTGTGGCTAGAATTGAGGCTAGGGTTAGGGTTAGAGTTAGAGTTAAAGTTGGTGATAGAGTTGGGGTTAGGGTTAGATTTAGGGTTAGGGTTTGAGTTAGGGTCAGATTTAGGGTTAGATTTAGGGTTAGATTTAGGGTTAGAGTTAGAGTTAGGGTTAGAATTAGGGTTGAGTTAGGATTAGAATTAGGGTTGGGGTTAGGATTAGAATTACATATAGTGTTAGGGTTAAGATTAGGGGTAGGGTTAGGGTTAAAGTTAGAGTTAGGGTGAGGGTTAGTGTTAGGGTTATAATTAGAGTTAGATTTATGGTTAGAGTTAGAGTTAGAGTTAGAGTTAGCGATAGGGTTAGAATTAGGGGTAGGGTTAGGGTTAGGGTTAGAGATAGAGTTGGAGTTGGAGTTAGAATTAGGGTTAGAGTTAGGATATGGGTTAAAATTAGGATTAGATCTAGGGTTAGAATTAGCATTAGAGTTAGAATTAGAGTTAGGATTAGAGTTATAGTAAGGCTTAGGGTTAGGACTAGAATTAGGGTTAGGGTCAAAATTAGGACTAGAGTTAGGGTTATAAAGGGTTAACGTTAGGGTTAGGGGTAGAATTAGAGTTAGAGTTAGAGTTAGAGTTAGAGTTAGGGATAGGGTTAGGGTTAGGGTTAGGGTTAGGGTTAGAATAAGAATTAGGATTAGGGTTATAATTAGAGTTAGAGTTAGAGTTAGAGTTAGAATTTGAATTAGAGCTAGAGTTAGACTTAATGTTAGAGTTCAAGTTTGAGTTAGAATTAGATTTAGAGTTAGGGTTTATGTTATTATTGTAGTTAAGGTTATTTTTGGGTTACTAATCATATTATAGCTGATGTTAGTGCTATTATTACACTTTACCTTAGTGTTAGGGTAAATGTCAAGTTAAATTTTTATGCAGGTTAGTTCTATTATAGTGCCCATGATTAGTGCTATTATGATACAAGTTATTAACCTTTTAAATAATATAATTGCTACATGTCTTTCTCTCTTGCACTCTCTCTCTTTCTCTCTCCCTCTCCCTACTCTCTAACTACACCTAGTAATATCTCCTTACCCCATTATCTAAATACACCCTCTAATGTCTCTCTCTCTAGTCTCTAGATAGCCCTCTGTATTTATCTTCAAGGAATCTTAGTTCAACTTAAGGGATTCACAATAGGCTGGTACACCCACAAGGAACCAAGAACATCTCAAAGATTACAACAAAGAACCCTGACATTATACACCAATAAAGATAACATCTTCACTCACACAATCAGATTGCTATGTCTGATTGCATTGTTCATAACTTTAGTTCTAAATATCTTCCTGAAAAACCCTTTGGATGAATTGTTCCCAATTAGTAATTCTGAAACATACCCAAAGCTGAGACCAATCCAATGAGCAGATTATAAATTATGTAATCTGAACCAAGACCCATATTTTCTATCATAAATCAGGAGCCAAACCATTAACCCTTCCTAGGGAATCAAATAACTTTCTCAAAATAAATTTAAATAATACCAAACCAATTCTGCAGTATCCATTTCTAAGTCTAGTTTTCAAATATATAAGTTTTTTTCTTTTCTCATTCATAAATCATTGTATAATATCAAATCTTTTTCTGCAACACCATTGAAGGCATTTAAAACCAGTTTTCAGTCAAATCTTCATAACTTTCCCAAATCTAAACAAAAAATGATTCAAACTAGTTGGAAATGAAAGTCAGTTCACATATATTTCTAATGAATATCATTAGAGATCCCGAGTCTCCAAAATATGTCCACACCACATGCTGCAACATGACTATATTCAGCGAATGTCAAATCTGCAAACATCCACTTTGACCAAAATACCCATAACTTATTCATTTCTTCATAAAATTGAACCAAACCAAAAGCATGAGAAGAAGAATTCATCATACTATATATCCATTACTATATTACATGGTTTCCAGGCTGTACATGGCTGTACAAGGCCTGAAAACTACTCTAAAACTAAAAAAACCAATCAAAACTACAACAATAAAATGCACCAAAAATGTATCAAAGTATTTCCTCTTCTCCAAAATTGATTTGGTTTGACCATACAATAGTTTTTATATCCATTTGAAAGTTATAAACCTTCCTAACTACCCCCAAGACCAACCATATACCTTTTTACATCATTTTTCTATTATTAGCAACTTTCTCAATGTTGCAGTTTACAACTTTTTACGCAACTTTTACATTTTTGACAAAAATGGCTTCATAGCCTTTACAACTTGACCCAAATACAATATAAATGACTCAAATGTATTTAATATGACAAATAATGAATCTTAACTTTCTCATGTTCTTGTATCTAATGTGCTCCTGCACCATACTCCCAAACTTGAAAAGTTTCCAAGTCTCTTGGAATGGTGTGCCATAACCTGCAAAAAAAAAAAAAAAAAACCAATAATGACAAAAATCTTCATCTTCACCTTCATTTGACTTTTCCTCTTCATGCCTTTATTACCATCATCTTTTTCCTTAAGGACACATGACTGTCCTCAAAATTATCTTCTCAAATACTCCAGTTAGTGGAGCATTAATGACTGCAACTTCCACGGTGCCTTATCAGTAAGAGGTCCATCTTTACCATTGCTACTTCAAACTCTCCCCTATGCCCAACCTAGGAGCCCTCCTCTTTCCCTCTCTCGCTAGTCTCTTGGAAATCAACTAGACCAATCCTTGGCCCTTGACCATTGATCTTACCCAATAGTAGATCCTGGAAGATGCCTCACCTTCTTTATGCCATGCACCTTCTACCCAGCTTTATCTCCATTGGAGAATGGTTATGATAGACCTTGTCTTATCTACCCATACATCTTGACCTTCATATATAGCAAGATGGATAAGCACCTACAACCAAAACCCATCAACAAAACAAATACCAATTCTTCAAGGTCCTGGTGTGGATTGCCTCCCTCGGTGCTCTACCCACACACTCAAGATCTTCAAGCTCTGATACCAATTTGGTGTAGAGCCCTCTGTATTTATCTTCAAGGAATATTAGTTCAACTCAAGGGATTCACAATAGGCTGGTACACCCTCAAGTAACCAAGAACATCTCAAAGATTACAAGAAAGAACCTTGACATTATACACCAATAAAGACAACATCTTCACTCACATAATCAGATTGCTATGTCTGATTGCATTGTTCATAACTTCAGTTCTAAATATCTTCTTGAAAAACCCTTTGGAGGAATTATTTCCAATTAGTAATTCTGAAACATACCCAAAGCTGAGACCAATCCAATAAGCAGATTATAAATTATGTACTCTGAACCAAGACCCATATTTTCTGTCATAAATTAGGAGCCAAACCATTAACCCTTCCTAGGTAATCAAATAACTTTCTCAAAATAAATCTAAATAATACCAAACCAATTCTAAAGTATCCATTTCTAAGTCTAGTTTCCAAATATATAATTTTTTTTCTTTTCTCATTCATAAATCATTGTATAATATCAAATCTTTTTTTGCAACACCATTGAAGGCATTTAAAAACCAGTTTTCACTCAAATCTTCATAACTTTCCCAAATCTAAATGAAAATGATTCAAACTAGTTGGAAATGAAAGGTAGTTCACATATCTTTCCAATTAATATCATTAGAGATCCTGAGTCTCCAAAATATGTCCGCACCACACGCTGCAACATGACTATATTCAGCGAATGTCAAATCTGCAAACATCCACTTTGACCAAAATACCCATAACTTATTCATTTCTTAATAAAATTGAACCAAACCAAAAGCATGAGAAGAATAATTAATTATAATATATATCCATTACTATATTACATGGTTTCCAGGCTGTACATGGCCGTACAAGGCCTAAAAACTACTCTAAAACTAAAAAAACCAATCAAAACCACAACAATAAAATGCACCAAAAATGTATCAAAGTATTTCCTCTTCTCCAAAATTGATTTGGTTCGACCATAAAATAGTTTTTATATCCATTTGAAAGTTATAAACCTTCCTAACTACCCCCAAGACTAACCATATACCTTTTGACATCATTTTTCTATTATTAGCAACTTTCTCAATGTTGCATTTTACAACTTTTTATGCAACTTTTACATTTTTGACAAAAATGGCTTCATAGCCTTTACAAATTGACCCAAATACAATATAAATGACTCAAATGTATTTAATATCACAAATAATGAATCTTAATTTTCTCATGTTCTTGTATTTAATGTGCTCCTGCACCACACCCCAAATCCCTCTCTCTAATCTCTAGATACACCCCTTTATCTCTCTCACCCTTCTCTCTAGATACACCTAATCTCTCTCTCTCCTTCTCATATGACTCTCTCTCTCTACTAAAAACATGACTCTATAAGAAACATAATATGAGCTCCCTCTTGTCTATAGATATGTGCTCTCTCTCTCTCTCTCTCTCTCTCTCTCTCTCTCTCTCTCTCTCTCTCTCTCCAATATATATATATATATATAATTTACTAAATTCTTAGTACAACCATATATAGAGTAAGAGTTAAGAGTTGCGATCCAAGGTTTACAATTTCATTTATATAATACTTAGTGTTATGGTTAGGGTTAATAAGTCGTTAAATTTTGCACTAAAATAAGAGACATGGTTAAGGGAAATATGAGAGAGATGATGTAAAAAGTGTGAAAGAATATATAAGAATCAATTTTATGGAAATTATTTCTCCATGATGATGTGAGAACATTATATATTGTTGAATTTTTAATAATGCTAATGCATATTTTATTTCAATGATTAAGAATTGTAATCAATAAATATGCCTATCATTAAGGACATCTATTTAGACTTATAATTTTCTTCCTTAATTAACATATTTAGTAGCCACATCAATTGAAGAAATGTTTTGTACAAAAATAAATTTATTTTTTCTTGTTCTCTTCTTCATGAAGTTACATAGAACAATGGGGAAACAAACTACCAATACAACTAATTAGAAGTAGAATTCTAAAACTAGAGACAAGAATGAACTATACACCAAAAATATCTATGTAATGGTGTAAATATATGTCATATTCTTCAATGATTACGATTTTTTTGTGGCCTTTATTTGAAAAATGATTGTGAAAGACTTCTTTCATCATTGAAGGAAACCTATCCACTTATGTAGATGTGCCATGCAATAATTTTTATGCATCTTTCATATGCATTGCTTCCATTTCCTCAACATAGTCAATTGGAAATATTGTGTTCTCCACAACTTTAATTATATTTGTGCATGTCTCTTTAATTATTTGTAGGCATTTGTCAAACTTAGTCTCAAAGAAATCATTTGAGGTCATTGAAGTAGTTAGGCTAGTATCAAATAATGTTTGATTCTCCATTCGAGGCATCCATAACTCAAATAGTAACCTGCAAACATATAAACAAGAATCAACATATAGAAATAATCAGAATAAAAAAAGTATTAATAGTTAACATAAATTCTTTCAAATTAATAATGTTTAAAATAACATAAATAAAAATCAAAACTATTTCAAATGATATAGTTAGATTGTAATGTTTGAACTATGGTGGCATTGTCTTCCACTTTTCAAACATTACAAACATTAATATTAATAAAAATCTATATATACTATGAAAAATATTTAAATAAAACACATACATAATCTAATTAAATAATGATAGAATATAAACTAAATATATGATTTTTTTATTTTAAATTAATCATTAACATTAATAAAACAAAAAAAATTATTGATAAAGCAACCTTGCCATCCACATTAATGATAAAATTTATTTATGAAACATGGAAAATATAAATATTTTGAAACATGCAAATATAAAACATGCAAATGTAAAACTAAATTGAATCATGCACATTAAAAATGTACAAAAGAAATGTATTATCAAATATCTAAATCAAATGGATTTTGAATCAATTTGAATTCGAAATCTAAATCAAACGAGAATATTATAACTAATTTTGAAACTAAATCTACATTTAAATCTAAATACATAACTAACTCTAAATCTAAATGCAAAACTAAATTAAAAATAAAAAATAAAAATAGAAATCTCATATGCAAAAAATTACTCCAAAACTTTAATCTACTCTTCAAAATAATCTCCTCCAATAACCTCCACCTCTTCCTCCCTCAAAAACAGAAAATGAAAATGAAAGGAGGAGCATTTGTTTAATAACCTATGAGAGACTCCTCACATCCATCAATAGATGTCTTTTGACATTCCATGAATTTGTTTCAAATTCCCCCACTCCCCACAAAAAATAAGCTTGAATGTGCATGCAAAAATATATTTAATAAAAACAAATTGTTTTATATTTAAAAATTTAATGAAATTATTTCAGCCCTATTTTTTTGGCCTTATTTTTTTGGGTCTTATTTTTTGGCCCTATTATTTTGGCATCCATTTGGCTTCATATTATTTTGGCCAATTATTATTTTGAGAATGTTTTTTAATCTTATTATTTAATAATGATAAAATATATACTAAATATATGATTCATCTACTTTAAATTAATTATTAACTTTAATAAATTATAAATTATATTGATATGGTGGCATTGTCATCCACATTAATGATAAAATTATACTTTAAAATATGAAAATATAAATATTTTGAAACATGCAAATGTAAAACTATTATGAAAAATTTAAATCTAAAACATGCAAACCAAAACAATTTTGAAATATGCAAATCTAAAACTAATATGAAACATGCAAATCTACAACTAATTTGAAACATGCAAATGAAAAGTATTATAAAATATATAAATCAAATAGATTTTGATTGCAAATCTAAATCTAAATCAAACGTGCAAGACTAAACTATTAAATGCAAGCCTAAACAATTTTGAATAGAATTCTAAATCTAAATGAAACTAATTAAAATTGAAATCTAAATCAAAGTAGAATGTTATAACCAATTTTGAATCTCAATCTACATCTACATCTAAATCTAAATGAAAATCTAAATAAAAATAGAAATCTCCACTGCAAAAAAATTACTCCAAAACTTCAATCTACTCTTGTTAAAAAACTCCAATCGAATCATCCAATAATCTCCACCTCTTCCTTCCTACAAAAACATAAAATGAAAATGAAATGAGGAGCCTTTGTTTTATTACTTGTGGGGGGCTCCTCATATCCCCCAATGGATGTCTCTTCACATTCCACGAATTTGTTTCAAATTCCCCCACTCCCCACAAAAAAAAGCATGAATGTACATGCAAAATTATATTTAACAAAAAAAAATCATATTGAAATTATTTCTGCCCTATTTTTAGGGGCCTATTTTTTTGGGCCCTATTTTTTCAGGTCCCACTTTTTTTAGCCCTATTATTTCGGCCTCCATTTGGTTTCCTATTAATTCAACTAGCTATTATTTCAGGAATATTTTTTTATTTTATGATTTAATAATTTAATATTTAATTTAGAAGTTTGTAACTTTTCCCTTTTATTTTTATTGACAAAGAATCTTAGCATATTCTTGTGCTGGGAATTTGTGTTGCCATTGTACAGAACACCTCTCAGCGTAAAAGTATTTTTATATATTAATATTTTAAAACTATTATATAATATTATTATTAATTTAAATATTCTATATTCTATAATGAATTTATTAAATGAAAACTAGATTTCCAGCAAGTACTAAGTCATTATATGACACTTGTTGTACTTACTTATGTAGGCTAGTATTATTTATTCACTTTGCACACATAGTGAATTAGTTCACCATCAATGAACCAATGAGAATGAACTATTTTTAAGTTAATAAAATGTTTATATAGTTAATTTATTATTAAATATTATTCTAATATATTAGCTATACTATTTATCTCAATCATAATTGACTCATTTCATTTCGTGGACCCTTTTTCTATACAATATTAATAGATAGTTATTATGTTTTATTAATATTAACGTTTCTTCTATACAAAATATTACCTTTTATGTTAAAATAAATAATTATTAAAAGTTAATAATATTATCTACTATATAATATATTACTTTTTACTTTAAAATAGATTAACTCAATTTAAATACTTACTATCCACTATTTTTAATATAATACATTATGATTTAAAAATTATTTTCTAGTTAATCTTAAATAATTTATTAAAAATAATAATTAATTTGACATATATTTTATTGTTTAATATTTTTATACAAAGTACATATCTCTCATATATAAATTTAATATAATAATTTTATTATAGATCTATATTTTTTAATCTTTTATTTACTATATCAATTAGATATTATAATATTCAATTTCTATAATTAATTTTTTTATAATTAATTTTATTTACTATATTTTGTTCCTATACACAATATTTTTATTATTATGCCTCTTGTTTTCATTAATTTTACTTTCTTCATCACAACCACAATCTTCATCCTTGTTATATTTTATTTTTATTTGTGCCTTCTCACAACCACAATCTTCAGCCTTGTTATATTATATTTTCATTTGTGCCTTCTTCTTATCCATTGTGCTTGATTAAAATTCTAGGTAACTTGCTTTATTCGTGTATTTTGAGCCTAAACAATATTTTTGACCAAAACCTTCAATATTATTATCTATTATTTTATCCCCAAACAAATATAATGATGACACTTTATTACCCGAGAGGGTCTTCAATTGTAAAATAGTTTACATTATATTAATGTGGTAATAACTAATTTTATATAACCAAATTGTAACTAATTTCTATTATCTTATGAGACCAAGAAAGAGAGAATTTTTTTTCGACTGGTAATTCAACATTTTTTGCTAGAGTTTTTGAAGGAACTACTTTGTTAGAGTTTGTTGTCTCCACTTCATTCAAAATTGTAATTTATAATGAAGATGGTCTCAAAAAAAGACCCGAGGGTACAGGTTAGTTTCTTTTTTTCTATTGAAATTTATGTCTAGAATTGCTAATTCTAAATTATGATAGATAATTGTTTATTACTATGACTAGATAATGTTTGCCTTCATTAGAAATTATAGTCTTTAATATGACATATTGGATATTGCATTTGCAATTTTTTCTCTTAAAATTTTTGTTATTGATCACCAGCTCTAAAAAAGAATAGGTGAAATATAGATCTAAAAACTAAAAATACTTATAGCAGAAAATTTCTTAGGACATGTTCTTATGTCAAGGAAGTAACTCAAGCCCTTAGAATTTTATGAATACTAAGAGTCAACCATGTGAATCCAAACCATATTTTTCCTCTATTGACACTTTTTTCTTTCTTTCTTTTGTCATTCAAGAGCTCGAATAATGAGGGCTAAGTTGGTCCATCATTATGAACATGTATTCAATACTATGATTGCAAGGCTTAGAAAGAGTGAAATAATTGAAATGTATTTACTAAATAATTTTTCTTTGTAGTGCCAAAAATATTTGGATTGTAACCTTCAGTGTTTCTTTAGAATATGATTTGAGATTTTTTGTTCTGATAAGTTTGCCTTCAACTTCAAAACCTATTCAAATATATTTCTATAGCTAATCTCTGCCAAATCAAATGGTCTATTGTGACATCATCAAGCTAAAAATGCTACAAAAAGATCTCAAAGCATAGGGCACATTCATTTCAGCGTTCAATTTCCTACATGAATCCATAAACTCTGAAGTCATTTAGTCATTCAATTATTTAATATAATAGTATTAGTGAAGAATAGAGATGAATCATACAAGCTATGTTTTGTAAGAGAATCCATTATTTCAGAATTCCTACTAACTTGTGACTAGTGACAAATCAAACATAATTAATAATTACAACAATTCACATATTGACTTACTCCTTACAGGCTTCTTTATTATCATTAATATTAATGAAACTCAAAGCCAAGGCCCTCGACATTTAATTTCAGCCTTCATACAATGGTATTTAAAGTACTATTCACAAGATTTATGACCTTATTTTTTTATTGAATAGTGATTTAGAAATTGAGATTATATTGAGTGTAAGATTATATAAGATTATATGGTAAAGGTTACTAAACCTCATCTATTCAATGGAAAAAAAAATGTTGGGTGATGTTTTAAATTATATACTTTTTTAGTTTTTTATAAACAAATATTAATAAAGTTATATTTTAAAATGAGAAAATATAACTTTTTTTTTGAAATAATATAATATAATTTTATTTTTTGATGAATAGTCCTTTTCTATTAATAAAATATACGAAGAATACAATTCACAAAAAAGGGGCCAAGGGATACAAGATCACCCCGTGAAAGAGTTCACACGGTCGAAGCTGGACTTAAAAACATGGCCTCAATTGTAAACAAAAACTATTCATAAAAAAATAAATAGAATAAACCACCTCAGGCTGCCAAGGCAGTGCTAGTAGAAGGAGTAGGATCATCTTTATCAGGAAATCCCCACGTATTAGTGGGATTGTGGGGTGGACTGGGAACAGTCTAGCCATCATCAAGAGTAGCAGCATCAAGTGTAGCCTTCACATCCTTAACCTCTGGCCATGGAGGAGAAATCGCCAAAGCCAGGCAAGGAAATTTCCTAGAATGTGCCCACTGAGGCCTAGGAGGAGGAGCCGGGGACCAGCTAGAACCGCCGCGAGGTGGGGAAGCAGAGCGGAGCCTACATATACCATCACCATCACTGGGAGAGCAATGGTGGGAAGCTTGGAAGCATGGTGTGTGCAAGTGGTAGCCTGAGGACTAGCGGTGAGAACAACGGCCACAAGGCATAGACTATCAGTCGAGGCATTTGGAGGAACTTTGGCAATGGTACAAGGAGCATTGCCCCAGTGATTTAACATTTCCCATAAGTGAGTAACTTCTAGGGTAACTTTATTAGCTTGCACCTAGATTTACATAATCACATTGTTACAAATGCATGCTTTAGTGTACATAGAAATGTTAAGATCCAAAAAACTGTGAGTGAACAGAACAACATTCCTATCTTTCCACAGAGAAAACAAAATTTCAATCTTGAAGGTATGCCAAATCTGAGTGAATTTATGAGGAATTCTAGGGAAACCACCCAACAAGATCATGTGCCATGAAAATGGTTCGGGCTTGAAAGGCTCAAAAAAATCTTGAATCCAGTGCCAATAATTTTGAGCATGCTTACAAAACCAAAAAATATGCAAAAAGGACTCAGGTTGACCATAGAAGGGGTATCTAGGATCAGGAACCCCAATGTGCTTGAGCCAAGGCCCCAAGGGAACACCTTGGAAGGAAAGGCACCAAGCAAAGTGGGAAATCTTGAGTTCTGTAATAGCACTCCAAATGGTGTCAAAACATTTTCTCCATTGAGAAAGTGAAGATTGCAAATGCCACCATTGGTTAAGCATGTCAACCATCGAAAGATGGGGCGAGAGCCATCTGTACCCCATATTGGGCTTATAATTGGAAAATGGAGTGGTTGGATACCACTTCCAATCATGCCACCAAGGCTGACTAGACTAAATCCCCACCTTATGAACTAGGTGCACAGGAATGGACTACAACAGAAGGTCAAAAGTCTACTGATCCGTACTGACAAGGTGGTACTAAACTTGCATATCTTCTCATGACCTGAAACTCATTGTGACTCTTGAAAAGAGATCCTTAGGAGTTTGGATGCCACATTTGAAAAAATGTAGAGCACTGGCACCTTGAATCTTGGCGAGAGGAGTACCCTGAATTACAAACAAGGGAGACCACCAAATGTTCTGTTGATTCAAGGAGAGCCCATTGCGAAACTCATCTCTAGCCCAACGAAGCCACAACTTAAGAGCTTCCTAGGCTTTCTAGATACTCTTAATAATAAATGAACCCTGAATGGCCATTGGTTCACGCATGATGAGAAGGGTTTGAAAACCAATCGCCTTCCAGGAAGGCCTGTTAATAGGAAAGCCGAAAGAAATGGAGTGCCTTACTAGAATCTTCCAGGCTTCATCCCTAGAAATAGCTCAAATAATCCATTTTGCATAGAGAGAAAGGCCTTGTTTCTGAGTGGAAAGCAGGCCAAGAGCACTAGACTCCCATGGGAGACAAAAAAAATCCCAAGAAAATCTGTGAAAGCCATGATGGTCTAAACCAGAAACCCAAAGAAAATCTCTGAGCAAATGTTCCAGCTTAAGATAGGAAGCTTTGGATGGCACCCAATAGGAAGAATAGTAGACATGAGTGGTGGCTAGAATCTTAGAGCAAATCTAGAATTTACCAGCAAGAGAAAGTAGCTTGGTGATCCAATTGTCAAGCTTTTTGCTAATCTTGGCAAGCACAACATTCCAAAGCTCCACAAGAGAGGCCTGGAAGGAAAAAGGAATGCCAAGAAAGTGAAAGATTTCCCTATGAGTAACCCATTTCCACTGGAACTGGCTGAGCCAAGGTGGAGCCGACAAGGAATATTGGCGGTAGCAGAGCATTTTATGCCATTGGATGGTAGAGCCAGAGGCTTGACAAAAGGTATCCAGACAATTTAAATCATTTTTGATATTTTCCTCAAGAAGCATAAGAAAGGAATCATTAGCAAAATGACCATTGACCAACTGGGAGGAAGAATTAGGCAAGGAAATGCCATGAATCAGCCCTAAAGAGACATAATGAGCTAACAAATAGCCAAAACCTTTAGTAGCAATGACATAAAGCGCTAGAGCTAGAGGGCAACCTTGCCTGATTGAATGAAAAAATCTAAAAGCCTCAAATTACAAATTATTGATGGTAATGCAAGCATTAGCATCACCAAAAAGAATCTCCACAGATTGAAGAAAATTGGGGCCAAAACCCAGAGCCTGGAGCATAGCCAAGATGAAGGGCCATTCAATGCGATCATAGGCTTTAGCAAAATCAATCTTTAAAAAGACAGCCATCTTCTTGGACTTGCGAGCCCATTTGATACCTTCCCAGACAACAATGATGTTTTCAAGAATATATCTAGACTTGATGAAGCCAGTTTGCTCAGGCTGCACAATTAAGGGCAACATGTGCCTGATTCTGAGAGAGAGTGCCTTGGCAATGATCTTATAAGACACATTCAGAAGGGTAATGGGCCTCCAATTGCATATGTCCTTAGGATCATTAGCTTTAGGTATGAATTGGATATTCCCTTTATTTATTATCGCTCCTAAGCTTTTAGTATGATATGCTTCGAGATAGACTTTTTGCAAGTTAGGACCTATTTGTTCCTAGAGGTGTTTGTAAAATTCACAGGGAAAGTCATCACACCCAGGAGACTTGTCATCCACCATGGAGTAAACTACCTCTTTAAGGTCTCTGAGGGAAAGAAGTTGCTCACAGAAAGCACATTGCTCAACTGCAATGTAGTTTGGAGTAACAAAGATACACTTTCTAAGAGCCTCCTCCTAAGCAACTGGATTTCCCTGCCAAGCAAAAATGTTCTCATAATGATGAATGAATGCTTGTAAGATGTCAGGGAGACTGGACAAAACAACCATTCCCTGCTTGATCTTTTTAATCCAAACATTGGTATGACAGGCCCAGAGTGCTTGAAAGAACTCCTTCGAGGCTTTATCGCCAACCTCCAACCAGTGGAGACAGGCCTTGATTTGAGCTCCACGGGTAGCATAGTTGTTAGCAATTTTCTTATCATGGAAAAGCTTGGCAAGATGAATTTGCCAATCCACATCAAAGGGGTTGAAGGTGAGAGCCTCAAAGGATTTTTTGAGGGCAAGGGTGTTGGCTTCTTAAGAGTGTTTCTTAAAAATTACCAACTGGAACCCATAGATGTGTAGAAACCATGCAGTTCTGGTAATGGCATCATTTCACCATTGAATCCATCCTCGCTAGGATGGCAAACATGGCTCCAAATTGCAAACAGGTTGGATGTGTGAGATGGTGGAAGAATGCAATAGTACAGACATGTTGAGGAAGAACTGAGACTTGGCCACCTTGGGGATAGTTGTTTGCCAAGAAATGACAAAATAAATGGGATAGTGGTTAGATAACATCACATTTATCAGGGGAATGATAGGCAGATCTTGATCTTAAGAAAAAGATAAAAAAGATTGCATAGAGGTCATAGCATGATCGAGATGTTTTAAAATGTGGACAAAGTTAGCTAAAAAATTGGACCAAGTGTGCTAGACCCCACTACCCTAGCAGTGGTTTGTATTGGGATAAAAAAGGCCTAATTTATTTTGCATGTAGTACTAGGGTTCTCTTTCCCTAGCTATCCACTGAAGGGGTAGAATGCCATCTTGGTCAGATGCTACTTCAAGCATATTGAAGTCTCCACACATGACCCAAGTAGCAGGAGGGAAGTTGTCAGCTAGCCAAACCCACATCTGAGACCTTTCCATGGCATCATTGGAAGCATAAAATTAATGACTCCAAATTAATGATTCTGAATGGAAAGAAAAAGCCAAATAATTCTATGTGTGGGGTCAGAACTGTGCGAAATAATAGCAGAATGAAGGCAAGGTGATAGGAGAGTAACTACACCACCTTGACTAGGTTCATGTTGAGAAGAAAACATAACGCCATCCTGCCAAATGACGTGGCACACAGTAAAAAGCATGAAACCAAAAAACTTAACTTCTTGTAGGTAGAGAAAATCTAAATTACCAAGTTTATGATGGGTGTCTTGGACATATAATTTTTTGGGGAGGTCTAAAAGACCTTGAACATTCTAGGAGAGGAAGTTCATGAGAACTCTTCCATATCCTCCTCATCCTCAAGAGAGGAGTAGCTATTCTACAAGAAGATAGAAGTCGGGTGGAAGTCAGATGGGAAATCCTCTAACCTAACAGCCTACCATTTCACTTCTAGTTTCTTCGCACATCTAGGAGGATTGTGAGAATGCCTTGTTGATGATGGCACTATGGAAGAAACTACAAAAGGAGCACAAACCCTAGCCAAGGTAGAAACCTTGGAAGCTGCCTTAATCCCTTGCATACTAGCAGGGTTTGGAACCTGCGAAACCCCTGGAATAGGCACTGTGGAAGTCGCTTGTGTCCCCATGCTAGCCGGTGTGAACGCTCCTGTGGGAATAGGAGGAACTATGGCTATCGCCGCATAAGATTGCTTGGGGGACAAGGGATTCAAGGGACCCTTGCCCTTGCACCCAACAGTAGCCCATTCTTCCTTTTTTCCTTTGGCTTGTTTGGCAGGCACTTCTTTAGGCGTGGGCTTGACCCTAGGAATAGCCAGAGCACAATCCTTGATCTTGTGTTTTGCAAACTGGCACCTATAATAGGTGTTAGGTAGATTCAAGTAAAGAACATTTTGGGAGAAGGTTTGAGCTCCAATCTAGATTTCCACAAAATCTTTGAGATCTTTGGAAAGATCAACTTTGACGCAAATGTGTCATTGTGGGCGGGCATTAAAAAAATTCTTAGGCTCCTTGGTGACAACTTTGCCAAAGGTTTTGGTAATGGACTCAATGAAAGGCCAGCATGGCAAGGGAAGACTTGGAAAATTGATCCACGTAGGAACCCTAAGCTTTTTATCATCCGAGACTATGAAGTCTGAGGACCATTTTTGGAAAACAAGCAAAGAGGAACGCACAGACCAAGGTCCATTGTTAAAGACCATGTTTTCTTGCGAAAGGTTAGTGAAGCGAAATAATAAAAAAGCCTTTGGTAAGGTTTTGCATAGCATCAAGGCGGACTCCATGAGGAGTCCAACATTTGTTAACCCAGTCTCAGAGCATAGCTTTACGAGGAGTCCTACCAACAAAATAACCTATCAAGGTATGTTGCTCTAACCAGTCACAAGCAGCATCAAATTCTTTTAGAGGAAGGATAATGTCAAGATTACCTCATGAAAGACCTTTAGGAAAAACTTGAGTAGGCATTTGTTCTTAGGTGGTACCATGGCAGTTCGAAGCAACAGCATGAGAACTAGAAACAACTGGTTCACCGTTGGCCGAAGCCATAATATCCTAACCTAAAAGCTCCTGCAGTAATTGTGGTTTGACAAGTGGTGCCTATAGGAGGAAAGCTCAGACGAAGAGTCGTACACAAGAAAATTGAAAGTTTGCAATATATAAAATATTTGAAGAAAATATAAAATTAAAAATAGAATTCTATTTTTAAGTTTATTCATTACTTATAATAGAAATAAAAATTACAATTAAAAATAAATTTTTTTTGAAAAAGATATTTAAAAATAGACATTTAAGTTTTTAAGTTTTTAAAATTTTATAACTTTCTTGACAACATTTTTATAACTAATTTTGAATGTTTTTAATAGAATTTTGTGTCTTAAAAATACAAAGTGATCAATAATTAGTTAAAATTTATATAAATGTGTATAAAAAATCATCAAATCTATATTTTTTAATGTTCATTATTGTTTTTAATTATTATATACATTTCAAACTTATTGATTAATTGATCCAGGGGATAAAAATTAGTGAAAATTAAAGTGTATCCAATACTTCAAGAATCAATGTCATTACAAAGTGTTCACAGTTCTGACTCCAATGCAACTTGAATGGGAAAAATTGGAGTTCAAAAACAAAAGTTATGGTTTATTAAAGTTTGGTCAAACTAGACCACAGGCCATAAAAAAGTGAAAAAAAAATCATCCCAAAAGTGGTCAATAATGGATTTCAAATGAAAGAGCTGACATCATCACGATGAGGAGGCACCTTGAAAAACATTGGAACAAAGCCAACAAATGGGAGGATTGAAGCCGGTAGGGGTTGAACCCCTGACCACCAGGTAAGTGCACTAAGTTGTGGTGCCAACAGGGGGGTATAAGTGGACACCTTTTTTTTTGAAATCAACAATTTTTGAACTTCCACAAGAATTTGAAGATAGTTATGCTCAAAATTTTAAGATATGACAAAAAAAAAAAAGTAGTAGTCCTTTGAATCTAGTTTCTAAACTACTAATTTTTTTCCAAAATGGTTTAGTTTTAGGTCCTCGAAAAAAGGGGCCATAGAAAGTGGTATTGTTTATTCCAAAAAAAATATAACATAATACAAAGTGTGGTCCCCCTAAAATTTTAACTTTTTTTTTTGAAATTCTTTAATCACTCTAGTCAAAAGTTACCTAACACTATGTAGTTTATCCTAGATTTTTCGAGTAATTTTATAATGTGTATTTTTTTTAATGAATTTTTTAATTAGACACATCCCAAAAATGTGAAATATCTGTGTGCTTCCCCTAAAAATGATTGAAAACTAATCTAAAATAAAAACTTCTTTTTTTCAAAGTGTGTAGAATGGAGTCTAGTTTCTAAAAAACTAAGTTGGTGCAAAATTTGATGAACGAGCTAAAATCTACAACCCAATCAGTACATGTTGATTTTTGACAAAAAATGGACAAACATTCAAAAGAAATTATAGTTGAAAGGCTTGAAATAGTTTAAATAAAAAATAAATTATATGGTTATATAGCTAACACAGAGACCTACAATGTCATGTAACCTAATTTTATCAATGCTCAACTATGAGGAAATTTGAAGAAGAGCACACAACAAAAATCAATTATTTTTTGTATGTTTGTAGCAAAACATGTCTCAAACTATTTTATAGACTCCAAACCTTTGGGTTGGATCCCCAAGGCAAAACCAAGCCTTAGGCTTGGTAGAATGAAAAGCTTTAAATAGCCTGTGTGCATGATAGTGTGCAAGCCATATTCAAAGCTTTTAAAAATTTGAGTCTTAATAGTGTGTGCATGCTTTAGTGCACATGCACCTTTAAGACCTGAATAGTGCATAGAGAGAGAGAGAGAGAGAGGGAGAGAGAGAGAGGGGGGGGGGGGGATGGGTGAGAGAGAGAGAGAGAGAGAGTAGGGAATGGGAGAGGGGAGAGAGAGAGTAGGGGTGGCAGAGAGAGAGAGAGAGAGTACAGGGTGGGAGAGAGATTGAGAGTAGGGGATGGGAGAGAGTAGGGGTGGTAGAGAGAGAGTATGAGATGGGAGAGAAAGATTGAGAGTAGGGGATGGGAGAGAGAGGAAGTGTGAGAGAGAGTAGGGGTGGTAGAGAGAGAGTACAAGATGAGAGAGAGATTGAGAGTAGGGAATGTGAGAGAGAGAGTAGGTAGTGGGAGAGGGAGTGGGAGAGGGAGAGAGAGAGAGAGAGAGAGAGGAGGATGGGAGTGTGTGTGTGAGAAAGAGTAGGGCATGGGAGAGAGTGTGAGAGTGTGAGAAAGTAGGGGTGGAAGAGAGAGAAAGTAGGGGATGGGAGAGGGGAGAGAGTAGGGGATGGGAGAGAGAGTAAGTAAGAGAGAGAGTAGGGGTGGTAAAGATAAAGTACGAGATGGGAGAGAGATATTAAGAGTAGGGGATGAGGGAGAGAGAGAGAGAGAGAGAGAGAGAGAGAGAGAGAGAGATGGGAGAGGGAGTAGGAGATGGAGAGTGAGAGAGAGAGAGAGAGAGAGAGAAGAGAATGGGAGTGTGAGAGAGAGAGAGAGAGTAGGGGATGGGAGAGGAGAGAGAGAGGGGGGATGGGAGTGTGTGAGTGAGTGAGAAAGAGAGAGTATAGGGGATGGGAGAGGGGAGAGAGAGATAGAGTAGCCTAAGAGAGAGAGTAGGTGTAGGGAGAGGGAGTGGGAGAGGGAGAGAGAGAGAGGGGGGATGGGAGCATGTGTAAGAGAGAGAGTAGGGCATGAGAGTGTGTGTGAGAGAGAGTAGGGCATGAGAGAGTGTGTGAGAGAGAGTATGGGTAGTAGAGAGAGAGAGTAGGGGATGGGATAGGGAGTAGAGAGGGAGAGAGAGAGAGTAGGTGGTGGGAGAGGGAGAGAGAGGGAGAATGAGAGTGTATGTGAGAGATCTAGAGAGTAGGGGATGGGAGATGAGAGAGAGTAGGGGATGGGATAGGGGGAGAGAGAGTAGGGGATGGGAGAGAGAGTGTAAGAGAGAGTAGGTGGTGGGAGAGGGAGTAGGAGAGGGAGGGAGAGAGAGAAAGAGGGGGATGGGAGTGTGTGTAAGAGAGAGTAGGTGATGAGAGAGAGTAGGGGGTGGCAGAGAGAGTATGAGATGGGGGAGAGAGAGTGAGAGTAGGGGATGGGAGAGAGAGTGTGAGAGAGAGTAGGGGGTAGCACAAAGAGAGTAGGGGATGGGAGACCTGAGAGAGAGGGGGATGGGAGTGTGTGTGTGTGTGTGTGTGTGTGTGTGTGTGTGTGAAAGAGAGATTGTAGGGGATGGGAGAGGGGGAGAGGGAGTAGCCCAAGAGCGAGAGCAAGGGATGGGACAGAGAGAGTAGGTGGTGGGAGAGGGAGAGAGAGGGGGGATGGGAATGTGTGTAAGAGAGAGAGAGTAGAGGATGGGAGAGAGTGTGAGAGTGTGTGAGAGAGTAGGGGGTGGTAGAGAGAGAGTAGAGAGGGAGAGAGTGAGAGTGAGAGAGAGAGGGAATGGGAGAGGAAGAGCGAGTGAGGGAGAGAGTGTATGAGATGGGAGAGGAGAGGGGAGAGAGAGAGAGAGAGAGAGAGCAGGGGATGGGTGTGTGTGTGTGAAAGAGAGAGATTAGGCGATGGGAGAGAGAGTGGGAGAAGGGGAGAGAGAGGGGGGATGTGAGTGTGTGTAAGAGAGAGTAGGGGATGGGAGAGAGAGTGAGAGTAGGGGATGGGAGAGAGAGAGTAGAGAGGGGGAGAGAGAGAGATGGGGGATGAGAATGTGTGTGAGAGATCTAGAGAGTAGGGGATGGGAGAGGAGAGAGAGGGGGGAATGAGTGTGTATGTGTGTGTGTGTGTGAAAGAGAGAGAGAGAGTAGCCCAAGAGAGGGAGAGTAGTGGATGGGAGAGAGAGTGAGAGAGAGAGAGTAGGTGGTGGGAGAGGGAGTGGGAGAGGGGGAGAGAGAGGGCGATGGGAGTATGTGTAAGAGAGATAGAGAAGGGGATGGGAGAGACTGTTAGAGTGAGAGAGAGAGTAGTGGGTGGCAGAGAGAGAATGGGATGGGAGAGAGAGAGTGAGAGTAGGGGATGGGAGAGAGAGAGCAAGTGGTGGGAGAGGGAGTGGGAGAGGGAGAGTGAGAGAGAGAGAGGAGGATGAGAGTGTTGTTGTGTGTGTGTGTGTGTGTGTGTGTGTGTGTGTGAGAGAGAGAGAGAGAGAGAGAGAGAGAGAGAGAGAGAGAGAGAGAGAGAGAGAGAGAGAGAGAGAGAGTGGGGGATGGGAGAGAGAGGAGAGAGAGAGTATCTTAAGAGAGAGAGAGAGAGAGTAGGGGATGGGAGAGAGAGAGTAGGAAGTGGGAGAGGGAGAGAGAGGGGGGATGTGAGTGTGTGTAAAAGAGAGAGAGAGTAGGGGATGGGAGAGGAGAGAGGGTGTGGGAGAGTAGGGGATGGGAGAGAGAGAGTAGGTGGTGGGAGAGGGAGTAGGAGAGGGAGAGTGAGAGACAGAGTAAGGGATGGGAGAGGAGAGAGAGTAGGGGATGGGAGAGGAGATAGAGTGAGAGAGAGGAGGGGATGGGAGAGAGAGTGAGAGAGAGTAGGCCGTGGGAGAGGGAATCAGAGAGGGAGAGTGAGAGAGAGAGAGTAGGAGATGGGAGAGAAGAGAGTGTGAGAGAGTAAGGGATGGGAGAGGAGAGAGAGCGAGAGAAAGTAGGGGATGGGAGAGGAGAGAGAGAGTAAGGAGAGAGAGAGTAGGGGATGAGAGAGGGGAGAGAGAGTAGGGGATGGGAGAGAGAGTAGGTAGTGGGAGAGGGGGAGAGAGAGGGAGGATGGGAGTGTGTGTGTGAGAGAGAGTAGGGGATAGGAGAGGAGAGAGGGTGAGAGAGAGTAGGGGATGGGAGAGAGAGTAGGCAGTGGGAGAGGGAGAGAAAGAGAGAGAGTAGGAGATGGGAGAGGAGAGAGAGAGAAGGGAAAGAGAGAGGAGGGAATGGGAGAGAGAGAGTACGCGGTGGGAGAGGGAGAGAGAGGGAGGGATGGGAGTGTGTGAGAGAGAGAGGAGGGGATGGGAGATGAGAGAGGGTGAGAGAGAGTAGGGGATGGGAGAGAGAGCAGGTGGTGAGAGAGGGAGTAGGAGAGGGAGAGAGAGAGAGTAGGGGATGGGAGAGGAGAGAGAGAGCGAGAGTAGGGCATGGGAGAGGAGAGAGAGTGAGAGCTCGAGTAGGTGATGGGAGAGAGTAGGAGATAGTAGGCTATGGGAGAGGGAGTAGGAGAGGTAGAGGAAGAGAGAGTAGGGGATGAGAGAGGAGAGAGAGAGTGACAGAGAGTAGGGGATGGGAGAGGAGAGAGAGAGAGAGTAGGGGATGGGAGAGGAGAGAGAGTAGGGAGAGCGAGAGAGAGTAGGGGATGGGGGATGGTGGGATAGGGAGAGATTATTTTTCACATAGTGAATATGCACTATAGTGCCTATGCACTATATGAAAACACCAAAAAATGGTCATAAAGCAAGTTTGGGTCCCTGATGATGCATATTCTACTTTTTGTCTATTGTGTATTCTGTTGTTCTGACAAAAAACATAGGTTTCAAGCTATTGGAAGTTAGCAAACACTATTTGAAGGCATTTTGAAGATTCTTTCATTCTCTTTGAAGCTAGCAAATACCAAATTCAATCATTAGATATGTTATTTGAAGGCTTTTTTAATATTCTTTCTATAGAAAGGGTTAGTGCAGTCCTTTTTAAATATTCTTTGTTTTTATATAGAGACAAATTTGATTATAATTTGACATGTTGTTTAATATATAGTGAATTCATTGAAATTTGTATGTTTGAATGAATTGTTATTTGGACATTGTCAGAAATTTGGCAAGTTGTTTAATATATATTGTGTATTCATTGAAATAATTGTAAGTTTTATATGTATTTGAATGATTTGTAATTTACAAATTGTAAGTAATTTAGATTTTTGAATAATTTGATCTATAGAAATCATCATCATGCCAAGAAGAAACCAAAAGGTCAAACAAATGAAGAGATGGAGAGAGATTTGGCAATTAAAAGAGATAAAATGAAACTACTATGTGAACAAAGAAAACTGAAAAGCAATAATGAAGAATTGAATTTTGAAGAGGAACAAGAACCACCGATACAAAGAAACAAAGAGGAAGAATTGGAAAGACAAAGAGTACGAATGAGACTATTACACTCAAGAAGACAATTGAATTGTGAAGCTACACCATCTTCTAATGTTGGAGTCATATCATCCTCTCATGTTGAAGAGACACTAATTTGTAGATCTGACTAATGTGACATCAACATATCAAGTAGGTGATATTCCATCTTTTGCATCTTATTGCCAAGGCACATCATCTTCAATTCAAGGTACGCAAAAGAAAAGGTGCTAGAAGAAGCATGAATCCAATACCTATCTAGACCTTGTGGAGATAAAGAATGTTTCTCACAAAATGAACAAGCTTAAGGAGGAGCTAGAAGTTGGTTTTAAGAAGTTGAACTGATTCCTTGTGTCTTGGTAGTCCTCTTTTTTGTGTCTTCTTGGTGGTTTTATTTGTGTGGTTGGAAACTTCTGGTTGTCAGGGGTTTTGGCTGTAGCTATGCTTGTCTTGACTAGCAATGATATTTTTTAGAGCTTCAAAGTTATATAACAACTATATATGGGGTTCTAGGTCCCTTTAAAACCTATTTTTGCCTTTAATAAAAAAAATTACTATCACTAAGAATTTTGTTGTTGGACCACAAACATGTAAAATATGGAATACTAGATAGAGAAAGTGTACCTAGAAGAAAAAAGATTGTCATTATTTTCATCCATTTCCTTAAACCACCCATAAGAGCCATATTCTAACTTTTACTAGGGTAATGTCTAGTAATGAGTTATATAGAATAAACAACTGATCTAGATCCCAGGAAAAATAATGCCTTGGAATAAGCACTTGCAACCAATTGCAATAGAGTGATTTGATATAAATATATCACTAGAGGCAATATGATGTATACTAGTCATGTTCAACGCGAAAAGGATCACCCCCCATGTTCTTCCTCTAATTGTGAATCTTTCTACAATACTCACAAACTTCAAAACCACTCAAATAACTCAGAGAAAAAGGAAAAAAATGCTACTCTTTTAGCTTCATGACCAAGCTAAATAACTCATAAAGGAAAAGTACACTCAAAGCCCAAAAATTGATGAGGAACTTGAAACCCAAAATTAATAAAAATAACATCATCATAAATGAAGGATTAACACTGTGATAATGCATGATCACTCCGAACACTTCTATAGAAATGAACAAGACATCTTCCCAAATTTTAAAACCTTATGTAAAGCTTCCCACATTTTCCAACCAGTTTGTAATATGATTACCTTCATGACAATTATGAAGAAATGACACCTCATCCACCAAAATCAATATCCATCTTATCATACTGATGAGATCACTTCTATTCCACCCAATGTTTGCTACCTTCTTTAAAATGTTAATTATGTTTACAAATCCCCCTCAATGACCACCATTTTCAATTTTTTCCTTATTAACAAAACCACCCCATGGCATAGAGAAAATAATTCTACCACATAGGTAATTTTTGTGCCAAGGTCAATAGGATAGGTTGTGAACATCTCTCCTTTTGATTTTCTCAAAAGGTTACCCATGGATGACCTATCAAAGTTTAACTTACCCAATTAGAGTCAGGGGCAGCTGAAATCACATTATGTTATAAAAATGATTTCAAATGTTATTATTTTTTCAACTATTTATAGAAAAAGATAAAAAACACTTTTATTTTTTTCTCTATCAAAGAAATGATATCATAATAATAAAAGTATTATATTATCAGTTCTATCTTCCAATGTATTTTTATAAAATTAAATTACATCATAACATGAAAATTATTATATTATCCTTTCTTCTATATATTATATTATTTCCATCTTCTTTTTTGATAATATGAATATCCAATTATTTATAGAATAAAATAAAATACTAGAAGTTGATATAATGTCATTGCTGACCCACTTAAAATTATGAACATTTTTATTATTTTCTCAGAATAATTCATATAAATTAATCAAAAACTCTCTGAATCATATAAATTTAAGGTGATATAATGTCATTGCTGCCCCACTTAAAGTTGTGAACATTTTCTATCATTGATATCTCTTTTGTTTAGTGGAGAATCTATAGAGCTGAATTATTCACATTTGTTGTAAAATTGTTGAAATAGTCACATAAATAGTTGTGACATTCACATGAAATCTCATCCCTGACGACATAAGTTATCCCATAGCTGATGTCAAATTTTGTCCAATGATTGATATATTTTCGCTCGGTGGGAAGCAGAAAGCATCTCTGTATAGTAATTTGTGACTATATTTGGTGGCAGTGGGCAGGAAGGAAAATACCCAGCTTTGATTTTTCTTCAATTTTCCATTGAGGGGAGGAAATTTTCCATAGTACTAAGTGCTGGAAAAGAATATGGTTGTTGTTGATAGACAATGTGCAAGTAAGTGATAAATATTTTTAGATCTGAAACATTTTACAAAGCTTTTATAATGTCTGATACGTTTGTTAAATTAATATGTACCATTCTCATGACCGTGAAATATAAAATATGGGAACAGTTGAGGATGATCTGGCGAAAGGCATAGCTGCACATTTACTAAATCCATCTATAAAAACTCCAATCACTGTGGGCATTACTGGTGATTGTGGATCTGGTGAGATAGTCACCAGTCTTATGAAGAAGGTATGAAACAGTTATTACTATTTTTTTTTATTAGTATATTTTTATTGATTGGTAATGGTTGAAGCTTAGATTAGCTATTATTATTATTGATTGCAATTAATTATTCTTATGTATTAAGTTCCAGTAGATTTTAATCTAAAAATAGTTTTAGATTCCTTTGATTGTCAAAGTCTATTTTGACGATGTGCTTATATGTTAGTGTGGTTAGTCCAAAGTTTATCCATTGAAGTGGATGTTTTCCCTCTAGAAGAGTTGGTGTTTAGCTTTAAGATAATAAGTATTTGATGAATTAAAACAGCAGCACAAAGAACTGAAAACAGAGCTTAAAAAATAGAGCAGCAAAAAACAAGACTCAAATATATCAAAGAGCTATAAAGTTTCTTTATGTTATTACAGATGAGAGGAATGCTCTATTTATAGAGCTCATACATATTTCTAGAGGGTTCTTGAGAAGCTTCAAGAAAGAAAGCACTCTAGAGATTTCTTCAAAATTTTAAATTCACATTTTTCACAAAGAGAGAAGCTCCAAGAAGCAAGTAGAAAGTTCTGGACTGTGCATTAAATGCTCAGCTACTATAATAAACATTATTTTTAATACCCCCCAATAATGTTTATTTGGAGAGAGTAGAAACATCTTTGAGCTGCAATAGATCTCTAAATTTCATAAATTTTACAATAGACAAAGCTTTTGTAAATATATCAGCAAGTTGATCTTCTGTTCCGCAAAATTGAAGCTCCACCTCTTGTCTTTCAATTAGATCTCGAACAAAATGATGATGCACTTCTATATGCTTGGACCTTGCATGATATACCAGATTTTTTGCTAGCTTGATAGTACTTTGATTATCACAAAATATTGTTGTTGGAGAGTCTTGTGGATGATGCAATTCTTCAAGTAACCTCCTAAGCCATAATGCTTCTTGAGATGCCTTTGATAAACCAATATATTCAGCTTTTGTAGATGAGAGTGACACTGTTGATTGCTTCTTGCTACTCCATGAAATCGGTCCCGATCCAAGATAGAAGATATATCCTGAAGTTGACTTTCTGTCATCAATGTCACCTGCATAATCAGAATCTGTATATCCAACTAAAGTAGGTTCTCCTCCATATTTGTATTCAATGCCAAGCTGGTAAGTACCCTTAATATATCTTAATATTCTTTTAGCCTCTTTCCAATGTTCAATGTGTGGATCTGCCATGTATCTCGATGCAATACCAACTGCATATGCAATATCTGGTCTAGTTATAGTAAGATACAAAAGATTTCCAACAAGCTGCCTATATAATTTTCCATCCACTTTCTTTTGAGTAGAGTTAGTACATAACTTTACTCCTATTTCACATGGTGTATTACATGGTTTAGAATCACTCATATTGAATTTTTTAAGTACATCAAGAGCATATTTAGTTTGAGAGAGCATGATTCTTCCTTCTTCTACTTGCATACCCAAAAAATAGTGCATTAGTCCTAGGTCAATTATTTCGAAAGCTTGTTTGAGTTGATTTTTAGTTATCTCAATATCATGTGTGTGATCTCCTGTAATAATCAAGTCATCCACATACAATACAATGATAACAACTTTATTATCACAATATTTTACATACACATCTGGATCAACATTACTTCTTTTAAATCCAACTTCTAGGAAGTACTTATTAATTTTTGAGTACCATTCCCTTGGTGTTTGTTTGAGACCATAGAGTGATTTTCTTAATCTACACACCAAATTCTCTTCTCCATACTTAATAAATCCTGGTGGTTGTTGCATATAAATTTCTTCTTTTAAGTCACCATGAAAAAATGCACTTTTTACATCCATTTGAAAATTTTTCCAACCAAACTTTGCAGCTAAAGCAACTATTGTAGGAATGGAAGTCATCTTAGCTACTGGAGCAAAGGTTTTAGTATAGTCTATACCTTCTTCTTGTGAGAAACCTTTAGCCACTAACCTTGCTTTGTATTTTTCAATAGCTCCATCTGATGTGAATTTGGTTCTATAGGTCCACTTGCAACCAACCACATTTTTGCCTTCTGGAAGTGTTGTTAGTTCCCATGTTCCATTCTTCATCAAAGAATTGTATTCTTCTTGCATAGCTGCTTCCCATTCTTCTTTTCCTTTTTCTTCTTCATATGTGTTTGGAGTGTCAACCTGCATCACCTTAGTCATAAGAGCATAGTTAGCAAATATATATCTAGGACGTTCTTGATAAATTTCTTTGATGCTTCTAAATTTCTTTGGATTTTCATTATCACTTTCACTTGATTCTTCAACTTGAGTCTCATCCCATGTAGTGGTTTGCACACCTTGACTTTGACTATTGGTAGAAGTAGAATTTTCTTCATCAATCAAAATTGGAAAGAAAGATAATGTTGGAGAATTATCATTCTTAACATCTTCATCAAACCATACATTTCTTTAAATATAGATTTCATTAGTTCTAGGATTGTATAACCTATATCCTTTCGATTCCTCACTATATCCAACCATTATGCACTTCTCGCTTTTCCTTTCAAGTTTGCTCCTCCTTTCATCAGGAATGTGAGCATATGCTTTACAACCAAAAATTCTAAAATGAGATACTGTAGGCTTTTTTCCACTCCATGCCTCTTCTGGTGTTATGTTCAAAACTGCCTTAGTAGGTGTTCTATTCAAGCTATATACGGCAGTATGAACTGCTTCAGCCCAAAATTTGGCTTCTAGATTTCTAGAATGAAGCATGCATCTAGCCATTTCTATTATAGTTCTATTTTTCCTTTCAGCAACACCATTTTGTTGGGGTGAATAAGAGACAGTTGATTCCTTTTTAATGCCATGTTCCTTACAAAAATCTAAAAGAGCTTTATTCATGTATTCAGTCCCTCTATCAGTTCTTAGTATCTTTAAGTACTTTCCATTTTGTTTTTTAGTCAAAGCTTTAAACTCTTTAAACTTTTGAAACACTTCATCTTTCTTTTGTAGAAAATACACCCAAATTCTTCTACTATAATCATCTATAAAAGTGAGGGCATACCTTGATCCTACAATTGATGATGTTTTGAAAGGACCCATTACATCACTATGGACTAAATGTAGAGGAGTTTTTGCTCTCCATGATTTACCTTGAGGGAAACTTTCCACATGTTGTTTTCCCGTTGCACATCCTTCACACACCTTAGGGCTTAATGATATCTTTGGCAGCCCATGTACCATTTGTAATTTCTCCATAAGCTTGAGACTTTGAAAATTGATGTGCCCCAAACGCTCATGCCATAACCTGCTCATATCATCATATTGGGCAAATAGCACACATATGTTTATCTCCACATTTAGAAGTAAATTCTTGAAATTTATATAATCCATTCTCCATTTTACCAATTGCAATGACTCTATAATTATCATTGACATCCTTGATTAAGCACTTATCATTGTAGAATTCTATTTTATGTCCTTGACTTGCAATTTGAGATACTGAAAGCAGATTTGTTTTTAATTTAGGGACTAATTTTACATTTTTGAACAAACCATTATCAACTTTGACATTACCAGTCCCTTTAACTTCTAAAGCACTATTATCCCCCAAATATATTTTCTCTATATTATTTTCACTTATTGATTCAAATTGATTCTGATTATGAGACATGTGTTGTGTAGCACCAGAATCAATAACCCAATCTTCTTTGAAAGTATTATTTTCTTTAAGTGCAACACAAAATGATTTCTTTTAGAATCTCCTAATTTTGGATAATTATTTACTTTCTTTTCTACATCTCTTTTCTTCTTGAAACATTCATTTGCCTTATGACCCATTTTACCACAATAATGACATTTCCATTTACTTCTATTATGATCTATATATGAAATACTCTTATTTTCATTCTTACAATTTCTTTCTTTAGATTCATTTTCTTGTGACTTCTTATAATATTGTTTTCCTTTTATTACAAATGCTTGAGATTCACCATCAAATGATTCTTTTTCTTTAACTTGTCTTTTCTCTTCTTGAACCAACTTAACACACAATTCTTCTGATTTAATAATTTTTAATTTATCTGTAGTATCTAAACCCCTTAGAAATGATTGATAAGATCCTGGAAGACTTTGTAATATAATTTGCACAAAATCTTTATCATCTACATCTTTTCCAAGAGAAGCAGGCTCATTTTTCTTTTCCTTTAACTTACTTAAATGTGCGACTATCTCTTGTGAGCTTGATAATTTCAAATTGTATAATTCAGTTGTGAGAGATAAGATCCATACATCACCTGAATTTTGATATAAATCTTTCAAAATCTCTCAAACTTTGACTCCACTTCTCTCATTACGAACTTCTGGAAAAACTTCTTCTGCAAGTGTAAGCTTGATTAGTGCTGCTGCCCTCTTGTCCCTTTTATCTCAATTATCTTGATCATTTCCTAGATTTGTAGGCCTTTGTTCACTACCAGTCACAATATCATAACAATTTTGAAGGGTTAGAGTGATTTCAACATGAGATAACCAATCATAATAATTTTTTCCATTTAATTTAACTGTAGGCAAAGTCACACCAAGTGATTCCATTGTTAAATTCTCTCCTCTTTTTTTTTTTGGATGAGAATGAAAGATATTTAAAAACTTGAACACCCAAGCTTGAAACTGAAAAAATCTCACCAATTTGTTGAAGAAAAAAACCTTTTCTTTTGCTGCAATATCCTTCCTTTGATGTAGTTTTTTTGTCCCAAACCAAACTGTTGTTCACTCCTTAGTTACAGCCTGCAAATGTAAAGATTCACACAAGAAAAACACATATATTCATTCCAAAAGCATCATATATTCACAGTCCAAAGAACTGAAAATGCTCTGATACCATGATGAATTAAAACAGCAGCACAAAGAACTAAAAACAGAGCATAAAAAACAGAGCAGCAAAAAACAAGACTCAAATATATCAAAGAGCTATAAAGTTTCTTCATGTTATTACAGCTGAGAGGAATGCTCTATTTATAGAGCTCATACATATTTCTAGAGGGTTCTTGAGAAGCTTCAAGAAAGGAAGCACTCTAGAGATTTCTTCATAATTTTAAATTCACATTTTGTACAAAGAGAGAAGCTCCAAGAAGCAATTAGAAAGTTCTGGACTGTGCATTAAATGCCCAGCTACTATAATAAACATTATTTTTAACAGTATTACAATTTTGACAATTTAAGATAATATGTTTTGAAATTATACTGGACAATGTGTGCTTGCAGATAGAATGCCATCTGCTCCTAACAGCTGCTCAAGGCGCGTTTCCCAGTTTCCCACAGAATTTAATGGGAAAGCAGATACAGACCTCACTGAAAAGGGTAGAAGAATCAAGCAAGGAGTTGACAATTTATTGGCCAAAAAAGATAAGGATTTCAATGGAAACGAAGAGGGGGTTGCCAGTTCGTTGCGCAAACAAAATCCTGAACAAGTAAGATCAAATTGCGGATTAAGTTGATAGTCGTCGATGTCAATTTAATGTAATATGAGAATTCAATTGTATGTTTCATGACAAACAGGAACATACACTGCTCCACTTTTTGGAGGAATATCAACCAGAGCACAAAGCCATTTACAAATATTTGGCATGCCTTGAGTTGAACCAATTGGTAAGAGATCTGCAGAAAAAAATATTTGAATTCAAAATTGTAAATGATACGGCTCTAAAACAAATATTTCTCGTTTGATTTGTGAGCTTTCCAGGTGAAAGATCAAGAAAATCGGAGGAAGGAGAAATTGTCGGTAATTCCTAGGGTTTTAGCTTTAAATTTCAGTGGTCGGGATCTGTACATTTTTTTTCCCTTCTAGATAATAAGGGTATAGAATACATATATTTGTTCGTTGTAAGATCTCCAAGTAAAAGATCAAGAAGGAAGTTCCTAGGGTTTTAACTGTAAATTTCACTACTAGAACTCTTCAGAAACACTTTTACCTGAATGATAATCTGATAAAAATGATTTTTTTGAAATACTAAGAGTATAAAATATATATCTCTGTTCATTCTGAGTTCTCCAAGTAAAAGATCTAGAAGTTATGTAAATTTCACTACTCGAATTCTTCAGGAAAGCTTTTATCTGAAAAAAAAATTATTTAAAATAAATAAATATTAAGAACATAAAATATAGTTCATTCTGAGTTCTCCAAGTAAAAGATCTAGAAGTTATGTAAATTTCACTACTCGAATTCTTCAGGAAAGCTTTTATCTGGAAAAAAAATTATTTAAAATAAATAAATAATAAGAACATAAAATATATCTCCGTTCGTCCCGAGCTCAAGTAAAAGATCCAGAAGTTCCGTATATTTCTCTCCTTGAATTCTTCAGAAAAACTTTTACACTACTCGAATTCTTTAGAAAAATTGTTACCTGAATGATTATTTGGAATTTTTATTTATTTTTAAATAATAAGAGCATAAAATATATCTCTGTTTGTCGAAATTTTCTTTAGTTCCTAGGGTTTTAACTGTAAATTTTACTCCTCGAGTTCTTCAGAAAAGCATTTATCTGAAAAGAAGGAATGTTTTTTTTGAACTATCTAGGGAAAGGATCAAAGACATGAGAGCAGGGAGAAATCATCGGTAAGATATAGGGTTCTAACTTTCGGTTCTCACGATTTAAAGAAAAACTTTTGCATAAATATTTACAAATTTCGTAACTTTGAAGGTTCTAATTGTTATAAATCTCTGTTCATTGTACTGAGCTCTCCAGATGAAAGATTCCGAAACCGAAAAATTAATCGAAATCCCGAGGGTTTTAACTCTGAAATTCAGCGCTGAATATTACACGGGAACTCACGAAGCTTGCGATGGTCTGGTAGTTGAGATAACTAAAGCAGTCGAGAATTCTCTGACTCGCGCCCAGCGGTGGAGCACTTTCTGGAGACATAACAAACAAAGCTATTTAAAACTAGTTGATCTCTTAATTGCTGCTGGAATATTTGCAGTGATCTTCGTAGCATGGAGTATTATAGACCACTTTAATGTCTCAAAGTTGAAATACGGAACTATACCTGCATCTATATTTGCAGTTGCTGCCCCAGCACTCAGGCAATTAGTTTCTACATATAACTGGAAGGAAGTGAGCAAATTTCTGGATGATCATTTGAGGTCGAGCAAGTCAGATGAGTATGCCCGGCAACAGACGGTCATCTCAAAGATTAAACTTTTGAAAAAAGAATGTGGGGTAAAACCCTCCCCATTTTTCTCGTTCATTGCACGTCAGAAATCGAGTTATTGGTGGGGTTTTAAAGAGGAGAAGATTGAGAAGACTCCTCAGAAGAAGCTCCGAATAATAGCGGGAAACACAAACAAGGCCTGGGACGTCTTCCACTCGGCCCTCACTAAACGCTACCCTCTCAATGTCGTATCTTTCAATGCAGGGGAGAGGAGCACATCCAAATGTTATCACTTTTAACACCCTCATAAGTGCTCTGCGTAAACGGAATCGAATAGAGGAAGCGCGTGAGCTCTTGCACAGAATAGTGTATATTATCCGTTACGAAGATTCAGTTACGCTTCTTACATTAACTGTCACGTTTCCATTTCCATTTACATTACTTTGTACTAAATATAAGGTGTTGCATTCACCGTATGCTACATGTTTTGCACTCCTTAAACACAGTACTTAAAACCTGTGAAATCAACTTTGCTTTAGCACTCGACAACAATATCATCAGCAAAGCATTCAAGTCTTCTTCCAAGGAAGAGGGTGACCCTGATCACTGGATTAGTCAAATTATCCAGCTCCCAGTCACGTTATATCCAGTTTTCAGAGCCAACTCTACAACACAAGGTACTTATGCATGAAAATCAGCTAATTTAAATAATGTTTATAAATTTTGTTACTTTAAATTACTTTTTAAGGAATGATAGTTTTAAAAGTTAATGCAAAAATTAATACACAATCAAAACCAGAAACAATTTCTATTAATTTTTTAATTTTGAAAAGCTAATTAATATATGAAAATCAGCTTGAAGACATAAAATTAGTTAAGTATATATTTTGTTTTACTAAATTTGTGGAAAGATTTGTTTCATTACTATTTTGGCCACTCTTCAACATTACAAGTAGAAAATTAATCTTGGAAAAAATAAGTCAAAATTAACTATTTAACACTTTTATATTGGAATGTGAATTTTAAGCAATCGGCACTATTTATCATTTATCATCGAAATTTTTGATCTACTATATGTTGTCCTATTTATCATCATTTATGTTAAATTTGATAGCTTCTTTGTATTTGTTCTGATGTCTCATTGACAATACCACAAATGATATAGAGAAGCAGCACAGGCCCAGAAGTACAAATGAATGTAAAGAACTTCTATTGACCCGTGTAACTCAAGTTCGAGATATGTCAATGATTAAAAATAATGATGATGAAGATGTCACATTCAACTGATTCACTCGCTTTTCTAGAGAGATAGTTGGACTTCATCAGAACTAGATAAAATACCACACATTTGCAAGGAATGTAATAAGCCAAATGGATTCCATGAAAGAATCTTGCGGCTGACGTAAGGAATTAGTAGCTTGGATTTTTATATGCTCCCTGTGGAAGCAAGAAATGGACATTCTCATTCAGGTACCCTCATCTTTCTTTCTCAAAATAGTACTTTCAAATTTGCAACTTTTATTCTGAGACAATTATCTCTTTTTCTAAGGATTGGCATGTGCACATTGATATCAAAGAAGATGGAGTGAAACAAGAACCTTCCCTCAAGCGAATTGTCCCTAATTATATTAAACAGAAAGAAGGGTGCAAAGAAAAGGAGAAGGATGAAGCTGATTCGGAAGGAGAGGGGAAGAAAGAAGTTGGTTCCAAGGAGGAGAAAGAAAATAAGAATACACAAAATGGTGATCTTTCAGGATGGAATAACCTGAATAAAGGCTTAGATGAAGTCCAAGATGTGTGAATGGAACATATTAAACATTTCAACGCTTCAGGTTCCACTGCGTTGCAGGATATCTCAACCTTAGACAAGAACTCTAACTAAATTTAAGGTAGAAATCTTTGTACATTTTTATTTTATTATATAATGTGTGCTATGAAGTCTTTCTTTTTTTGTTTTTTTTTATTTTTAAATTATTATTATTTGTTAGAATTAATCAATATTATATGTTAAGCGAAGGTAGATTCGAACTCAAGACTTCCGTTCACAAGTTCTACCGTTGCATTGTAGGCTTTTGCCTTCTCTTTCTTTGTTATTATTGTAACTTACTGTACTCTACAAGTTTGATAATATAGTATGATAGTGTTCTCATATTATAAAACATGAAAATTGTTTTTATATCCAAGATTGGTTGATAAATGAGAGGTGTGCAATTAGAAAACTAATTTGTATGTTTTCTTTAATTTCTGTGCAACTTTTTGTTTAAAATAGATATTGAATATTCTCTTTCTTTGTTATTATTGTAACTTACTGTACTCTATAAGTCTGATAATATAGTATGATAGTGTTCTCATATTATAAAACATGAGAATTGTTTTTATATCCAATGATTGGTTGATAAATGAGAGGTGTGCAATTAGAAAACTAATTTGTATGTTTTCTTTAATTTCTATGCAACTTTTTGTTTACAATAGATATTGAATATTAAGGAGAGACTTCTACTAATTTAGGATGATAAAATTAATAAGAATATTATCAATCTTATTGTGAAAAAATATTTTCAATAGCAATATTATATCATTATATTAAAATGAATATATATTCATACTTGCATCTTAAAAGGGTGTGAGGGTTAGGTCAATAGTTTTATATATGATGTGAAAAGTTTGGTAATAATGTTTGTCACCTCCACATATGTATCATTATTTGTCAATTTTTAGTAATGATTTAAAGAACATAGGAAGTAGAATTTAATATAATTACTTTGGTGATAAGATTTGACATGAAACGCTTGCTTCTAACATCATTCTCTCACTATCTCATATTTTGTTCTTCCCCAATAACTAGAACTATCTAATTGTCCTCCCTTTCTACCCCTCTTAAACATTTACTTCTAACATCATTCTCTCACTATGTTTAGTTGTTCACCAATAACTATAATATTTAGAACTATCTAATTGCCCTCCCTTTCTACCCCTCTTAAACATTTCTGACATCATTCTCTCACTATGTTTCATCTTTTTCTACCACTCTTTTTCTCAAAATTCCATGTTTTCTTATTGAATATGATATCTTTCATAGTGAAGATGATCACAACAAGGAGTTTGTATCAATTTCTAGGGATAGTCACCAATCTCTTGTTGTTATATTGATCACAACCTTATGCTTGATCAATACATCTTAGAATGTTGAATCAAATGTAAGACTAGTGTTAGTTCTATTATTAGTTTTTCTAGTAATGTTTATTTGATATAAAGTAAAATTTCAATTGTTATCTCTTATTGTGTTTGTTGTAGGCTAGTACTATTGTATTCACTCTGCACATATAGTGAATTATTGAGGACCCCATAATCACAACACATTTTATGCCAAATAAGGCCAAGGTGTTTAAAGAACACTTTTGTAAAAGAACAAGATCAATCCTAATAGACCAATGAGAATTGTGCTAAAACTTATGTACTTCAAAAAATATTGAACTAAAATGGTATATATAATATGACTTCTCATTTGTGTTAATGATTTGAATGAACTAAATTGAAAATTGATCTTTTTTTATTTGAGATAGTTCTTAACATTCAGAGTATAATTGATACTATTACAAATCTTCTCATTAATTTAATTTAAGATATTAATCAAGCTTTAATGATTGATATCAAGAGAGAATGAGTGTTGTGGAAGACCTCTTTATCTCAAACAAAAACTTAAATCATTTGGCATAGTTCCTTATTTGGATATCATCACAAATAATTTAAATTCAGGGAAAAAAAAGGATTAAAGAATAATATTTAAGAGAAAAAAAAGAATGTATTTTTTCTAGATTAGATGAAATAAAATGATTACACACATTTTTGAATCATATGACCTACTTAATCCACCATTTACTATTAAGTTAAGGATTCATACAAAACTACATGAATATAAATATTAACTGATGATATTAGTTTGATTGTAATTTTTTTGTACTTTAAATTTTACCGCTTAAAATGGTGAGGTTCTTTATAAGTGAAAAGTATATTTGTATATTATTGTTTCCCATTATATTTATCATTAACTTTATACATTTCACAACACTACTTTTTTTTTGTATAAATTTATTTTTAATTTTTTGTTAGACTTCATAATGTTTCTGACTAAATTGTTGTTTTTCCATTCTAAAACTAATCTTTTTCATTCTAAAATTAATGTGATACCTTAACATGAATATAATTGCTCTCACCTCTTATCCCTAACCATCCTCATTAAAATGAACATTAGACGAGCTTTTGGAAAATCCTGCTAGTTTCACTCATGATATTACTATATCTATTGTGAGACCAGTTATAGTTTTAAAATAAATTATTATAAAGATATCATTCCACTTTAGCTCAGCTAATAATGACATGATGCATTCATAAACTAACAAATGTGTGATTTTAACCATACATTATCTCTCTTTATAAAATCTATTTTCCAAGGGTTTGAGATTCGTTGTATGTTAGATAGAAACAATAATTTCTCCTATCGAACAAGCACAATAGTCTAAGAAAACATTTAATATAGAACCTTCCCACTGCAATTCTAGATTTTTCTTCTTTATTCATATTTCACATATGTTCTTTGACTGTTGTGTATTCCAATTTTTTTTTGCCCTATTTGTGTATGATTCTAGATTATTCCTAGTCCTTTATAAATAGAGGGAGATGTTAAATTGATGTAATCATCAAGTAGAGCAATAACAATATAAATATTTCTTATTGTGTTTAAAATTTCTCTATCTCTTCCCACCGCCATAGTGGTATTAGAGCATAGGTAGATTGTGGAGATAGATCCATGGCAGATTGAGGAGTCAGAGCCTAGGCAGATTGTGGAGTTAAATAAGAGATTGCTACTGCAAGAAAGAATGTATGTTGTGAGTTGAAAGGGGGTGCAAATTCTTAATGGAATCATTGTTAATTTTTGTGGTAGACACATGAGATCACTCTAGTCATAAGGTATTGCATTTTCTTTTGAAGTTGAGGCACTCTTGTGACTTTTAAGGTGTGTGATTATGAGCTACATTTTGTATTAAGTGATTAGTTTTGTAAGAAGTTGGAGATCATAATTTTTAAATTGGGATAATCTTATCGATTTGTTGTGGCATTTAGGAATTCAAGTATTTTGAAAAATATTTAAGTTTATTTTAAAAGTATGGCATCAAGCATGAATTAGTTTATGATTCCAATATTTTTTGGCAAGAATTATGTTCATTGGGCATTTAGAATGAAAATAATATTTCATTCCCAAGAGTTATTGGAGATTTTAGTGAATGGATTTGTAAAGCCAATGGATGAATCTTTATTAGCTGTAGATCAAAAGGACGAACTCAAGGAAAATAGGAAAAAAGAATATAAAGCCTTTTCATATTATTCAAAAAGGTTTGGATGACACTATTCTTACAAGGATTAATGGAGCTACAATAACCAAGAAAGCATGGGAGATCCTTGGAACAACATATCAAGGTATAACCAAGGTAAAAGTATCTAAATTTCAGTCATTAAGAAGAGATTTTGAAAACCTCCAAATGAAAGATTTTGAGCTAGTAGAGCAATTTTAAATTTGAGTTATGAATGTGGTTAATCAAATAAGGTTGAATGGTGATGAGCTAATAGATCAAAATTTTTTAGAAAATATCTTAAGAAGCTTGCCTATTAAATTTGATAATATTGTTGTGGCAATTGAGGAATCTAAGGATTTGTCAAAATTATCTATAGATGAGTTGTTTGGGTCATTACAAAACCATGAATATAGGTTGAATAGGTGTTATAATTACTTCATTGGGGAATGCATTCAAAACACAAATGACAATTGGCAGAGGTAGAGGAAGAGAAAATCCAAGATTCAGGGGATGAGGAAGAGGACAAAGTAATTATCAAAGAGAGGAAAGGTGTTTTGATCAAGGAGTAAGGAGAAATAAAAATTTAAGCTCAATGGAGTGCAATAACAATCAAACATCATAAAGGTATAACAAATCAAATATTCAATGTAATTATTGAAAGAGGTTTGGTCACTTAGTAAATGAATGTCAGAAGAAGCAAATAGATGTAGGTAAACAAAGTGCAATTTTTTCTAAAAGTAATCTAGGGACATTGTTCATTACATGTCATGTAGCTCAAGAGAGCTCAAGTGATATTTGGTCTCTAGTTAGTGGTTGTAGCAATCGTATGACAAGAAATAGACATATATTTGAAACCTTGGATACCTCAGTCAAATCAAAAGTGATATTTGGCAATGATAACATAGTGGAAGTAAGTGGAAAAGGTACACTTGTTGCGATGAAAAATCTTGTTAAGAAATCTATTTCTGACATGTATTTTGAACCCAATTTAAAGCATAATCTTATAAGTCTGGGAAAACTTACACAGAAAGTTTATAAAGTTGTTTTTGAAAATAACATCTACACTATCTTTGATATTTCTCTTAGTACCATGGTCATTGCAAGAGTTGAAATGATCAGCAATAGAATGTTTCAACTTCACATGAAAAGTGGAGTGATGGAGAAAGATGGAGTGATTTTCAAGGAAACATGTCAAGATCAATCATGGATATGGAATTTGAGGTGTGGTCATATAAATTTCAAGGGATTGAGTTTATTGCAAAGAAAGAAAATCGTAAGAGGCTTACCCCATGTTGAATCACCATTTAGTTCATATGAAAGTTGCATCTTAGCTAAGAAACATAGAGAAATTTTTCCAAAAGAAATGTCATATAAAGCTTGGGTACCTTTAGAAATTGTGCATATTGATATATGTGGTCATGTGCAAGTGCCATCATTATGGGGGAACACTTATCTTCTAACATTCATTGATGACTTTACTAGCAATACATGCGTTAATTTTTTGAAATATAAATAAAAACATTTAGAAAGTTTAAGGAGTTCAATGCATTTGTTGCGAAACAAAGTGGTCTATCTATTAAGGTATTAATGTCAGATAAAGGGGGAGAATACATGTCAAATGAGTTTTTGGATTATTGTAGGCATAATGAAATAAAGAAGCAATTCACTGCAAGTTACACACCTCAGCAGAATGGTGTTTCTAAATGAATGAATCAAACAATAATGGAGATGGCAATAAGCATGTTGAAAGGTAAAAATCTACCAAATGAATATTGGGTTGAAGTAGTAGATTGTGCTATTTATATCTTGAACAGGAGTCCAACAAAGATTGTAAGAGATGAGATTCCACAAGAAGCATGGAGTTGTAAGCATCATTGTGTTTCCCATTTTAGAGTATTTGGTTGTATTGCATATGGACATATTTCTAAAGAAACAAGGAGTAAATTGGATGATAAGAGTAAAAAATGTATTTTTTTTAGTTATGATGAACAATCTAAGGCATATAAGTTTTTTAATCCTATAAGTAGAAAAGTGATTATAAGTAGAGAAGTTGTGTTCATAGAAGAAGGATCTTGGGATGGCAATATAGATAAGATAATTATAGGTACAACTCCAATACTATATGATGACCAAGAAGGAAAAGACCAAGAGAATCAAGTAGATCAAACAAATGAGCAAGGAGGAAATCCTTGAAGAAGTACACATAGAGATAACACACAGATGGAAGATGGTCAAGGGGAATCTTCAAGTACAAAAGTAAGTAATGAATCTAATCCTACACTTGCATCATTGAGATCAAGGATTAAGAAAAATAAAACTAAAAGTTTGCAAGAGATTTATGAACAAGGGGACAAAACATATTTACAATCAAATTTTGCTTTATTTTCTCAAGATCCTATATATTTTGAAGATGCTATCGAAGAAAAATAATGGATTAATGCAATGAATGAAGAAATGGAATCTATTGATAAAAATGATACATGGGAACTAGTTGATTTTCCAAGAATAAAGAATGCATAGGTGTAATATGGGTTTATAATACTAAGGAAAATGGAGAAGTTGATAAATATAAGAAAAGATTAGTAGCTAAAGGGTTTGCACAAGAATATGGAGTTGATTAGAATGAAACTTTTGCACTTGTAGATAGACTAGATACTATTAGAATAGTACTAGCTATTGTAGCTCAAAAAAAATGGATGGTTTATCAAATGGATGTAAAATCAGCTTTCTTAAATGGGTATTTGGAAGAAGAAGTTTATGTGCAACAACCACCATGTTATGAAATTAGAGGACATGAACACAAGATTTATAGGTTGAAGAAGGCACTTTATGGGTTGAAACAAGCACCAAGAACATGGTATAGTAGAATTGATTCGTATATGATTAAGAATGGATTTAATAAAAGCACTAGTGAGCCAACACTATACAGCAAAGTCAATAAGGAATGTCAAATTTTGATTTTTTTCTTGTATGCTAATAATTTGATCCTTACTAATAATCTTTCAATTTATATGTTTAAATCGACAATGAAGAAAGATTTTGAGATAACAGATTTGGGTTTGATGAAATATTTTCTTGATATTCAAGTAAGACAAAATGATAAGGGTATTTTCATTTATCAAAATAAATATGCACAAGATGTTATGAGATTTTTTAGAATGGTAAATTGTAGTCCAGTCTCTACACCTATGACAACGGGCACAAAATTAAGTAGAGAAGATAATGAGATTGAATTTGATTCTACTACATTCAAAAAGTTGATTAGTAGTTTGATGTATCTCACAACAACTAGGCCTGATATTATGTATTAAGTGAGTGTAATATCTAGATATATGGATTCACCTAAGTGCTCACATTGGAAAGAAGGAAAGTGAATATTGAGATAGATTGCAAGGACTCTGAATTATGACATAATGTATTATTCTTCAGATGATTTTCAGCTGGTTGGATATATTGATAGTGACTTTGCTGGAAGTATTGATGATAGAAAGAGTACATTTGGATATGTATTTCATCTTGGAATAGGTATTGTGGCATGGGCATAAAAGAATCAACCTATCATGTCTATTTCTTCAAATGAAGTAGAATATGTAGTCGATACATTAGAAACATGTAAAGCAATATGGATGTGGTGAGTCTTGAAGTATCTACTGCATGGACAAAAGGAGTCTACTACAATCTATTTTGACAATAAGTCTACCATTGCATTGTCAAAGAATCATGTTTTCCACAAGAGGACAAATCACATTGACACTAGATATCACTTCATTCAAGAATTGGTGAATAATGTGGAAATCATCTTGGAGCATTGTAGATTTGAAGATCAATTGGAAAATGTATATTTAAAAAGGCATTAGCACAAGAAAAAATTGAATATGAAAGAGATCAAATGAATATTGTAAACTTTGATGTAATTAGTGATAGAAATTAGAGGGGATTTTTAGATAGAAACAATAATTTCTCCCACTAAACAAGCACAATCATCAAAGAAAACATTTAATATAGAAGCTTGCCACCATCTTCTAGATTTTTCTTCTTTATTCATATTTCACATATGTTCTTTGACTGTCATGTATTCTAGAATTTTCTTGCCCTATCGATGTATGATTCAAGATTATTCCTAGTCGTCTATAAATAGAGGGAGATGTTATTGATGTAATCACTAGGCAAAGAAACAACAATATAAATATTTCTTCTTGTGTTTAAGCTTTCTCTATCTCTGCCCACCTTTATTGTATATGCACAAAATATGGAACACACATAATCATTTTCCATTTAAATATTAAAATTGAATGCAGTACATATTTGAATATAAAAAATTTATTGTTAGGTTGGAAATCATTTACATTTGAAGTTATCCAGAGCCTTGAGAAAGCTGAACTACAACACACACAAAATTTGATCTAGATCTTTCGATTAAATAGAAAAAGATAAAATGACCATTAAGAATCTCCATTTCACAAAATAAATTCTATTGAAAGTTCAATAATTCCATCGCCAATGACAGATCATTCAAAAAACTATCAGTGATCTCCATTTCAAAAAAAAAAAATCTTCATAATATCAAATACATAATAACAAAATTAGAACATGACAAAAAAACCTTTCTGAAATGCTTGATTTTTTTTATTGTTGTTGGAGTATATGTAGTGGTCTTTGTAGCATGGATGATTGTAGAGCACCTAAATGTCTCAAACTTTAAATATGGTCTTATACTTGCATCTGTATTGCCACTTACTGCCCTAACACTCAAAAATATAGTTTCTACATGTAAATTGAAGGAAGTGTGAAAAAAAATAAACTTTAAAGGTATAGAAAGTAGCAAAACATATTGAAGAAGAAAATAGTTTCCATTTATTTGCATCTAATGATTGCAATATGATTAGGTACCTCTATTTACAAAGGCATTTATATTTTTCTAGACCCAAGAAAATTTCAACTGATTCCACACTTGGACGAGGAGATAAAATAAAGGAAGACAGAGCAATAGTTTTCTCAACCATCGATTGATAGACTAGAAGATGTCACTAACAACATATTTCTATTTTGTAACAACCAGAAATAATTTCTCATCTAACAATGTAATTAGTTATTCCAACACTCTCCCTTAATATATTCCACTATATAATCTTATGTGGAAGATATTATTACAAGAATGAATTTGAACATCAACTTCTTTCAGACATAGCAAGGTTCTAAGCTTGAGAAATTTGACTACAGATAATGCTTTGGTGTTAATCTATCTACAACTTGATCTTCAGTGACACAAAAGTTTAGGTACACCACTTAAATCTCCATTAGGTAATGAAAAAAGTGATGAAGAACTTCAATGTGCTTGGACCTTGTAACTCTCTGCCAAGGAACCCAAAAGAAATTAACCTAAAGTTTCACTAAGTTTGCCGAACAATTTTTTTAAAAAGATAATAACATCAACATGAAATATAGCAGAAGCAGTAACTCACATACATCCATAAGAAATACATAAGTTACATATTACATCTCTTAAGGGTTCCATCTTTTAAAAGTTCCATGATGTTGAATCACATAAAAGTTTTATTAATACTAAATATGATACATAACCAATCTACATCATAGCTAAACCATAAGTACAAATCCATTTAAATAATATACAATTACATAAGATGTCACTTGGCATAACCAAAATGTATCATCATCAATTGTACAAGTCATAGTGTATGAAAAATTCAAAGAAAATATATCATGAATAAAGTACATTATCTCATAATATCTCTGATAATCAAATATAATACAACAAAATATAACCATACATCAAAACACATGATCACAATAAAAGTAATAACTACATAAGGACATCCAACTTCACCATCTAGCTATTAGATCTAATTGGTATAAGTAAAAAGAACTACCACTTGACCTTGTGGAACCTAAATGGCCCACTCCCATCATGTTGATGAGATAGTCTCAAGTCCCATATATATATCAATCTCAAAAGTCAAAACCAACATCTGGGTCAAGAAAAAATTGATAGCAATCTATCTCAAAGTTACCAAGACACAAATGACATTTAAACCTAGAGGTAACAAAGAAACATAGCAAATCTACTATTTATGTGGGCAAGTGTCATCGCATGAGTCAACTCTAAGGCTACCCTAGCAACCTCTATGTACTGCACCAGCCTAGTGAATCTATGCAACATCCATATTCTTTTGTATAGACAAGGCATACTAACAAGGAAATGTCACAACCAAGCATCCTCTCTACTCCCATCCTATACTATACTAGCACTCGAGGCATGGGTGAGAAAAAATACTAACTCTTTTAAATTTATTTTAAACCCATTTAATGAAATGCTATCACTTAATAAAATAACATACACTGAGTTACCCAGGAAGCCTCTTTAGGGCTCTGACCTCCATTGTAAACCACTTCCCAACAAACATAAAGACAACCTACCCTAAGCTCAAAATACTAGAAGGTCTCATAAGATCATAATAACACACATCAGTTCTTAAACAAGCATCTAATAGATTTTACCAATACAATCACCATATAATAATTGATGGACATAACTCAAAGATCACATCACAAAACCATGACATCACATAAACAACATGAAACAGTAACTCCTAGGCCTCTGGTAAACATCCAGAACTAGTCAACACACTAAGTCAACCTCAAACCCAACACAAAATAACATATATATCATAGCTAGTGTATTTTCATAATTTTGTTTGGTTTTGAACACATATCATTTTGTTTTAGAGAAAGGGTTCAAGTTTTTTCATTTTCCAAGTGTCGTAAATACTAAAGTTTTCAAATTCACAATTAACCCAAGGTTCCTTAGAATTAGGAATCATTTTTAAATATAAAACTGAATCATCTAAAAGAAAAAAAAATTGAGTTTAATTAAAAATAAATTATTTTTGTAGTTGAACTACATTTATCAATTTACCATTAAAAAATTATTAATAAAGTAATTAATAAAATATTTAATAAAAAATACTAGTATTAAACAATTAATGTAATTAAATATTATTATCAAAATTTAATAATAATTAATAATTATTAGTTATAATATTTATCATCTTATTAATAAAATAATATTTTAATACTAAATTATTAATAATAACAAATATTTAAATTTTATAATATAATAACTACATATTAAAGTTAATAATAACTGTATCAGCTATTTTAGTAGAGTAAAATGAACACTAATCTATAAAAAGCATTCTCAATACTAAAAACAAATAAACACTTAAGATAGGACCAAAGAAGACAAAATTGAGGAAAGTAGACCAAAGATGGTAAACTCCTCAAGTGCTTCTCATGATGACGAAGCTATATCCCTGATGGATAGTGGATGTATGCTCACGATGTGCTCAAGCTCCAAATGGATGAGTGATAATCAAATATGAGTGTGGATGAATGATTCAACAATGAAGGTATGGAGGGTTTTCAACATTATAATAGTATTTTGGTAGTTTTTAGGCTCTCAAAATAGCATTATAAGTTTTCTTCAAAAGTGGATGATTTTAGTGAAGGGAGAGGCTTCTATTTATAGGCCAAGGGGTGGAAGGATGGACAATCAAGATGCAAGGATGGCAAGATGGTAAGGGAGGGCTAGGATGCACTCAAAGGGGAGCACATGGATTGTGCTTGTTTAAAGCCAATTAGGAGGTGACACATGTCACAAGGTGATTGGATGTGAGAGGGTAGAATATGGGTTGGTCAAAGGAGTAATGAGGGAGGTTGAGCCATAAATGGGGATGGTTGGGTCAAATAGAGATGGTTGGGTCATAAATAAAGATGGTTGGAAGGAGGATGAGATTGTTAACTTTGGCTTAGAGGTGGTTGGGAGGAGGATGAGATTATTGACTTTGGCTTGGGTTAGCAAGTCTTAACCCTTGCTTAAGTTGTGCACATGATTAGAAGAGGGATTAGGATTAGCTTAGGAGTTGGCTAACCTTGTTTAGGGAATGTGACAAGGTTAGAGGGGGGTTTAGGATTAGAATTGACATCTTCTAGAAGAGTCTAGGCTTTTAGGATGAGGATAAATAAGATTTTTTAGAAAATAAATAAAGTTTTATTTATTTCAAGAGTTTAGGTTGAGGAAATATTTATTAAAATATTTTTAATAAATATGAAGATTAATATTTAATCTTAATTAAATATTTGGAGTTGGGATTAGGGGTAGGAAATGATGGGATTAGCCTTTAATCAAAATTAAAGAAGGAATTAGAAGATTTTGGAAGAGGTTAGTGGTCTTAAGGAAATTGGCCAAGTTTTGGACAAAAAATAAATAAATTATTTATTTTTGGATTTTTGGTCAATTTATTAATTAAATAATTAATAAATAAGGAAATAATGTTTAAATAAGATTTAAACATTTTTGGGAGGGATTCCTTAATTAAATATTTTTAATTAAGATAAAGGGATTTAATGGCATAAAAATAAATAAATAAATTAAATAATTAATTAATTAATAAATGATGATGTCATCAGGGATTTTTTTCAGAAAATAAAAATACTTTATTTTCTAAAGGATTTTTAGGTGTCTACAATAACAATATTATTTATTAGTATTATTATTAAATAAACAAATTTATTAAAAATCATTTGATAATAAGAATTTTCTTTCAAAAATATATTTCATCACGCCAAAGTGTTGTTAGGCCTGTTAGCTGCTACAACAACAACTTCGACTACTCAGGTAGCCTTGGCTGCCTTCATAGCCAAGTGGCGTAGCAACATTGGTCAGGTGGAGGTAATGGCTCCTGAACCCATTTCAATTTTTTTTTTTTAAAACAAACAAACAATGTGATATCTTGTATAAAAAAGAAATCATTCTTTTGTATAAAAATTATTTGACAGAAAAATGTAATAAAATTAAAATATAGTTACCACATTGATTTTTAATTATTGTGGTAATATGCATTATGTGTGTGTGTGTGTGTGTGTGTGTGTGTGTGTGTGTGTGTGTTATATAAATTCAATAAAGGATATAATTGCAAAAGTATCAAACTTGATTAATTTGATTCGAGTCTTCCTTTCCAAACCTTATTCCAAATTCATTATTTTCTAATCAATCTAATTAAGCAAACAAGATTCAAACAAGGGTTTCAAATATTAAATTCATTCACAGACATTTTCAAGAACAATTAATTTCAAAACAAGGGTTTCAACCCAAATTAAGTTTCAAAAAATAGATCTATTTAGACACGGTGAAGACAAAAAGATTCTAAAGAGGAAACTACTACGCAAAACTCACAAGATCCTACCTAGATTTGATGCTAAATGATATGATGATTAGAGCTCCTAAGAAAATTCCCTTCCTTTCGAAAACCCTCTTTCTCAGAAATTGGCCCATCCAAACTTGTGTGTGGAGAAACAAGCTCTAATTTCTTAATAAAGAGCTTTCTCCGATTAGGGTTTCAATTTTGCAATCACGTGAAAGAATTTTCTTTAATATTTTATTTTATTTTAATTTCATGTGCAACCTTTTTGCATTTTCATCAATTTAAACTTTATTTAGTTAATTGCTTCACTCTTGTTTTAAATCACAAGACGTCTTTAATAAAATATTTATTAATTTAACTAATAATAATATTTAAAGTTTATTATAAAAATGAAACTCATAAATAAATTATTATTAAATTAAATAAACATTATTACACCAAAATTAGAACTTTAATTAAATCTTTAAATTTAATTAATTTCTCAATTAGTTAAATATAATTAAATAATAATTTTTCTTTATAAAATTTTCATTAAATTAAATCATTTAATATTATTTTAATTTGATTTAATTATAAATGAAAATCAAAATAGACCCACAAAACTAAATACCAAAGCCCATTATAAAGTCCTAAATACTAAATCAAACTCAAGGGTCAAAATCACAATTTCACATCACTTGATAAATTTAGAAGGGTAAATAACTTAGATATTTGTCCTACTTTCTAGGATAATCAGTTTAGGGTTAGGATTTGGACTGAAGAATTATCTCCCCTCTTTTACCATTGAGATACTACGATAGGGCACACTCATCTTGGCAATTCAGGGAAGTTGATGCCTGATACCTGCAATCTACATAAAATCTATGCATGTTCATATACATATAATCTAAGCTAAATAGACAATGATAGGGACTAGTGGATCATGTAGATCCTGACTAGTAGGTGACAACAACTCCCTCCCTCAACTACATCATAAACATCATACATAAAGTAAAACATACATGTACACCATACACATCCAAGTATGGGGTAAATATCCATAGAAACTATATATAAATCATCCATCTAACTATCATCATGAAATAATTGAAATCATTGTATACAAGCATCATCATTGAAAGAATAATCACGTACACATGAAATAACTAACTACCTAGTAGCTCATTACATAAATCAACTGAGTGTGAAATAACATCCAAAAAAATTGGGCAATCAAGTACCACTAATCATTAGACATAGCCATAAATCTGGCCTAAAAGAGTTCAACAATATAATATGAAAAGTAAACTAGGGGCAAGCACTACATCCACTCCCCTAGACTTAGTCTTACTCCTAGAATCCTATAAATAAATAAGGCTATAAATCCCGTAAACTAGGTGCATCTTCCCAAGTAGCTAATGACTCATTAGTAGGTTCTCATTAGACCCTTACCTACTCTATGGTTTGACCCCTATAGGTCAAATTCTATTGCTACAGAATGTGCACCGGCTCCAAAGCTAGTATCTCATCCTCCGCCTATAACAAATTCCAATCAAGAACATGTATCACATCAGGAATATACTATCTAAGAATAGAAACATGGAAAACATCATGAACATGAGCTAAACTGGATGGTAGTACACAATGGTAGGCAATTGCACCTATCCTCTAAAGAATCTCAAAATTTTCCACAAAATGAGGTGCTAGCTTTGAACCATATCCACAATGGATCAGACTCTTCTACAAATGCACTCTTAAAAAAACTTTCTCACCCACTACAAATTGCTTATCCATCCTATGAGCATCGACATACTTCTTCTATTTATCTTGTGTTGTAGAAATGTTCTCACAAATGCAAACTACCTATTGCTCCATATCTCAAAGCATCTCAGGTTCCAACAAGATGCAATCCTCTAAACTATCCCAATTCAATAGTGTATGACAAGTATGACCATACAAATCCTGGAAAGGTGCCATCCCAATAGAACTATGATACCCATTATTATATGCAAACTCTACTAGGTATTGATAATCCTGCCAAAGAGTCTATATATCCATAACATACATCCTCAACATATCCTCTAGAACCCAATTCACTCTCCTAGTCTTACCATCTCTCTTTGGGTGATAAGGTTAGCTGAAGTTCAACTATGCTCCAAGATCATCCTACAAGGATGTCCAAAATGTAGATGTGAATATAGGATCCCTATCCAAAATGATCTTCCAAGGATACCATGCAATCTCATGATACCATGCATGAATACATTAGCTACTAAAGTTCCTATGTAGGATGACCTCATTAGTGAAAAGTGTGCCACCTTAGTCAACCAATCAATGGTGTCCATGATATCATCATGTCAATGAACACTCATAGGTAATCCTATAATGAAATTCATTAAAATAATATCCCACTTCCATTAAGGAATGATACTAGGATATAAAAACCATGTTAAATGTTAGTGCTCTTCCTTACTCTCTAACACTCAAGATACCTAGCCACAAAATCAATGATATCATGCTTCATTCATGTCCAAAATTATAGACATCACAAATCTGCATGCATCTTCTTGACACTTGTATGTGCTAAGTAAGGTGCACAATGGGCCTTTGATAGGATCAATGTATGAAGCTCATCATATAGTGGTACATAGATCCTCCCTGAATAGTGCAAAAGGCCATCTGACTCTAGGATATAACTTGAAGATCTTCCCTCCAATGGTCTACTTGAATCTATCTCCCTACTCACCTCATGATAGCAAGTATCTATAGAAAATACTTGGAGTATACAAATCCTCAAATCCACACTAAGAGTCAAAGATAGTATCTCATGTCTACTACAACTCAAAGTGTCAACTATCACATTCTCCTTTCCCTAAATATACTTCACTTCAAAGTCATATTTGCATAGAAACTTTGTCTAATGCATCTAGCTAGCATTCATATTAGGCTATTGAATATATACTATAGACTACAATGATCACTATGAAGCTCAAAATGGTGCCCCAACAAAAAGTACATCCATCTCACTAGAGCATGGACAATTGTAGCTAACTCAAGAGCATCCATGGGATAATTCAACTCATGATCCTTGAGTTTTTGAGACTCATAGACAATCACCCGTCCATCTTGCTCCAAGATTGTTCTAATCCCTTCTAGGGTAGTATCTGTACACACCATACAAGTCACCTACTAGATTGAAGGTACTGCTAAAATCAATGCACTGGTCAAAATCTTCTTGAGCTTTTGAAATGCTTCCATACATTTCTTCAGCCAAACAAACTTCTTTCCCTTTCTCTAAAGGGAAGTGATAGGTTATGCTACTCTGGAAAAGTTCTGAATGAACTTGCGGTAATAACTTTGTAGAGACACAAAGATACAAATCTTAGATACAGTAGTGAGTGCAGGCCAATCTACCATCACCTGGATCATCACTAGGTCTACTAAGATACCATCCCTTGATATGATATGCCCTAAATACTGTATCTTAGACTGAAAGAAATCACACTTCACTGAATTGGCATATAGTTGATTATTCCCAAGCACTAAAGAACTGACCATAGATGCTCCTCATGTTCTTCCTTAGATCTAAAATATATCAAAATTTTATCCTACAATAACACCCAAGAGAAACGAGATGCTGTAATATCAACATGAACATACTACTATATAACATAAACATAAGAAATATGTTTTGAATATAATACACAATCTATTCTAGTTTTTCCTATTTCTAAGTTTAAGTACTTTTTAGTTCCAAGTTCAAGTGTGCAAGTTTGTAATAGACACATATGACAATTTAATGTGGTTATATTCTATCATACTATATTTGATTGTCAGAGATATTGCGAGATGATGTATTTTATTCATGATGTTTATTCTTTGAGATTTTCATACCCTGTGACTTGTAGAATGAATGATTATGTATTCTGGTTATGCCAAGTGGAATCTTATGTAATTGTATATTATTAAATGTATTCATACTTATGGTTTATCTATGATGTGGATTGGTTATGTATCATATTTAGTATTAATAAAACTTCTATGTTATTCAACATCATGGAACCCTTAAGGGATGTAATCTATTTATGTATTGCTTATGCATGTATCTGAGTTATTGCTTCTACTATATTTTCTGTTGATGTGATTATCTTTAGAAAATAAATGTTCAAAAAACTTAGTGAAACTTTAGGTTAATTTATTTTTGATTCTCTAGTGGGGCATTACAAACTTGGCATGAAATACAAGATTTTTCACAAGCTTATGGTGCTTTGATTATCACAAACATGGTAGTTGGATGAGCTTGTTGATGACATATCTCTTGGAGTTAGTTTTCTTTCATCAATTTCACCTGCATAATTAGAGTTTGTATACTCTACTAGAGTAGGTTCTCCTCCATATTTTTATTCAATTTCAATCTTTTAAATGCCTTTGATATACCTCAAAATTATTTTAGCATCTTTCCAATGATCAAAATATCAATTTTCCATGTACCTGGGTAAAACACTAACTACATATGCAATATCTAGTCTAGTTATGGTAAGATATAAAAGGCTTCCAACAAGTTGCCTATATAATTTTCCATCCACTTTCTTTTGATTGTAATAAACACTTAACTTTAATTATCCTACTTCACATGGTGTATTTGATGGTTTAGAGTCACTCATGTTAAAAAAAAATTAATATATCAAGAGCATACTTAGTTTGATAAATCCAGATCCTTGCATCTTCTTGCCAAACTTGCATACCCAAGAAATAGTGCATCAATTGGAAATAACTTATCTCAAAAGTTTTCTTGAATTGTTTCTTTGTGTTCTAATACATTGTGTGGAATATCATGTAATGATTAGATCATCCACATATAAGACATTAATAACAATTTCATCGTCAATATGCTTTACATACACATATGGATCAAATTTTCTACTTTCACCATCTTTAACAAATAATTATTTATTTTGGAGTATGATGCCCTTAGAGCTTGTTTAAAACTATATAGGGATATTCTCAATCTACATACTAGATAGTTTTCACCATCTTTAATAAATCTTGGTGGTTGTTGCATGAAAATTTCTTCTTTTGAATTATCATACAAAAAAAAAAACTTTTTATATCCATTTGAAACATTCTCCATCCACACTTTGTAGCCAAAGAAATAAAGACATGAATGGAAGTCATTTTAGCAATTGGGGCAAATGTCTTAGTGTAGTCAATACCTTATTCTTGTGAGAAACCATGAGCCACTAACCTTTCCTTGTATTTTTCAATGACTCCATTTGATGCAACCACATTCTTCCCTTCTAGAAGTTTTGCCAGTTCTCAAGTTCTAGTTTCCATTAAGTAGTTGTAGTCCTTTTTCATAGCTTCTTCCCATTCATCCTTTCCTTTTGCTTCCTCAAATATGTTTGGAGTCTCTACCTGCATCACCTTATCCATAAGAGCATAATTAGAAAAATTCTTAGCGACTTCTCAATAAACTTCTTGAGTTCTTCTAATATTCCTTGTGTTCCTTGTGTCATCATTATCATTTCTAATTGAGTCTTCAACCTACATGTCTTCTCCTTCTATAAGAGATTTCATATTTTGATACAAATCATTAGTAGATCAATAAAATCATTTTGTTTTGAGCAAAACTTGAAAATAAGAAAATGTAGAGGAACTATCATTTTCAATATCTTCATTGAACCAAACTTTTCCTTTAATTTGAATGTCTCTTCTATTAGGATTATATATCCTATACACTTTTGACTCTTCATTATATCCCACCATTATGTACTCCTCACTTTTTATTTCTAATTTATTCCTCCTTTCATCAAGAATGTGAGTATATGTCTAGTACAACCCAAAATATAGAAATGAGACATTCCACTCCAAGCCTCTTTAGGTTTTATGTTAATAACTACTTTAATAGGAGTTATATTCAATATATAAGATATAATATGAATTTTTTTAGCCCAAAGATTGACTTCTATATTTCTAGAATTAATCATACACCTAGCCATTTCCATTATTGTCCTATTCTTCCATTTTGCAACCCCATTCTATTGTCAAGAGTAAGAAATTATTGATTCTTTCTTTATACCATTTTTTTTACAAAATACCAAGAATTTATTATTCATATACTCAATTCATATATCTATTCTTATGATCCTTAGAGATTTCCCACTTTTCTTTCAGTTAGAAGCTTAAACTCTATAAACTTATCAAACACTTCTTCCTTCTTTTGTAGGAAATATACCCAAATTCTTCTAGTATAGTCATCTATGAATGTGAAAACAAAACCTTTCCCCTCTAAGTGAGGGTTTTTAAAAATGATCCATTATAATACTATGGATTAAATGTAAAGGGGCTTTTCCCCTAGATGATATTCATTGTGGGAAGCTTTCTACATGTTTCTTACCCATTGCACATCCTTCACATACCTTTCTCCTTGGTGAGATTCTTGGGAGCCCATGTACCATATTCAACTTCTCCATGAGCTTGAGGATTTGATAGTTAACATGTCCCATATACTCATGCTACAACCTACTCACACCATCATACTTAGCAATAGCACATACATCTTAATTTTGAATAAATTCTTAAAATTTATATAATCCATTCTCCACTTTACCAATTTTATTCACATTATAATTATTGGTCACATCCTTAACTAAGCATATATTATTGTAAAATTCTATTTTATATACTTGATTGGTAATTTGAAATACAAAGAGAAGATTTGTTGATAATTGAGGAACAAGCTTCATATTTTTAAATATTCCCTTATTCACTTGATCATTTTCACTTCCTTTAACTTCTAGGGGACTATTATCTCCCAAATATATGTTTTCACCATTGCTTTATTTAGTAACTCAAATTGCTCCTTATTATGTAACATATGTGTTAGAAATGTTTAGAGTAACTAAGAAGAAGGGGGAGGGGGGGTGGGGTGAATTAGTTACTCAAGGTCCTTAACCACCACTTGAACAATTAAGGAATGAACACTCATTGTTCCTTCTTATGTTGTTGCTCTGTCTCTATTGTGAAAATATTGTCTTAAACATAATTTTCTTTGCATAGTGAAAAAATTATCAAATATAAAACATATTAAGTATTGAACATAGATTTTGACACTAGGATTTACGTGGAAACCCAATTTGTGAAAAACCACCAGCAACATGTCACTATTTTTCACTCTTTAGAAGTGAGCCCTATTGGGAGCCAACTCTGTTAAAGGTTACAAAACACATAGTTAAATGTGACCATCTTAAATGATTTAATGACCCTATTACGAGTGTCCTTATCAAAGGACTTTTATCATTCCATTTAGAATGTCACCTTGTTGAAGGATATTCCATTTATGTTAGTGTCCTTACATAGACTATTAAGTCTTCAGTTGAATGTTATGTCGACCTTTGTTAGAAGGATTTCAATACAAACTATTTGCAATGATTAGAAAGAAAACAATAGGTTTTGATCTATGTGATTACAACTCACTTTTGTAGGTTTGGATCTCTATTTGGTCCTTATACTAACTCACTGATAAGCCTTCTATTGTCATCTTTGATATTGATTCTCTTGGAAACCCTTCAAGCAATCAGTCCACTCTTCTCAACAACTCTTAAGCCTTATGCTCATATTCACTTATCAATATCAATATCATTTGTGCAAGCTTTCTCCTTTAGATTCACATTTACTAATACACTTGTGCATTTTTTATCCACTTCTATATGTACATGTACCTCTTGTATATACTCACACTATTTCTCTTAAATGCTTGCACTGTCTGTTTGTTTGAATCTGTACCTCTAAAAAAGGTAAGTTCTTGCTTTACCATTTTTCGTCACCAGAGTAGATCTTAGGGTTTACAACCAGATTAAATTCAATCAATTGTATCTGGCTATCTTATTAATCATCACGTAGATTTTTTTTTGGAATTTTTTTATTAGGTCATTACCTAATCCTCTCTTTGAATTCTATGATCCAACTCATCAATCTTATCTTCAACATAGTTTACATCTCTGAAGAAATCAATTGTGTCAACTTGATCTCACGATTTCCTTGAATTCATTCTCATACTATCACTCGATAATATCTAAATTTTTTCACTTAGTCATCATTAAATTATTTAGTCACTGTAAAGCTTATGGCTCAGCATCAACTATCTTTCTCGGTTGATACTGGTACTTAGTGAACACTAGATTTGACTAGCACTAACTATAGCTTGGTTGACACTAGCGTCACTCAACATTCCTTAGCCTTTCACTCTATTACTTATCATGGCTTAGCGTTCTTCATGTAAACAATCACTTTTCTTTATCAAAGTCTATCTAATGAAATATCCATTGTAAACCCCTTTTCATAACACAACCTTTCCTCTAGGTGCTATTGTTATGACCAACTTCTCAAATCCTCTTCATCAATCAAATAAATATGAGATTAAGATTAGGTAGCAATATGTCTTATCAATAGATTTGACATCAATGAGAAAACAACAATTGTTCCTATTGTAATTTTTCAATAATCTCCCTCTCTGGCATTGATGGCAACATCTCAAATATCTCAATACTATCAATAGTTTAGTTACCATACAATCCAAAAGATTTCACCCTAATTCTCTTTTTTGAATTACTCCCTCTAAAAAAATTCTCCTTCTTTGTATATGCTTTCAATATCTCCCTCTTTGACAACAATGCCAAAGATATTTTAGCTATCTGAGCTTCAAACTCTTCACACATATGAATTATGTAGATTTTTCATTTTTAGATGATTCCTATCATATGTCTATGACTAATCTATTTTTCTATAAAAAATTATCTACCTTAGGTATGTCCCAAAGTAGAGCTATAGTGCACCACTATGTACGATATTCTAATTAGCACATGTGATGCAATGTCCCTTGTCTCCTTAAGTATCTTTGGTTAGGGGAATCACCCCCAATTTACCTCTTTGATATTAATGAGCATCTTTAGGTAAGGTTTTGGTGAATATGTTAGCAATTTTTTCATTGGTATTCTCATATTCTAGCTTCACTTGTTTGTCTTGAACCAATTCTCTCAAGTAGTGATACTTGATAGCAATGTCCTTTTTCTTGGTGTACATCACTGGATTCTTTGAAATGTTGATATCACTTGTTTTATCACAATAGATAACCACCAGATCTATAATTTCTTCTTTCATTCCTTTTAGTAATTATATGATTTATATTATATTTTAATAGTTCACTACAACTGCCACATGCTTAGCTTTAGCGATTGATTGGGAAATACAATTATGCTTCTTGCTAGTCCATGACACCAATATCTTTCCTATACAAAATGCACCTCCACTAGTGTTTTTTTTGTCATCAATATTCCCTATCCAATCTAAGTTAGTGAACACCTTTAGTTTAAATCTATCACTTCTTTTGTAATATAATCTAGTCTTTTGTACCTTTTAGATATCCCACTATCCTTTTTACAACCATCATGTGATTCTCTTTAGGATTTTCTAAAAATCTATCAACTATCCCAACCGCGAAAGCAATATTTGGTCTACTGTGAACAACATATCACAATTTTCCAATCATGGATCTATATAGGGTCTGGTTTACATCAATAGAATCATCATTCTCAAATAGCTTATGTCCTATAGACATAGGTTTACTCATTGGCCTTGAATCTTCTATACCAAAACTCTTTAGTATCTCCTTGATGTATTTGGATTGTGTAATGAAAATACCACACTTCATTTGACATAATTGTAATCCAACAAAGAATTTGATTTTACCAAACATAGACATCTCAAATTGCTTCTTCATTTCATCAGCAAATGATTTACATAATGCTTCTCTTCCTCCAAATATAATATCATCAACAATATTTCAGTTAACAATACTTCGTTATTCTTACCATTCAATCTTCACCAAATAGCTATGCAATCTTTCATACCATGCTCTTGGGGCTTGCTTCAATCCATAAAGGGCTTTGTTCAATTTACATACCATGTTCTTATTGTATGGATCTACTATTAATCCTTTGGGTTATTCAATGTACATTTTCCCTCTAGTATAGCATTCAAAAATACATATTTGACATCCATTTGATACACCTTGAAATTCATGTAGGATGGATATGCAAGTATAGTTGTAACTCCTTCAAATCTTTCCATAGGAGAAAAAGTTTGTCCATAATCAATTCCTTCTTCTTGTGTATATCCTTTGCATACCAGTCTTTCCTTTTTTCTTGTTACTTCACCATTTTCATTGAGTTTGTTCCTGAAAACCCACTTTTTTCAAATAACATTTTTGTCTTTAGGTCTTGACATTTAAGTCCAAGTATTTTTTTTCTCAATCTAGTCAATTTCTTTGTTCATTTCCTAAATCCAATCTTCATTTCCTAAAGCATCTTTCACTATCTTGGACTCAAATTAACAAAGTAAACATGTGTCATCTTTGAGTCTTCTTCTTATCATAACACCTGATTCATCATCTCCAATGATTTTTTCAGGTTTGTGATGTCTTCTCACATATTTTGCTAGCATAGGTAGTTTCCCCCTTTGTTCTTCTATAGGTTCATTTGGAAACATAATCTCAGACTCATTTCTATTTCTTGTCCAAGTTCTAGTTTATGTTCAATATGCTTGACATTCTCTACCTAATGGTCAATATTTGAAATCTTTTGTTTATTTCTTGGTATCCACTCTCTACTTCTCAACATTTTGTATTATCACTCCATCATTTCCCATCTGATGGGAACTTACAACTTGATTTTCTTGTTCATTTTGAGTGCTAAGAGCATCATCACCCACATAAATGAATGTATTGTAGTCTTTAGATTCTTCAATACATGAAGTTTCACTTCTTTTAAAAAACTCATCAACTTTCTTTACTTGTACTTTATTCACGATATAGACAACAATACTAACTACTTCTCTCCAATATTTCTTTGATACACTCTTCTCCATCATTAATGTTCTTGCACAATCCATTATTGATCTATTTCTCCTTTCAGTTATTCCATTCTAAGGAGGGGTCCTTGGTGTTGGCATCTATCTTTTAATTTGTTTGTCATTATAGAATGTGTTGAGCTCATTTGAAATAAATTAACTAACTCTATCAGATCTTAAGTACTTTAGACTCTTCCCTATTTCTTTCTCAACTTTGGCTAAATACTACTTGAATAATTGAAAAGCATTAGATTTAGATTTAAGAAACATCACAACCATCATTCTAGAGTAGTCATCAACAAATAGAATGAAATACTTGTCTCCATAATAACTTTGAACATCAATGGGTCCACATAGGTCTAAATGAACCAATTCCAAAATATCACTTGCAGTGTATGTTTTGATCTTAAAACTAGACTTGGTCATTTTTTGCAGTAGACATTCTTTACTCATAATATTGCCAGGCTTCTTTAGTTTAGGCAACCATCTTACTTTCTTCATCTTACTAATATTAACCAAATTTTCAAAATTCACATGACATAATCTTTTGTGCTATAACCAAACATCTTCTTGTTGTGCAAACAAACATGTCTCATTTGATAAATCTAGATAGGACAAGTTACATCTTGTCTTCTCACTAGTTCCAATCAGGTTACCATCAACACCATGTATCTTGGCCTTCCTACTGTGAAATTCAACCTTTTAACCTAATTTTTTCAACTATGAACTACTCAACAAATTATAGTTAAGTCCTTCAACCTAGTAAACATTGTCACATGTTATCTTGTCAATCAATTGAATAGTGTCTTTATCTTTTACAACACATGGGATATCATTACCAAATTTTGGAAATGATTGAAATGATCATAAGAAAAGTTGTTGGAATAATATATGGAACTAGTAAAGAATGTCCTCAATCATTTTTTCGTCATTGATGTCAAAATTGCTACTTGTAGGAATGACAATTGCTTTAGTGATCCAAATACTATCAATTAGTTGATTGTCAAGGTGGAGAAAATCAATAGGATGTAACTAGAACACCTAGAGAAAGGTTGAAGTTATGATGTTGTAATGAAGTACAAGGATCAACTAAGCCATTGATGAAAAAGTGTATTTGATGACATACTATAAGATACAAAGAATAGGCACACTGAAACATATCAAAGATTTAAGGTTTTAGCTAAGTCTTTTGTAAAGCTCAAACTAAGTTCATTAGAGAGAAGGAGCCGAGCAAGCTAGTAAGAGCCGAGCAAATTCCTAGTTAATGATGAGTAAACTTTAGATGCCGAGCAAACTTCAGATGCTGAGTAAACTTCAGATGCTGAGCAAGTTCAGATGCTGAGTGACACAGAGTTTATCAAGTATCGAGTAGAACCAAACGTCGAGCAAGTATAGGTGCCGAGTAACACAGAGATGCCGAGCACCTGTAACTCAATAATGTCGAGCTGCTGCATTATTTTGGAAATCAAAGATTTGCCAGATCTAAGATGACAAGGTTGTTATCTAGAAATTTGTGAATTAAAAGGAAGATAAGAATGATGAGCTGGTGGCATAGAACACCATGTAGAACATTTTTAAGATACAACTGGCAAAGTTTTTAAAAGAGAACAAGATATGGGGTAGATACATTGTATCCTACCTAATCCATTTTGAAACCCTAAAATTGGAGAGGGAGAATTGAGTGGCAAAGGAAAATCAAATTTCTATTTAAGAAGACATAAGTTAATAAAAGAGAGAGAGAGAGAGGTGGTCAAGCATAAAAGCATGAAGTGTTGTAGAATGTGCTAAGGAGAAGAAAGCACAGGAACTTTGTTTGGATAGACGACCACAAGGATGATTACATTGGTAGAATGAGTAAGAAGACTCAAGGAGATGAGGCTTGAGAGGGAGACAAGCAGTCAGAGCTGGAGTAATTGAAGCCAAGCATAAGAATTGAACTGAAAGTGTGATCTAAAATCTGCAAGTATGTTGTAAGTTATATCAGATCGAAAGACCATTATCATTACTTTCTAGCAATTTTAATAGTAAGTTTAAATCCTATGGACTTAGGTTGGTTTAATATCCATAAGATAAATCCTTTAATAGGGTGACATTCGGAGTGAATATTTTAAAGACCTTTAACTAGGCCCATTCCTAATAGTTTGGTGAAATCCTCTAACAAGGTCACATTTAACAGTGTGTTGTAAGCTTTTAACATGGTAGGCTTTTAACAGGGCATCACTTTAGAAGATTAAGAATACAGTAGCATGTTACTGGTGGTTTTCCCAAATTGGGTTTCCACGTAAATCATTGTGTCATGTGTTGATCTTGAATGTTTTATCTTTGCATATTGATTTACTGTAACTTGCTTTTATGATTGATTTAAGTTTGGATGGATGAAAAGTGTATGGATTCATTAAAAGTAGTAAAAAGGTATTTGGACCTTGAATAACTGCTTCACCCCCCCTCTCAGTTATTCTAAAGAATTCTAACAATTGGTATCAGAGGTTGATTGCTAATTCAGTTTAAAGGGACTACAAGCAGAAAAGATCAAAATGCCAAAGAGAGAAGTTCCCAAGCTCAAAAAAGACAACTTTGTTGCATGAAAAAGTTTGATGAAGCTACATCCTGGATCCATAGGAGATTATGCCCAAAATTCAATTGTCACTAAACATGTAGATCCAACAGGTGCTCCTACTACAGAAGACATGAAAAACAAGCAAGAACACAATCAGACAATGCTGGAAATTGCCTCTGCACTCAGCTATGCTGAATTTGATGATATCAAAGGATGTGACACTGCATTCAAAATGTGGGAAGCCCTATCAGACAACTATGGAGGAGATCAGAATGCACAACGAGCGAAAAGAGAAAGTCTCAGAGGAAAGTTTGATGACATGAAAATGGAAGAAAATGAGAATGCTGCTTAGTATGGTGCAAGAATAAAGGAAGTGGTAAGTGCAATAAGATGCTTGAGTGGTCAACTGGATGAAGATACTGTTAATAGTAAGTTCTTAAGAACCTTGCTTCCTATCTATGTTATTAGAGTATCAGCAATACAAGAGCTAAGATGTATACCAGGAAATAATCTAAGCTTTGAAGGTATAATAGGTAGACTCACTACATTTGAGTTATCTAACTTTGACAACTACAAACTTGAAAATGTTGAATCTACTTTTAAGGCCAAGTTATCACTGAAAGATGCTGAATAGGTTAAATCAAAGAAAGGAAGAAAAATGAAGTATGTATCTAGTGATAGTAGCACTAATGAGGAAGATGTGGAACAATTGGAAGCATTGATTGCTAGAAGATTTCATAGGGGCAAAGAAAAATTCAAAGGTAAGATGCCTATCATTTGTTTCAATTGCATTGAAGTAGGTCATATTGCTGCAAGGTGCCCATAGAAAAATTATTCCAAGGAAGGAAACAAATACAAGAACAGAAGAGATGATGACAAGAGAGATTACAAAGAAAAAGGTAAGAAGTGTTATATTGTTAAAGAAAACTCTGATGACAATGATGATGAAGTTGTTTATGTAGCCATGAAGGACCAATCTGATGAAGAAGAGACCACAGCACTGGTAACATGTATAAAAAAGAATGACATATGGATCATAGATAGTGGATGCTCACATCACATGACAAGAGATAAAAGTAAGTTTGTTAACTTTACTCAGTATGATGGAAATAGTGTTAGATTTGGTAATGATGCTCCATGTCAAATTAAAGGAAAAGGTTCCATTAAGCTCACAGAAAAAATTTCATGTGACAATGCATACTATGTTGAAGGATTAAACTACAATTTATTGAGTGTCTCACATTTAGGCAATATAGGTTGCAAAGTGGAATTTGGAAACAAAACTGCAAAAATCTATGATACTGATGGTAAACTGATAGGAAAAGGAGATCAAACAAAGAGTAATTTGTTTTACCTTGATATGGATGATGTTTCTTGTCTATTTGCAAAATTTGATGATGAATGGTTATGGCATAGAAGATTATGTCATGTCAAGTTTGACAATCTAGTCAATATCAGTAAAATGAAAAAAGTCAGAGGTCTACCAAAATTGAAGAAGCCTGATAATATCATGTGCAAACAATGTCAGCTAGGAAAGATGACAAAGTCAAGTTTCAAAAGCAAAAACTATACATCTAAAGAGATACTTGAGTTAGTTCACACTGACTTATGTGGTCCAATGGAAATAAAAAGCTATAGAGGAGATAAATACATAATGCTATTTGTTGATGACTATTCCAGGATGATGACTGTTATGTTCTTAAAACAAAAATCTAATGCTTTTCAAATGTTTAAGTGGTATGTGGCTAGAGTTGAAAAGGAAACTGGAAAAAGCTTGAAATGCCTAAGATCAGATAGAGGTGGTGTATTTACATCAAATGAATTCGAAATATTCTGTAATGATAAAGGAATCAAAAGATAAACGTCAGCTCCTAGAACTCCCCCACAGAATGGAATTGTTGAAAGAAGAAACAAATCTGTGATTGACTATGCCAGAACATTAATGATGGAAAAGAATGTTGCTCTAAAGTACTAGAGAGAAGCTGTAAGTGTAGCTATTCATACACTAAACTGAGTACAAGTCAAGAAAGGTACAAATACAACACCTTTTGAATTATGGTATGGTTACTCACCCAATGTAAAACATTTCAAAGTGTTTGGTTGCAAATGTTTTATCCTTAAAGATGCTAGAAATGGAAAATTTGATGCAAAAAGTGATGAAGGTATATTTCTTGGTTACTCCACTAGAAGTAAGGCATATAAGTGTTTGAATATTAACACTAACAAAATTGTGGAAAGTGCAAATGTAAATTTTGATGAGCACACAGAAGTCCAAGTTGAAATACCAAAGAAAATGGAAGAATACAGAACCTTTGTATATTCTTATGAAGGAATGACTATTGATGAGGATGATGTCAATCAAATTGAAAATCAACAACAAGTATTAGTTTCAGCCGAGTCACAACCAGTGAATGTCGAGTTGCATTCAGAAGCCGAGTTGCAGAATGAAGAAAATGCACAATCTGATTCTGAAGATAGTACACATAATAAAGAACAACCTGACAACAAAGTACATAGTGATCCTAAATCCGAAAGATCAACCATGGAAATAAGGATAGAGCCAAGATTATCCAAATATGTAAAAAGACATCATCCTGCTGAACAGATAATTGGTGACAAAAATGCAAGACCAATGACAAGGAATAGACTAAGACATGAATCATGTCTGGTCAGCAAATCTGAACCCAAGACAGTATATGGTGCATTACAAGATGATGACTGGTATAAAGATATGGAAGAAGAAATTGATCAAATAAGAAAAAACAAAACTTGGAGTTTGGTTCCCAAACCAACTAACAAGAATGTGATTGGCACCAAATGGGTATTCGAAAACAAACTAGATGAGAATGATGAGATTACCAAAAAAAAAGCTAGACTAGTATGTAAGGGTTATGCTCAAGAAGAAGGAATAGAATATGGAGAAACATTCACTCCTATTGCTAGAATGGAAGGAGTAAAATCTTTACTTGCATATGCTACCTACAAAGATTTTAAAGTCTATCAGATGGATGTAAAATCTGCCTTCTTAAATGGTATACTAGAAGAAGAAGTCTACATTGAACAACTAGAAGGATTTGTTGATGAAAACAACATGGATATGGTGTGTAAGCTACATAAAGCACTCTATGGTTTGAAACAAGCACCTAGAGCATGGTATGAGAGACTTCACAAGTATCTAGTACAAATTGGATTTGAAAGAATTGATGATAACAACAACATGTACATCAAAGCAGAAGAAGGTAAAGACATTATTGTATCTGAAATCTTTGTGGATGACATAGTGTTTGGTGGTAAGAAAGTACTTTGCAAAGGCTTTGCTGACAAAATGAAACATGAATTTGAGATGTCTATGTTTGGAGAAATCAAATTTTTTGTTGGATTGCAAGTACATCAACTCAAACATGGAATATTTATTACACAATCAAAATATATCAAAGAAATTCTTAAAACATTTGGATTGGAGGAATCCAAACCAGTCAGCACACCAATGGCAACGGGAAATAAGCTGTCCAAAAATGATGAGTCAGCTGAAGTCAATCAAACAATGTACAAATCCATGATTGGAAAACTACAATATGTTGTACATAGTAGACCAGACATAGCATTAGTAGTTGGAATAGTGGCTAGGTTCTCTGCTAATCCTAAAGAAAATCATCTCATAGCAGTAAAAAGAATAATGAGATATCTTAAAGGAACTGATAACTTTGGTCTATACTACAAAAAGAATGGAAAATTTGAGCTCAATGCATATACAGATGCAGACTGGGGAGGAAATATTGATGATAGAAAAAGTACAAGTGGAGGTGCATTATTTCTAGGCAAAAGGCTGGTTACCTGAACTAGTAAGAAACAAACATGTACATCACAATCCACTGTAGAGTCAGAATATGTGGCAGCTACAGTCAATTGCACAAACATTGTATGGTTCACACATCTATTGAATGGAATGAAAGAAGAAGTAACAAAACCTGTGATAATACAAGTGCTATAAACATATCTAAAAATCCAGTGATGCATGCAAAAACCAAGCATATTGCAATCAAGTATCATTATGTTAGAGAATTGGTAGAAGACAAACAAGTAAAGTTGGAATACATTCACACAAAGGAACAAACTGCAGATATCTTCACCAAACCATTGCCCAAGGATGCCTATGAATATCTTAGAGGCAAGTTGGGGGTCATACCCCTAACTCAAGCAGTTTAAAGCAACAAGGAAGCTGCCCTGCATCAATAGGAATAAATCATTGAAATATTAACAGGTTGATGCAAAGGATGACATCAGGAGCAAAAACTCCAAATTAGTCACAAGCATGGTGACAGAGGGAGAAAATCAACAAGAATCCAAAGCTTATATTTTGCATGATAAAGATGCTACACCTTTGGCATTTATGTCAAAGAGGGAGAAATATGCAAAAAACTAATCAATACAAAGAAAGAGGGAGATATATATGAAAGAGGGAGATATATGAGATCAGTAGTAAAAATGCAACAATATCTTCAAATTTATCTTTATCACCAGTCGTATGATTGGAGCATCCACTGTCAATTATCCATCTATCACTTTTGTTCACATAAGAGATTACTATAGTTTTCTCATCTTCATTAGAATCTTCTTTCATAGCACCAAAGACAACTTCATCATCATTACTCTTAGATTCATTTTCAATTTCTTCTTCAATAATATAGTGTAAGATTTCTTACCTTTTTCATCCTTGCTTCTCTTGTAGTCTTTATCATTTCTTTTTCATTTGTACTTACTTTCCTTTCTTTAATCCTTATCCTCTCTCTCAGCACACCTAGTAATAATGTGACCAAACTTTTTGTATGAAAAACAAATGATACATAGTTTACCTTGTATTTACCTCTTCCACTTCCAAACCATTTTTCAATAAGGGCTTCATGTTCATCAATCTCATCATTAGAACTATCAGTGTCACTTTTCACATGTTTACCTTTTCTTTTTCTAAGAACTAGTTGTGACTTGAATCTAGATTCAATAGTAGTAGGTGTGTAGTTATCAAAGTTAGAAATCTCAAAATTTGTAAGTCTACCAATTACACCTTCTAATGTCAAATTATTACTTGGTGTGCATCTTAGTTCTTGGATTGTAGAGATGCTAATGACATATATAGGGAGTATAGTCCTCAATACATTACTTATCACTATTTCATCATTGATTTCTCCATTTGCACCATGAATAACATTATCAACCTCTTTGACTCTTATGTAGTATTACACTACATTTTCACCTTCCATCATTCTCATGTCATCAAATTTACCTCTTAGGCTCTCTAATTTGGATCTTATGATATTGTCATCACCTCCATATATGATCTTCAATTTCTTCCATAGCTTCTTTACACTATAACAATATTTTAGAGCATCAAACTTGGCATAGCTTAGGATTGAGGCAATATCCAACATTTCACTATTGTGTTCTAGCTTTTGCTTTAGTTGATCAATAGCCAAAGGAGTAGTTGTTACCTTTACATACTCATTGTCCAAAAAATTGACATCAACATCACTGATACTAGATATGCGTGACTTCATCATGGTTTTCCATGCAAGAAAGTCTTCCTTGTTCAAATTGGGTATATCTCTCTTATGACTCATGATCTTTAGCTTTAACTACCTTAAAAATTTTCTTTGTGATCACTAAGTGCTGATACCAATTGTTAGAAAAGTTTAGAATAACTAAGAGGGGATGGTGGGAGGGGGGGAGTGAATTACTTACTCAAGGTCCTTAAGTACTACTTGAACAATCAAACAATAAACACTCACTATTTTACTCATTGTGCTATTGGTTAGTCTCTACTATAAAAATACTATCTTAAACATAATTTTCTTTTCATAATGAAAACATTATCAAATATAAAACATATAAAGAATTCAACATAGATTTTGACACTAGGATCTTACATGGAAATGCAATTTGGGAAAAACCACCAGCAACATGTCACTATTTTTCACTCTTTTGAAGGGAGCCCTATTAGGAGCCAACCCTATTAAAGGTTACAGAAAAAACTATTAAATGTGACCTTGTTAAAGGATTTAATCACCTAGTTAGGAGTGGCCTTGTCAAAGAACTTTGATTATTCCATTTAAAATGTCACCTTGGGAAAGGATTTACATAGACTATTAAGTCTTCAAATCACGGTTAGGTCAATATTTGTTAAAAGGATTCTAATAAAAACTATTTACAATGATTAGAAATAAAATAGTAAGTTTTGATATGTGTGACTACAACTTACTTTTGCAGGTTCAGATCTATATTCGGTCCTTATGTTGACTCACTGATAAGCCTTCCATTGTAATCTCTGATATTGATTTTCTTGGAAACCCTTCAAGAAATCAATCCACTCTTCTCAACAACTCTTAATACTTTTTCTCAGATTCACTTATCACTATCAACATAATCTCTGCAAGCTATATCCTTTAGCTTCACATTCACTCACACACTTCTGCATTTTTTATCCACGTATCTATACATGTACCTCTTGAATATACTTGCATTCTTTCTCTTACATGCTCACACTCTCTATTTGTTTGACTCTATACCTCTTTAAATAAGCAATTCTTTCTTTACCATTTCCATCACCAGCATAGATCTTAGGGTTTACAATCAGGTTCAATTTTATCCATTCTATATGTTTATCTTCTTAATAATTATCTTGAAACTTCTTTGAAATCTGTTTGCTAGGTCATTACCTAATCCTTTCCTTGAATTTAATTATCTAACTCATCAATCTTATCTTCCAGATGGTTTATATCTTCCAAGAAATTAATTGTGTTGGCTTGATCTCACGATTTCCTTGAATTCATTCTTATACTGTCACTCAACAATCTCTAAATTCTCATGTAGGAAAGTTCTCCTTGTTCAACTTGGGTATATCTCTCTTATGAGTCATGATCTTTAGCTTTAAGTACCTTCAACATTTTGTCTATAAGCACTAAGCTTTGATACCAATTGTTAGATATGTTTCGAATAACTAAGAGGGGGGTGGGGGGGTGGGGTGAATCAATTACTCAAGTTCCTTAAGTACCACTTGAAAAATTAAGCAATAAATACTAACTATTCTTCTTGTCATGTTGTTGGTTGGTCTCCACTAAAAAAATAAAATTTTAAAGGTAATTTTTTTTGCATAATGAAAACATTATCAAATGTAAAACATATAAAGAATTCAACATATATTTTGACACTAGGATCTTATGTGGAACCCCAATTTGGTAAAAACCACCAGTAACCTCTCAATATTTTTCACTCTTTTGAAGTGAGCCCTATTATGAGCCAAACCTATTAAAGGTTACAAAACACATTGTTAAATGATTTAATCACCCTTGGGAGTGGCCTTGTAAGAGAAATTTGATCATTCCATTTAAAATGTCACCTTGTTAAAGGTTTTACATAGATTGTTAAGTCTTCAAATGACCGTTACATCAACCTTTGTTAAAAGGATTCCATTACAAAATATTTATAATGATTAGAAAGAAAATAGTAGGTTCAAATCTATGTGACTACAACTTACTTTTGCAGGATTAGGTCTCTATTCGATCCCTTTGACGACTCACTAATAAACCTTCCATTGCCATCTCTGATATTGATTTTCTTGCAAACCCTTCAAGCAATTAGTCCACTCTTCTTAAAAAGTCTTAAGAATTTTTCTTACATTCACTTATCACTATCAACATAATCTCTGCAAGCTTTCTCCTTGTAAAGTTTCTACAAATTCTAATGGAAAATATTAAGTAATATTCTGCAACTATCTCTGATCTAATACCTTTTCATTGATGGAGATTTTCTTGTTCAATTTTAGATTAAATATGAGTTCTTCCTTTGGTGACAATATTTTTGCAAGTAATATTTATATCTTGATATAAATCACTGAGGGAATTAATGCTAAAGAGGTAGACTTGAAATTGTTGCGTGCTCTTTATCCACAAACATAGCCTCATAAATATGGCACCCAAGGGACATGTCCCTCTCTAGGTCAGCCAAGACTGTTTCTTCCAAATCGGTGCCCATTTAGAAGCTAAACAAAATAGAAATTTTGATAACTAATCTTGTTAGTGTTAACCAAACAAGACTAACCTAAGAGAGACACTAATTATCCTAGAGGATAGAATTAAATATTTATATGCCTTTCAAAGGCATCATATCTATAATTAGATCTGTATGATCTAATACATCAGATCAGTATGATTATAGAGTTACAAAATTAACACTCCTTTAGCTTCACATTCACTCACACACTTTTGCATTTCTAATCCACCTCTACCTATACATGTACTACTTGAATAAATTCACATTCCTTCTCTTTCATGCTCATACTCTTTATTTGTTTGACTCTGTACCTCTTTAAATATGAAATTCTTTCTTTACCATTTTTCACCACCACCATAGATATTAGGGTTTAAGATTAGGTTCAATTTGATCCATTGTATTAGTCTATCTTCTTAATCATTATAATCTATAAACTTCTCTAGAATCCATCTACTAGATCATTACCAAATCCTCACCTTGAATTTAACGATCCAACTCATCAATCTTATCTTCAAAATGGTTTACATCTCCCAAGAAATCAACTTTTTCGACTTGATCTCAAAATTTCCTTGAATTCAGTCTCATATTGTCACTCAACAATCTCTAAATTTTGACACTTAGTCATCACTAAATTATTTGGTCATTGTAAAGCTTATGTATCTACACTAACTCTCTTGCTTGATCATATTAGCACTTGGTGCACACTAAATTTTCTTGGCACTAACTATAGCTCGGTTGATACTAGTGTCACTTGGCATTCCTTAGCCTTTTACTCCATTTCTCAACTTGACTTAGGTTTCTTAATATAAAAAATAACTTTTCTTTATCAAAGTTTATCTAATGAAATATCCATTGTAACTCCCTTTTCATAACTCAACCTTTCCTATAGGTGCTATTGTTATGACCAACTTCTCAAATCCTCTTCATCAATAAAATAGATATGAAATTTAGATTAGGTAGCCATATGTCTTATCAATAGATTTGACATCAATGACAAAACAACAATTCTTCCAATTGTAATTTTCCAACAATATGTCACATATATTGTTTGTAACCAAAATCAACTATCCATTCATCCTTAAAAGAACTATTTTCTTTAAGTGCTACACATAAGGCATTTCTCTCAAAATCAAATATTTTTGTGGACTTCTTCTTTTCTGTATAATTAATCCATTTGTAGCATTCATTAGGTTTGTGTCCTTTTTTACCATAATAATACATTTCCACTAGCTTCTATTTGGTTTCTTAGGTGAAACACTTTTATATCCATACTTCCAATTCCTTCCATTAGATTTAATATCTTATGTCTTTGATGATATTATTTCCTATTCATTACAAATGCTTGAGATTCACATTCAATACTGGGATATTCTCTTTCTTTTATTCGACATTTTTCTTCTTGAATTAAATTATCACATAATTCATCATATTTAATATCTTTTAATTTATCAGTAGTATCAAGTCCCCTTATAGAATATTGATAAGAACTTGGAACACTTTGTAGTATTATTTTAATATAATACCTATCCTCTATATTCTTCTAAGTGAAACCAACTCATTTTTATTTTCCTTTAATTTACTCAAATAAGATGTTATTTCTTGTGAGTTTGTTAATTTTAGACTATACAACTATGTGATGAGAGATATAATCCATACATCACCTGAATTTTGATATTTTTTTTCAAAATCTTCAATACCTACACTCCACTTCTTTCATTTCAAACTTCTAGAAATACTTAATCTAAAACTATTAATTTGATCAAATCTACTACTTTCTTGTCTCTCCTATCCTAGTCTTCTTTTTCTCTTCTAGAATATGTTGGTCTTTGTTCACTACCAATAAAAATATCATCATAATTTTGTAGAGTTAGAGACATTTCTATTTCTGAAACCCAATCATAATAATTCTTTCCATTTAATCTAACCTTGGTCATTGAAACACTAAGAGAATTCATTGATCAACTTCTCTCTCTCTTTTTAGATGAGAAACAAAATTCTAGAGTCTTTAGCTCTTAATTAACAATTGAAAAGAATAATCTTACCAAATGCTTCTATGCTTTTGGGATGAGACAAAAATTTAGAATATTCAACCCTTCAAAAAATAAGTAGAAAAATAAATTCTCATCAAACTTGTGTAGCAATTCCTTCACCAAAGAAATATAGTACTTCCCAATGAAATTTTAGTCTACAACAAAAGATTAGAATTTCACACCACAAAAAAATACAATTCCCTAGAGATCAAATTTTCTTTGATACCATGTGAGAAAAAATGATAAACTTTGAAGGTATAGGAAGAAACAAAACATATTGAAGGAGAAAATAGTTTTGATTAATTTGAATGATTGCAAAATAATTAGGTACCTCTATTTATAGAGGCCTTTATATTTTTCTAGGACCAAAAAAATCTTAGCCGATTCTACACATGGATAAAGAAATAAAATATAGGAGTACAAAAAAATAGTTTACTCAACTACTGATTGATAGAATGGAATATGTCAATAAAAACATGCTATTTAGTTGTAATAACCAACAATAATTTCTCCTCAAATAGTACAATTAGTTATTCCAACAAGAAATGAGAAAATTTTGGTTTAATCATTTGAGGTCAAAGAAGTTAGACTAGTATGCCTGGCAACATACAGTCATTTGAAAGATCAAACTTTTGAAGACAAGAAGTGGGAGAAAACCATGCACTATTTTATCAATCATCCTAGATAATAAATTGAACTATTGGTGGGGTTTGGTGGAGAATATTGACAAGAATCATGTTCCCAAATATGGATTAGCTCCTTAGGAAAAGCTCTAAATATTAGTCTTTATGGGCGACCTTTACCATTATGAAGACATAGTATAGTGTGGATATTTTTTTACATTAATTTCCACATTTACACTCCCATTTACATTAATTTGTACTAAATATAATAATTTTCATTCATTGTATGCTACAGGTTTTGTACTCCATAAACATACTACTAAAGGCCTGTGAAATTAGCTTTCTTTTAGCACCAGACAAGAATATCATCGGAAAAGAATTCAAATCTTCTTCTACTGAAAGAGGTTGACATGGATCAATTAATTAGTCAAATTATTTAGCTTCTAGTTAGCTTATATCTAGTTTTCAGAGACCACTCTAAAAGACAAGGTACATATGCATGAAAATCAACCTAAAATTAGCCTAACTTGAATTATGTTTATAAGTTTCATTACTTTTAAAAATAACTTTAAAAAAATTATGGGTTTAAAAGTAGAAATCATTTTCATTCTTTTTAATTCTTCCATTTTGATTATGGATCATAGACTATGATCTGAAATGCTAACCAAAAACTAATACACAATCAAAATTAGAAATAATCTCTATCAATTCATAAACTGTGAAACACTAATGAATGTGATATGAATATATGAGAATTAGATAACTTAAACACATTTTATCATAATAAATTATTCAAATATTTATTTCACCATATACTATACATTGTAAAAATGATGGTTTCAAAAGTAGAACTATTTTATTTCTTTTTTGTTCTTCTATTGTGATCATAGTTCATAGACTATGATCCCGATGCTAAACAAAAAATAATACACAATCAAAATTAGCAATAATCTCTATCAATTCATAAACTATAAAAAACTAACAAATGTGACATGAATATATGAAAATCAACTAACATACATACATACATACCTACATATATATATATATATATATATATATATATATATATATATATATAATACTACATTATTGAATTTTTTTTTCCCCATATGTTGTACTATTCATAATTTATCATCAAAATATTTGATCCACTATATATACTTCTATTTATCATAATTTATATTGAATTATGTAGTTTCTTTGTATTACTTCTAGTGGCTTATAGGAAATACAACAAATGATATAGAGAGGTAGGACAAACCTAGCACAAGTGAATGTAAGGAGCTTCTATACCATGTAACACAATTTTGATATATATCAATAATGAAAAATGATAATGATGAAGTTGCAACATTCAACAAATTGAAAATCTTCACTAGAGAGACAGTTGGACTTCATCATAATTATACAAAATACCACACGTTTGTGAGGAGTGTAATAAGCGAAATGGATGTCTTCAAAGAATCTAGGCACAAGACATTATGGCATGGATATTTATATGCTCTCAATGGAAACAAGAAATTGGAATTCTCATTTAGATACCATCATTTTACCCTCATCTTTCTTTCTCAAAATAATTACTAACTTTCAAATTTGTGACTTCTATTCTGATACAATTTTCCTCTTTAAAGGATTGGCACATGTATCTTGATGTAAAAGAGGATGGAACAAAACAAGAACCTTCCCTTAAGGGATTTTTTTGTAATTATATTAAACATAAAGTAGGGTTCAAATAAAAGGAGAAGAATGCACCTAATTCTAAAGGAAAGGGAAATAAACAATCTTGTTGGAAGGAGGAGGAGAAAGAAAACATGAATACACTAAATGGTGATATTTTAGGATGGAATAAATTGAATAAAGCCTTAGATCAAGTTCAAGATGAACCAATGGAACAAATTCCACATTTTCAATAGCTTAGGTTCCATTACAATGCAAGATACCTTAAAACCTTTGACAACTTTCACATAACTAGTTTTTAACTAGGAGTTTGACTAAATTTTATAAAACATTACTATTCTATTATATAATGTGTAGAATGAAGCTTTAGTGGTTATTCTATTATATAATGTGTACTATTAAGCTTTAGTGATATTATTGTAGCTTGTCAGTTTGTATAATTTGAAAATATGATACAATAATGTTATAATATTATCATAATGTTATTATAATGGTACTTGTATTCAAAAGTTATTTGCTAATAGGATTTTTATTTAAATGGATAAATGAGGATCTAGATTATAAAATGATGTATAAGAGTGACATATATATGTAGCATTGTTTAAGGAAACCTTGCACACAATATAATATACTTTGGATCAACTTTGATTATTGTAGTGTCCTAATAAAACAAGACTTTGAAAAACATGGAAAAACATAAAATAATGTTGCATTGTTAAATTAATTCTTGTTTTTTTTCTTTTTATTTATCAACATGTGTGAATGTTAGGACACAAATTGCTATGATTGAAAAGAAAATTTTTATGAAATGAAGGGAACTATTTATATTGTAGTACTTAAAATGTGGGTGGATGTACACATAATTTCATATACCCACAATTTTTGTGAGATCAATTGCATGTGGCCTTCCTCTTTCTTTCAAATAATAGTGTGTGTAGTATTTTTAATTTTACAATTGTTATCCAAACAGAAAGAAAATTGAATAATAGGATTTTTTAGGCATTTAAGTCTAGAGATTGTTTAAAAAGTAATGCTTGGTCTTTCAATTCTACCTATATCAATTATGGTTCTATGTAGTATTAGACCTTCCAATTTATTGTTAGTGATAGAAAATGTAATGCTTGGAAGTAATTGTGTCCATCTTCTTCTAGTTATTAGTTATCTTAGAATAATTTTTGGGTTTCCTTCATCTTAAGGTGGACCATTGTATCTATCAAATTCAACTTTAACATAAGTTGGACAATTTAGGTGTTTAGAGATAAGAGGTATACTATAATCTCTTTAACATCTCCAAAGGATCTATTAATAGGATAAACTTTTATCCGTATATTTGTTGTAAGCATGACACAATAAGAAATGCTTAATAAGATCTTTTGAGAAATTTATTCTTCATCATTAGCTTCTTAATATTTGCTTTGTATATTTAGTGGAACACATAATATAATAGAAATCTCAACAAAACTATTTTGATCTCTACATTATATTCTCTTGAGTTACAAATAGGACAAAAATATTCCACCAGTTATAGTATAGAGACCATCTAAATTTTCCTTTTATTATATAAGATTCGTATACATTTTGGATAAGAAATTTTTTTGTAACTAGAGTATTTGGTCACCTATGCGACTCCTTGAACTTTTAATTTTTTAATTTGGAGTTAGAAATAAAATGTTATGTCTTATAAAGATTTTTGTATGGAGTAGGAAGTCTCTTCAATCTAATTTCAAGAATGTGTAGTGTTTTGCTTGTGAAATTATACTAAAAATAAAACTTTAACACCTAATGAATTTTATCATAAAAATTACATATGCCCCCACAAAAATAATAATAATAATAATAATAATATACTATTATTTCATCTAACAACATGTTGAGTTGGTTTTTACCATATTTCATGGACCCAATTGAAACCAATGATCACTTATTAAAGCTATATGAGTCTTAGTCATAATTATAGGAGCCACATTGCTAATTAAGACGTACTACCCAATTAATGTTATTGTGTATATGATTTAAATAATCAAGCTTATAGGCTACCATAACTATGAATTTAATAGAATATGATGAAACTTTGATCACATTAAAAACCTATGTTGCAAACTAATTAAGAAGTTCATTTAAAAAATGTTCAAGTAGAATTAATAATTTTTCAGCTAGTAGGCATGATCATAGTTTAATCCAAGAGCTACAATTAATTTCAGTTTGATTTTACTTCTATTCCAGTTGTTAAGCTATTCACCTATTTAAAGTTTTGTCAATTTTGGTTTGTTACCTATTTTTCATTCAGTTGTCTTATAAGAATATATAAAACATAATTAAGTATAATTATAAAAGAAACATTTCCACTAGAAACATGACAAGATGAATCATCACAAATTTAGTACTAAAACAAATTTTAGATTTAACTAAGCATAAAGTAAAATATCATTCCACATGAAAAACATTTTTCAACTCGAATATAATTTACTAGGTATTCGAGTGTGGATTCACAATCATTTTAATCCATTTACCTATTTTACAATTTTTTCACTTTTGTTGTGTTGCCTTCTTTTTGTTAACTAAAATTTTTCTTAATAGAATCTAAAAATAATAATTAATTTCAAGCATTAAAAGTAGTATCTATTACAAGCATGACGATATGTCAAATAGTTTATGGTGACATTATAATGAGTAGCAACATAGAATTTGCATTCATTATTTTATGGACAACATGTTGGCATGAATTTTGTAATTATTTTAAAGAAAATATTTATAAAAAACATATTTTTTTAATTTCAGTTGAATTAACTAACTAACATAGGTATTAAATGGATAAAGTAAATTTAGTACTAAATATATCAATGATTAAATAAAGTATTGATAGGGATATAAATATTAGGAAATTATATGTCAAAAGAAAATTAGTTTGAAAAAGTACATTAATTTTTATTAAGAGGTATGAAAAGTTTTTAAGGGGAACTAAAATTTTATAAATTCTTACAATAGATAAACATTAATTCTCGTAAAATCATCTATGCCAGACAAACCAACAAACTAGAAAATTAACCAGAAATAACTAGCTAGAAACATAAATAGAAAAAACCAAAAACCACCACAGGAATGTTAAGATTAACCATAGATAGAAATAACATTTACATGCAAATCGAACCAATTTCATAATATAATAAATCACACAAAAGAGAACACAAGATACATAGATTTAATGTGGTTCACCCAATCCTTGGGCTATGTCCACCAATAGAAACTCCAATATTATTAGTCTATAATGATTACAATCTATAATCCTTTAGAACTCAATACCACTACAAGAAGCTATAGTCTCATCATACATTATGAAATCCCTAACTCTAAGAAATTTTATACAATCTTTTTGCCACTTACAAAATTAGTGCTAGAATAAGTCACCCAATAGAAAAAAATAGTAGATGCCTTTTACAATAGTCAATTCATTTTCACTTTGGGGCTATTACCCCTTAACCCCACCTTGCACTACAATAGGGACTTGTGCTACCATAAAACCCTTTAAGAGGTAGTGCCCACAGACCCCCATAGTAAAAATTCCAGAGGGAAATCACACTAAAGAAAGGGGGAAAAATTAATCTCCAAGTTTGATTAAGTTCCACATCACAACAAGGAAGATAGTAAGGGCTAGATCAACTCTTTTATAGAGGTCACCAAGTCCTCCTTGAGCTCAGCCATTTTATGCACAAAAATCTTCAAATCCATGTGATGTGGAGGAGAGTCAACACTTTTCTTCTTCCTTAGACTTGACCTTGTACATGTCCCAAGCCCAATAGCCTACAACATCGAATCACCACCCTCCAGGTCCAACAAAAGAATATCCCAAATATCATAGAGATCACTCTACCAACCACTTTGTTCAAGAAGTTAATAGAGACTAACATAACACCTTGACAACTATTAACGATTACCCTTGTTACCATGCTTTTTGATATTCACATTCCAAACTTGCAAGCTAACTTTGCAAAGTAAATTTTGGTTGGTTTTTAATTGCTGGTGATAGTTTATGAACTATGACATATGAAGAAGGTAAAGTTGTGAAGATATGTTGAAGTTGAACCATTGAATTCAGAACTTCAAATTCTACTTCAGCTTCAAGATTGGGTCTCCAAAAAGCTGAATTGTCAATACATTCCAAGGTGCAGCATACCCGTGTGAAGTTGAACTTGAACTTGAACCAAAGGTTTCAACTTCAAATTCAAGTTCAAGTTCAAGTTCAAGTTCAACTTCAAGCTTTAGTCTACAAAGTCAAAGTTCAGAGCTCAAACTTATCAGTGTAGATGTCTAGTCTGATTTTCCAAACATAAATCTATGTTCTCAAAATCAGACTTACATGTTAAGGTTCAATGTGGATTCAAGGTTCAATGATTCAAAAGTTGAAGACAACTCAGGTTTATGTTTTAGAATGCACTCCAATGACATTGGGGATTTGAAATATGTTATGGACATCCATTAAACAATAATAAAGGTTATTTAACCTATAGTGCCCTTGTATGTGATTTCCACCATCATTAGTAGCATAAGATTATGGGCATATTTACATCTCTAATCATAATCATGTTGATACCCAACTGTTTCAAGTTATAATACTCTATCGTAGAAATACTCGGATGTATAGTTGAAAGATCTAATATGTCTATTGAAGAGATCTCCATTTCAATTGAGAAATTGATACTTTCAATAACTCCAAGTTGAGAATATAATCTCATCGGTGACATGCCACCATGAAAGAGCCAGAGATAGGACAGTATATATATATATATATATATATCATGAACAGGTAGCCCGAAGACACAAGGATGCACCAAAACCATTTGACCGAGTGCTAAGTGGCAAGATAAAACATCAAACACATATTGAAGGCATTGAAAAATAAGTTGACACCGCTAAGGAAAGTCTTAAATGTGAAATGATACAATCACCCTGGGCGCGAATGGTCATAAAAAGCAATGACATCTATTGAAGTTGTCTTCGCCATGCATTGAGTTGTGACATCATACAAGAGTATAGAGAATTACTTGTGATTTGCTGTGGAAACATCGATGTAAAAGGATGATGCTTGAGCTTAGAATCACATTAAAATGGTGATCTGGAAACATGGACAATGCATGATTCTTGTTTGACAGAATGTTTATCGTGAAGACAAATGGAGACCCGCAGTGTAAATTATCACACAGAGTGTTCCAGAAAGATGAGCTTGTAAAATCCACATGATAATAATGGAACCCCTGAGTGAAATGTTGGTTCTCCTCCTTGACAGTGGCATGCCGACAATTGGAGAAGATTAATCTCAAACTGGAATGTCACTATGTTGCACATACCCATTAGTTTGTGCGGGCAAAGGAAGCATCTGACTTTTACTAATGATACCGGATCATTCATAGAGAAGATTTAAAGAATAATGCATGGGTTTCTTGACTTGCAAAAGCTATTCTATTCTCAACCAACTCAAACTCCACCAATCCGATATTGGTTGCTAACCGCACTTCATACGGTGACAAATTTTATATACCAAGGTAATGGAAATAATAATGATTTGAAACCGACAGGATTATCAAATATCCAGATTGAACAGGCGGCAGTCAATATGCTCTATTTATTTTTTGGGAAATTAGAGATCATGAAGGAAGACATGCAGATACATGTTAGATGCTTGACATAATGCCAAGCAAGGTTCTCCCAAACCCGACTCTCCAACATCAATAACTGAACATGTGGTGAGATGAATGTGATGACCCAAAAAGAGGATTGAATTGGGCTTCCATGTGCTGCCAGTTAAAAGATAAACAAGGTGATATAAATAACTCTTTGCATGAAATACAATTGACAAAATGCCAATCAGTCAAAGGGGAACCCGAACGCCATCCCATTCTTCCATTTGAAGAAACTTAAAAGCTCGTGTTGTAATGGAAAATTATGAGGGGATGAAGTTCAATTCACTAGCACGTGCAAATCAACAGAGAGTCACACCTAATAGAGATGGGAAAAGCTATAAAAGTTTTAATTTTCATCAGTTCGATAGAAAATTTTATTAAAGCAAAATACTTGGATGTACTGGAAAAAGAAAAGAAGTCAGTTATAATAATTGAAAAGTTATGCGAAGAGGAAGAGATAAATAGGTTGACAGAAGCAAGAACGTGGGTTCTTCTTTTTCCAGTCTACAAGTTCTACAGCTGCTATAGGAAAAGAGAGTTATAATTTATAATATGGAAGGGACAGTTGCTTCATTTTCTGCAGACTGATTGTAATGGAGGGATGAAATAATACTGTTGTTATTTTGTTATGTTTCTGAAATAAAAGAATATGCATGTGTTTGATCCTATGATTTGTGCATTCATATTCTGGTTTTAAAAGGATCAACTGGTCTTTTAGTTCTTGTTTTAGATACAATCCTGCATTATTACATCAGATACGTGATGTATGTAATCTTATGGTCCATATACTTGTATTTTGCATAATGATATTTGCAACTCTTCTTGTCTCTTTTGTAATGCGGAAAGTCAAATAGGTGATCATAGGGTTATTTATTTGCTTTCTCTCTTTAGGTGTTATATGCTAATCACATTTATTCCATATTGATGGATAAATGTCAGAAAGCCCTTTGTGTCTTCAAGTTAAAGACATAAGTAGATATCACATTCATTGAATATCTTTTATAAGAGAGTTGTACCTCTCAATAAAACAATAATCTATCCATTTGTTCGTGCATTTTCTTCTTCTTTTGAAGCATATTTAGTCATTGTTTGCATTTCTATCCAGAGGACAAAATTGTTTACTAATAGTTTTTGGTGACTCCACCGGAGAAAGAAAGTGAAGCTCCAGTTTTTTCCTTCCCTTTGATATCTAAAGGTTACCTCCCCGAGGATGGAGGTTGGCAACTCTAATCTTTTTGGTAAAATAAGTCTAGTATAAACATGGCTTTGTCTATGACTAAATCATGGCAGCCACATTTTGGTCCTTTTGGTCTACCTCATTTCACCCTCATGCCCACCAAATCAAAGAAATATTTTCTTGAGTATGCTAGAAGAAGTGATCAAGATCTGTATAGCCACATTTGAGCATTCAATATAGCCTATGGGATTCTTGGTGTTTTAGAAGAAGATGTGTATGCTCATCTATTTGTTAAATCTCTTTTTGATGTTGTTGTTGTTTGGTTTCAACATTTAGAAGATGGGTGCATCACTAGTTGGAGTATGTTGAAAACTAAATTCCTTGCGAGATTTAAACTAGCAATCAATCTGGCCTCCCTATTATGCCAACTCTTCAAAATTTAGAAAGAAGAAGATGAAGAGATAAGAAGCTTTGTGGATCAATTCACCTAAACCTTGGTAAAGATTCCACAAGTTGATCAGCCCAGCCAAGGTAACCTATTGTCAATCTTTACTGCAGCATTACATCTAAAGTCCAATTTCATGTCAAACAGAGTAAGGTATGTGACCTTGAAATTGCTAAGCAAGAGGATGTTAAAATTGAAGATGATTTATTTTTATTTGGTTGGTCTCAACAAGACAACATTGAAAAAGTCCTAGGTCTAGATTTGAAATTAACAGATGAGCCTACAAGTGATAGTCTGAGCCCTCAGTTGATGGTTGTGATAGGCTGAAACCAAAAAGAGTTTTCCTCTATGAACAACAATATCATCTGGAGACAAAACCTAGGATGAAAAGGCTTATATTCAAAATAGTAAAACCAACACCCTCTATTTTTTACTATTAAATTACGATATGCTTTGGTGCAAAAGATTTGGTAATACCTCCTTTATCTAAAAGAAATTCTCACCATACAATGGGATCATATCACCTGCATGTCGAATATGGTGATAAGGATTCTTAAGAAGTCACACTAGAAGAAAACAACTCTTCTAATATAATAGTGAGCTATTGTTCACATAATGAGGGCAATAAGGATCATTCCAAATTAGATGATTTAAGTAAGCCTCTTTTAAAGGAAGAACTGGCTAAAGACGAGTTGAATGCAAGCTTATTAATAGCCACCTCTCACCCCATGTTTGACTCTTCTTCTGTTGAACTTACTAATGCAATTTCAGCCATCAACATTAATCGGGAAAGCAAGTTAGATCAGTATGAAAAAGGAAAGATTCATGAGGAAGGAATGAAAGACATTTTTCAAGGTGATGGAGAGGTAGAATATGAAGCCTTTTTATTTCATTTCCTTTCTTCTCGAGAGGAATGCTCATAGCAAGAGGACTTCTACACTCCTATGAGATGTTAAAATGCTAATTTATAGCTTGAAGTTAAACCCCAATTGAGCAACCTTCAAGAATTAGAGACAATCACATTCGTTCAGGATAGTGAGGATTCCCCAAAGGAAAAACCTTTCACATGCTTGGGTAAAGAAGATACTCTCCAAACAATTGATAGATCAGCAAGTGAGACAAAAACCAAGTTTGGAGAGCTAGATGATAAGTGAACTTGGAATGAACTTAACCAACTATACCTACCAACAGGGTTTCATGAAGATGACATTGTTAGAGAAAACCCTCTTTTCCAAATACAAGAATCACGTCTAGGTGGGAAAGACTATTTTTTTCCTTTTGGCATGGAGAATGCTGAAGCAAGTGAACTACATGAAAAGCCACAAAGACAATTGAAGGTTTCAACAAACACATTATCTCACTGTGAAGAGGTGTTGTCCTGCTTTCTCCTGGCAAATGAAGGAGTTGTTCTCATAAAAACTTCAGGTATAAGCCTTTTCAATTCCTTTTCTTTAGATAAAGAGTTTTCAAACTTGCTTTCAGCAAAGGATGATGGATTTGTCCTGATTGAGATTGACCCTATGCTTCAAAAGGCTCACTCCTATCTTGAGGGTGTTTTCAATTCTGAAAAGCCTCTTGTTGATGCTAATTCCAAGAGTATGTGTGCTGAAAATAACATAATTTCCACTTTGAAATTTTTTGAACAAGTCTTGTTTCAGTGTATTGTTGGAAAGGAACTTGGAAATTTCTCACAGGATGTCTGAGAAAACTCAAAATTTTATGATGAAATGTGGCTCTATGGATGTGACAATTAGTGGATAAGATTCCTATACATGATCAATCTAAAATACCAAGAAGAAGAGTTTATCAAATGGAAGTGTTGGGTTGTGCCATGCCATCACAACTCACTATTCAGAAAGCATTATTTCTTTTCATAGCCAATGAATGGCTTTGTGTAAGTTTTTCCTCAGCTTTGGTCCTATGGTGAGTTCTTCTCACCTATGTACATTTGTAAATCTTGCTACTCTTTGTTTTTAGGAGTGTGTAGTGTATCTATTTGATCGTTGTGTTGTTGGCTTGCTTTCGTTTCTTGGTTTCTTTGGTTGTTTTGGTGTTGTCCACTTTTCTCTCCCTCTCTACAAGAAGCCCCCTTTCTTTCTTCCCATGACTCTAATATCCAATGGCTAGGTACTGGTCTTTACCTCAGATTGTTGGTGTAATGACCCCATTTTGGGCTACATTTCAAATTGCTCTTTGCTCCAATTTAAAGATTTTAAATCTTCATTTTATACTGGGAATTATATGGAATTTATAATTATCTTTAACGATATTCTAGTCTTTTAAGTTATAAATATATAAATAACTTGTATATGAGATAAATTATAATTAAGGAACTCTCCTCATTGTATGTCAACTTGTTATTCTTCTCTTATCAACCATTTAATCCACTTTAATTCCTCCTTGAAATAATAGTAATGAATTGCTTTGTATGTAAATATGAATACCCAAGAATCTTCATGGGTTATATGGACTGACGCCGTTTAGTACCTAAGTGTTATCCAATGTGGCTAATCCCGCATAGACGGTTGTGGATTGTTGTGTTCTTATATTACTTCAACGCCTTGAAACTTCTTGCCCTTACCACCTTAATCAATGAGCGATGATTGAAATGCAGATTCTTCTACAATCTTATTGGTAGATCATCTTATAAACTTATTACCAATACTTCCTTACCTATCGATTTCCCTATATGCTTGATACTCTTTCAATTCCCCTTAACAATCATGTGTCTTGGTCTTCAGAATATCTCCACTTTCATTCAATATTGGATATGTGTTATTATCTTCATACCACGTCTCGCTTTATTCCACTTTATCCTTGATGGAGATATTATCCTATCATACCTCATTCGTTCTACGTAGAAACCATCTTAAAGTACGTACCTCGGTTCTCCTTAATACACTTGGTCACTCATGAGATTTATTTAACGTGCTCGGGTGATGTTTTCAGCAAAGCCTTTTCCACACCTTTTATTGATACCAAATATTCAAATGCTATACCCCCTCAATCCAACGCTTGTTTCTTCTTTTCAAATTCTGAAATCTTCCTGTATTGACGTGGGAGTTGATGGAGAATCCTCCTACTGCTGACTCGTATACTCTGCTCTTTCCACACCGCCTATTTTTAATCCGATTCAATGCTGTACCCCCTGTACGCTTTGATTTGTATCTTTGTATTCAATATTATTCTATCTCTCTGTTTCGTGCTGTTCATTCCTTCTTAACTTTTGTATGAAAAATTACTGTTCTGCGCTTTTCCTATCTCTATAAATACCGCCAACTAGGCTTTGAACGAATACGGGTGAAAGGACGTGTCTTTGGAAAATATGCTATTTTATTATTATTATATATCAAATTCTTAAACAATGGGATACTTGAATATAATTTATGAGACATAGTTTTATAAGACTCGTATATCGCTATATTGTGTTATCATTAACTATTGCATCATATTTATTAATAGGTACTTAATATATTTATTATTTAAATATGTTAATCAATTCATAATGTCTATTTTCAAATGTGATAATAGCTATATATGTTATTGTCTTATTGATTTATAATATAATTATAAAATTTATTCTTATATCTTAGTATTATTATCATGAATGATAATAATTTATATTATTATTATGAATAATACAAATGATTAAGTAAAATGACTAGATCATAAATAGTTATCAATATTATTTCTTCCTTGAATGATCGATAATAGAATTATTATTATTATATTTTATCCAGTTATAATCATAGGATTATCTTTTAGGAGGGGTCATGACAGTTGGATTCTTTGTGTACCTCACGGCCCACATCCCTAGTCAAAGCCAGTTGTTACCATGCTTCTTGATACTCACATTCTAAACTTCCAAGCTAAATTTGCAAAGTAAATTTTGGTTGGTTTTTAATTGCTGATGATAGTTTATGAACTATGACCTGTCAAGAAGATATAGTTGTGAAGATATGTTGAAGTTGAACCATCAAATTCAGTACTTCAAATTCTACTTCGGCTTCAAGATCAGGTCTCCAGAAAGCTGAATTGTCAATACATTCCATGGTGCAACATACCAGTACAAAGTTGAACTCAAACTTGAACCAAAGGTTTCAACTTCAACTTCAACCTCAAGTTCGAGTTGAAGCTTTAGTCTACAAAATCAAAGTTCAGAGCTCAAATTTATCAGTGCAGATGTGCAGCTTGATTTTTCAAAAGTAAATTTGTGTTCTCAAAATCAAACTTTCATGTTAAGGTTCAATGTGGATTCAAGGTTCAATGATTCAAAAGATGAAGACGAGTTAGGTTTATGTTTCAGAATGCACGCCAGTGACATTGGGGATTTGAAATATGTTATGGGTATCCATTAAACAATAATAAAGGTTATTTAACCTAAAAAGCCCTTGAACATGATTTACACCATCATCAGCAGCATAAGAGTATGGGCACATTTACATCTCTAATCATAATCATGTTGATACCCAACTATTTCAAGTTATAATACTCTATTGTAGAAATACTCGGGTATATAGTTAAAATATCTAATATGTCTATTGAAGAGATCTCCATTTCAAATGAGAAATTGATACTTTCAATAACTCCAAGTTGGGAATATAAGCTCATTGGTGACATGCCACCATGAAAGAGCTAGAAATAGGATGACGCATATATATATATATATATCATGAATAGGGAGCCCGAAGACACAAGGATGCACCAAAGCCATTTGATCGAGTGCTAAGTGGCAAGATAAAACATCAAACACATATTGAAGGAATTCAAACATAAGTCCACACAACTAAGGGAAGTCTTAAATGTGAAATGACACAATCACCCTGGGTGCGAATGGTCATAAAAAGTAATGACATCTATTGAAGTTGTCTTCATCATGCATTGAGTTGTGACATCATACGAGAGTATAGAGAATTACTTGTGAGCTGTTGTGTAAACATCGATGTAAAAGGATGATGCCCGAGCTTAGAATCACATCAAAACAGTGATCTAAAAACATGGACAGCACGTGATTGTTGTTTGATAGAATGCTTATCGTGAAGACAAATGGAGACCCACAGTGTAAATTTTCACACAGAGTGTTTGAGCAAGATGAGCTTGTAAAATCCACATTATAATAATGGCCCACCTGTGCAAAATGTTAGTTCTCCTCCTTGACAATGGCATGCTGATAGTTGGAGAAGATTAATCTCAAATCAAAATGTCACTACGTTGCACATACCCATTAGTTTGTGCAGGCAAAGGAAGCATCTAACTTTTACTACTAATACCAGATCATTCATAGAGAAGATTTAATGAATAATGCATGGGCTTCTTGACTTGCGAAAGCCATTCTAATTTGAACCAACTTAAACTTCACCAATCTGATATTGGTTGCTGACTACACTTCATACTGTGACAAATTTTATATGCCAAGGTAGTGGACATAATATAGACTTAAAACTGATAGGATTATCAAATATCCAGATTGAACAGGTGTCGGTCAATATGCTCTATTTATTGTTTGGGAAATCAAAGATCATGAAATAAAACATGCAAATACATGTTAAATGCTTGACATAATGCTAAGCAAGGCTCTCCCAAACCCAACTCTCCAACATCAATAACCGAACATGTGGTGAGACGAATGTGATGAACTGAAAAGAAGATTGAATTGGGGTTCCATGTGCTGCCAGTTAAAAGATAAATGAGGGGATAGAAAGAACTCTTTGCATGAAATATGATTGACAAAATGGCAATCAGTCAAAGGGGAACTCGAGAACAATCCCATTCTTCCATTTGAAGAAGTTTAAAAGGTCGTGTTGTAATGGAAAATTATTAGGGGATGAAGTTCAATTCACTAGCACGTGCAAATCAATAGAGAGTCACACCCGATAGGGATGGGAAAAGCTATAAAAGTTTTAATTTTCATCAGTTCGATAACAAATTTTCTTAAAGCAAAATACTTAGATTTACGGGAAAAAGAAAAGAAGTCAGTTATAATAATTGAGGCCCCGTTTGGTTGCTGGAAGATGAGGGCCAAAACCGGGTTATCAGGGGCAAAACCAGGTTTTGCAAAAAAAATTTGTTGTTTGGTTGGTTAAAATTATAACCCGGTTTTCAATTTCATCTTCCAATTTTGGTCAAAAATTGGAAGAAGTTTCTTCCAGTAAAAAGGTGGAATTCGAAATTAAAACCAGGTTTTGAATTTTATGACAGTTTTTTTAATAATATTGTGGGGTCCACAATATATTCATCTTCCGTGTCAACCAAACGGACCATTGGCTTTCCAAACCACAAAACCAGGTTTTCGAAAACCCGGTTATAAGATAACCTGGTTATGTCAAAAATTCATCTTCCCCAACCAAATGGGGCTTGAAAGTTATGGGACGAGGAAGAGATAAATAGGCTGACAGAAGCAAGAACGTGGGTTCTTCTTTTTTCAGTCTGCAAGTTCTATCTGCTATAGGAAAGGGGGTTCTAATTTATAATATGGAAGGGAGAGTTGTTTCAATTTTTGCAGACTGATTATAATGGAGGGATGAAATAATACTGTTGTTATTTTATTATGTTTCCGAAATAAAAGGAATATGTATGTGTTTGATCCTATGATTTGTGCTTTCATATTCTGGTTTTAAAAGGATCTTTTGGTCTTTTATTTCTTGTTTTAGATACAGTCCTACATTATTACATCAGATACGTGATGTATGTAATCTTATGATCCATATACTTATATTTTGCATAATGATATTTGCAACTCTTCTTATCTCTTTTGTAATGCAAAAAGTCAAATAGGTGATCATAGGGTTATTTATTTGCTTTCTCTCTTTAGGTGTTAATATGATAATCACATTTTTTCCATATTGATGGATAAATGTCAAAAAACACTTGTATCTTCAGGTTAAAGAGATAACCAGATATCACATTCATTGAATATCTTTTATGGGAGTTGTACCTCTCAATTTAGAGGAAGATTATCAATAAAACGATAATATATCCATTTGTTAGTGCATTTTGTTCTTCTTTTGAAGCATATTGAGTCATTGTTTGCATTTCTATCCGAAGGACAAAACTATTTACTAACAACCCTAATAGAAGTTTCCATTTTTTCCATTCTCCCCTACAACTCCTTAATCTTCCTATTGATATTATCATCATTCCTAACCTCCCCTTTTCTATGAGTGTCAGGTATCTTTCCCTAAACTTATTGAAAAAAACCACTAAGGGATCTATTGAAATTAAGGGTTATAATGGCAGTAAAAGTCTTCTTTGCCACATAGAAAGAGTATAAGGAAATAGCCTTTTCCATTTGGAGCAACTCAAATGGTGGGTCCAATTTCATGTCTCTCAAGTCATCTTGTAGGAGGTTTTGCATTAACTTCCTCCAGATCAAATTTGTCTTGGCTTTAAAATCTATGCTTTCTGTTCAAAGGATTTCATTTTTTAGAGGTTTTTTGTATTGAATCTAGGGGTCACCATTTTTTAGTGCACTTTGAGCCCAAATGGACATCACTGTTGAGCTCAAAGCACTCAAAAAGCCATTATTTTATACAAAAGTTGTCCAATATGGACACAGTTTGAATTTGAGGCTAAAAATTTTGCTCCTAGATTGGACACAATTCCTGGAGCAATGATTTTCTAATTTTTTGGCACATTTCCTGAACTGACGATTTTCTAAATTTTGCACACAAATAGAGATTTTTTGGAACATTTCTCAAGGTGGTGATATTGTGATTTTTGGCTCGAAAAATGAGATTTTAGGCCACACAAATTAAGATTTTTTTTAAAATTAAAAAAATGGCACATTTCCCAAGGTGGTGATTTTGTGATTTTCTGCATAAAAATCAAGGTTTTTTGCATGAAAATTGAGATTTTTAGGCATGCAAATTGAGACATTTTTAGTATGAGATTGGCACATTTCTCAAGGCAATTTTTGTTGGAAATATGATTGAAAAGCTTATTGTTGAAAATTAAAGAGGGAGATTGTTAGAAAGAAGGTAGAGAATGTTTTCAATCATTGTTTTGTCATTAATGTCAAACCTGCTACTTGTAGGAATGACATTTGCTTATATGATCCAAGTACTATCACTTAGTTGATTGATGAAGAGGATTTGATCAACAAGATGTAACAAGTGCACCAAAGGGAAAGGTTGAGTTATGATGTTGTAATGAAGTGCAAGGATCAGTTAAGACATTGGTTAAATGATGTATTATGACATACTCAAAGTTACAAAGGCTGGTCACACTTAGAAGCATTGATGGAAAAAGTTGTAACAAGATTGATTGCAAAGCTTGAACTAAGACCTTTATTGGGTGACGAACAAGTTAGTTGAAGCCAAGAAAATTCTCAATAGAAGTTGAGTAACATGAAATTCTAGTGTGTAACAAGTGATCTTCATGTGCCAAGTGAAGATCAGGTGCCGAGCATCAAAAAATTCCTAGTTGGTGCTGAGTAATCTTTAGGTGCCGAGTATCAAAAAATTCTCAGTTGATACTGAGTAACATAGTATGTGTCGAGCATCAGTATTTCAATAGTGTCAAGCTACTGCATTGTTTCAAGTGATGAAGATTCGCCAAATCTGAGTCAACATAGTGGTTACATTGAATTTTTTGAATGAGCTAGAAGATAAGGATGATGAGTTGTTGGCATAGAATCCTATGTAAACCATTTTTGGGCAAATTCTAAAGGAAACAAAATATGGGTTAGATGCCATGAATCCTACCTAATCTATATGAATTGAAATTAAAAAATTGAAGAATCGAGTGAGGAAAAAAAACTCCAAGACTTCTATTTAAAGAGTCATAGACCAAGAAGCAAAAAGGTGATGATATTGTTGCTGCAAAAGAGCCAAGTCTGCAAAGTGGTTGAAAGGGTGTCAAGGGGGAGACATCTAGGAGAAGGAAGAGCATAGAGGCTCTACTTCCATGAGTCATCATGAAGAGATGATTGCACTGGTACATTGAGTATAGAGACTCAAGGAGACTAAGCTTGAAAGGAGGGAAAGATGTCAAGAGTTGCAGAGATTAAAGGCCAGGCAAGGACATGAGCTGAGAAGTGATCTGAAATTTGCAAGAGAAGTTGTATGTTGTAGTTAGGTCAAGATTATTTCTAATACTCTAGCAATTGTATTAGATCTAAAAATCCTATGGACTTAGGTTGGCCTAATAGCCATTTGTAGATCCTTTAATAGGGTGGCATTCCAAGTGAATGTTCTAAAGTCCTCTAACCAGACCCAATTCTAACAAGGTGGATTAATCCTCTAACAGGATCACATTTGACAGTTTGTTGCAAGCCATTAACAAGGAAAGGCATCACTTCAAAAGAGTGAGAATTGAGTAGCATGTTATTGGTTATTTTTTCCAAATTGGGTTTCCACGTAAATCACTATGTCATGTGTTGATTTCTTATGTGTTATGCTTGCATGTTGATTTACAGTAACTTGTTGATTAGATTAGTTAAAGCATGAATGATTGAATGGGCTCACTACACTTAGTAAAAGTTTGAATAGGACATTTGGACCTTGAATAAATGATTCAACTGCCTCTCATTTATTGTAAATAATTTCTAACAATTGGTATCAGAGCTATCTGGTGATTTAGTTTCAAGGTACTAGAAGTAGGAAAGATTAAGATGTCAAAGAGAGAAGTTCCTAAGATCAACAAAGACAACTTCGCTACATGGAAGAGTCTGATGAAATTGCACCTTAGATCAATAAGCGACTATGTACAAACCTCAATTGGAATAGAACATGTAACTCCAGTAGGACTTCTAACTGTAGATGATTTGAACAAAAAGAAGGAGCACAACCAAGCAATGTTGAAAATTGCCTCTGCACTTAACTATGTAGAATATGATGACATCAAAGATTGTGATACTGAATTCAAGATGTGGAAAACCTTATCAAAAAACCGTGTAGGAGATCAGAATGTCTAGAGAGTAAAAAAAGAAAGCCTAAGAGGAAAGTTTGATGACATGAAAATGGAGGAAGGTGAAAATGCTACCCAATATCTTGCAAGAATGAAAGAAGTGGTAAGTGCAATAAGAAGTCTAGGTGGTCAATTGGAAGAAGAAACAACCATCAACAAATACTTAAAAACTCTGCTTCCTATCTATGCTATTAGAGTTTCAGCCATCCAAGAGCTAAGGTGTGTACAAGGGAACACACTAAGCTTTGAAGGACTAAAGGGAAGACTTACTACATTCAAGCTATCCAATTTTGATAATTATAGACCTAAGAAGCTTGAATCTACTTTCAAGGCAAAAATGACAATAAAAGAAACTAAGAAAGACACATCAAGTAAGAAGAGAAGAAAAGGAAAACATGCATCCAGTGATAGCAACACAAATGAGAAAGATGTGGAACTCTTAAAAGCACTAGTGACCAGGAGATTCCATAGAGGCAAAGGTAAATTCAAAGCTATGTTTCAATTGCAATGAAGTTGGTCATATTGGAGCAAGATGTCCATAGAAGGAGAACTATAAAGAAGGAAACAAACACAGGAACAAGAGAGAAGATGATAGAAAGGATTATAAAGAGAAAGGCAAGAGATGTTACATTGTTGAAGAAGATTTTGATGAGAATGATGATGTAGTCTATGTGGCCATGAAAGATGAATTAGACAAAGAAGAAGATGGAGCAACAACACTGGTTACATCTGCAAACACGATTAACAAGTGGATCATACATAGTGGATGCTCACATCACATGACAAGAGGTAAGAGTAAGTTCATTACCTTTACTTAGTATGATGGAAATAATTTTAGATTTGGTAATAATGCCCCATATCAAATCAAAGGAAAAGGTTCTATTAAACTCATAGGAAAAAATTCATGTGATGATGCATACTATGTTGAAGGATTGGACTACAACTTGTTGATTGTATCATAATTAGGCAATATAGGTTGCAAAGTTGAATTTGCAAACAAAATTGCTAAGATCTATGACACAAATGAAAATATGATAGGAAATGGTGAACAAACTAGGAGTAATCTATTTCATCTTGAAATGGAAGATGCAACATGACTTGTTCTTAGACTTGATGATGTGTGGTTGTGGCATAAAAGGTTGTGTCATGTTAACCTTGATAATCTGATTAGCATCAACAAGAAGAAGAAGGTTAGAGGGTTGCCCAAGTTGAAGAAACCTGAAAACACAATGTGCAAACAATATCAACTCGAGAAGATGACTAAGTCTAGTTTCAAAACTAAAACATATACTTCCAAAGAAGTATTGGAGTTAGTTCACACAGACTTATGTGGCCCAATAGAAGTGCAAAGCTACCTAGGAGATAGATACATAATGCTATTTGTAGATAACTATTCTAGAATGATGACTACTATGTTCTTAAAGAAAAAATTTGATGCATTTCAAATGTTTATTTGGTAATTGGCTAGAGTTGAGAAGGAAATAGGAAAGAACCTGAAATGCGTAAGGTCAAACAGAGGACGTGAGTTTACATCAAAAGAATTTGAAATATTTTGCAATGACATAGGTATCAAAAGAAAAAAATTAGCACCAAGAACTCCACCAAAAAATGGTATTTCTGAAAGGAGGAATAGGTTAGTGATCGATTGTGCTAGAACCTTGATGATGGAGAAAAATATTGAACTAAAATATTAGAGAGAAGTTGTAAGTATTGTAGAATACACACTGAATAGAGTTCAAGTCAAGAAAGGTGCAAATGTAACACCTTTTGAATTGTGGTATGGTCATACACCTAATGTTAAACATTTCAAATTTTTTGGATGTAAATGCCATATTCTAAAAGATACTAGAAATGGAAAGTTTGATGCAAAAAGTGATGAAGGCATATTTCTTGGATACTCCACTAGAAGCAAAGCATATAAGTGTTTGAATACTAACACTAACAAGATTGTGGAGAGTGCAAATGTAAACTTTGATGACCATGCAGAAGTAAAAATTGATGAGTCCAAGCAATTAGAGGATTATAGATCCTTTGTATACTTCTATGAAAGAATGATAGTTGAAGACAATGTTGCAAATCAAGTTGGAATTCAACAACAAACTTCAATATTTGCCGAGTCTCAACCAATGAATGTTGAGATGCATTAAGAAGCCAAATTGCAAAATGTACAAAATGCACATTCTAATTCTAAACATAGTACATATGAAAGGAATGATGAAGTGCTTGATGAAGAAGAAAAAAATGACTCTAAATCTGAAGGACCAAACATGGAAAGAAGGAAAGAACCAAGATTAACCAAGTGTGTGAGAAGACATCACCCTGTAGATCAAATCATTGGTGACAAGGATGCAAAACCAATAACAAGGAATAGGCTTAGGAATGAATCATGTGTACTGAGCAAGGTTGAACCTAAAATAGTGAAAGATGCACTGCAAGATGATGACTAATATAAAGCTATGAAAGAAGAGATAGATCAAATTGAGAAGAACAAAACATGGTCTCTAGTTCCTAGACCAGCTGATAAGAATGTGATTGGTACCAAATGGGTGTTCAAAAACAAACTTGATGAGAATGGAGAGATAACAAGAAACAAAGCCAGACTAGTTTGCAAAGGCTACACACAAGAAGAAAGACTAGATTATGGAGAGAAATTTTCCCCTATTGTAAGAATGGAAGTAGTAAGAACATTACTTGCATATGCTACATACAAAGGTTCCAAAGTCTACCAAATGGATGTGAAGTCTACTTTTCTGAATGGTATACTAGAAGAGGAAGTCTACATAGAACAACTAGAGGGATTTGTAGATGAAAAGAACAAGGACATGGTCTACAAACTGCACAAAGCACTTTATGGATTGAAGCAAGCACGTAGAGAATGATATAAGAGACTGCACAAATATCTTGTGAAGATAGGATTTGAGAGAATAGATGACAACAACAAATTGTATATCAAGCTAAAGAAGGTAAAGATATTTTGATATCAAAAATCTTTATTGATGATATAATATTTGGAAGAAAAGATGTTTTATGGAAAGATTTTGCTGATCAAATGAAGCATGAATTTGACATGTCAATGCTTGGAGAAATCATTTTTTTTGTTGGACTACAAGTACATCAATTGAAGCATGAAATATTTGTGACCTAATCTAAATACATCAAGGAGGTACTCAAAACATTTGGGTTGGATGAATCAAAACCAATTTGCACACCAATGGCAACAGGCCGTAAGCTATCCAAGAATGATGAATCTGATGAAGTAAGTTAGACATTGTATAGGTCAATGATTGGAAAGTTGCAATATATTATACATAGTAGACTAGACATTGCATTAGCTATTGGAATAGTGGCAAGATTTATTGCAAATCCAAGAGAAAATCAGTTAATGGCAATAAAGAGAATATTGAGATACCTAAAAGGAACTGATGACTTTGGTTTGTACTACAAGAGGAGTGAAAAATTTGAACTAAGAGCCTACACTGATGCTGATTGGGGAGGTAACATTGATGATAGAAAAAGCACCAGCGGAGGAGCACTTTTCTTAGGAAAAAGGTTGATTACATCTACTAGTATAAAACAAAGCTGCACCTCACAGTCCACTACTGAAGCTGAATATGTGGCAGCCACTATAAACTGGACCAATATTGTATGGATCAAACATTTGCTGCAAGGTATGAAGGAAAAAATAACTGAGCCTATGATACTTTATTTTGATAATAAAAGTGCTATTAACATATCAAAGAATCCAGTAATGCATGCCAAAACCAAGCATATTGCAATCAAGTATCACTATGTAAGAGAGTTGGTGGAAGATAAACAAGTGAAGATGGAATATGTTAGCTCAAAGGAATAGATTTATGGCATCTTAACAAAGGCACTACCTAAAGATGCTTTTGAGTATCTTAGAGGCAAGTTAGGGGTGATACCCCTAGCCAAGGCTACTTGAAGCAAAAGCAAGTATGCCCTACATCAAATGAGCTAATTGATAAAGATATTACACACTGATGCAAATGATGTTTATTTTGGGATTTATGTCTAAAGTAATAGAAGTGTTAAAATTCTAGATCAGTCACAAGCAAGGTGATAGAGGGAGAAATTGAATGAGCATGCAAAGCTACACTTGCATATTAAAATGCTAATATGTCTTTGGCATTGTTGTCAAAGAGGGAGAAGTAGACAATTGATCAACAACTATCGAAGATAAAGAATTAGAAAAGAGGGAGAAGATGTTTAAAATTGATCAAAGAAGATAGAGGGACAAGTTGTCAAAAATAATTAGAGGTTGATTAGAACAGCAGAAGGTAAACAATATAGAGGGAGAAAGCCAAAGAACAAGGATACACCAACAAAGAGGGAGAAGCAGAAATGAAGCAATCAGAATAGTGGAAGGAAATGTGAAGTTAAAATTTACTTTTTGGCATTTGACTTACTGTTCTATCCTAGTAAGTTCATGATTGAATAGTTTAGTCTGATGGTTGATTAGTTTGGTTTTCCATCAATGCCAAAGAGGGAGATTGTTGGAACTCTGATTGAAAAAACTTACTATTGAAAATCAAAGAGGGAGATTGTTAGAAAAAAGGTAAAGAATTTTTTCAATCATTGTTTTGTCATTGATGTCAAACCTGCTACTTGTACGAATGACATTTTCTTATATGATCCAAGTACTATCACTTAGTTGATTGATGAAGAGGATTTGATCAACAAGAGAACCTAAGGGAAAGGTTGAGTTATGATATTGTAATGAAGTGCAAGGATTAGTTAAGACATTGGTTAAATGATGTATTGATGACATACTCAAAGTTACAGAGGCTGGTCACACTTAGAAGCATTACTGGAAGAAGTTGTAACAAGGTTGATTGCAAAGCTTAAACTAAGATCTTTAGTGGGTGTCAAGAAAGATAGATGAAGCCAAGAAAATTCTCAGTAGGAGCAGAGTAACAAGAAATTCTAGTTTGTGCTGAGTGATCTTCAGGTGCCGAGTAATCTTCAGGTGCCGACTATTAGAAAATTCTCAGTTCATGCTGAGTAACATAGTATGTGCTGAGCATTAGTATTTCAATAGTGCCACGCTGCTGCATTATTTCAAGTGATAAAGATTTTCCAAATTTGAGCTGACATAGTGGTTACATTGAATTTTGTGAATGAGCTAGAAGATAAGAATGATGAGTTGTTGGCATAGAATCTTATGTAAACCATTTTTGGGCAAATTCTAAAGGATTATTCAAGAAGTTTCTAGAGGAGAAAAAATATGGGTTAAATGCAATGAATCCTACCTAATCCATATGAATTAAAATTAAAAAAAGGAAGAATCGAGTGGGAAAAAGGAAGTCCAAGAAGCAAAGAGCTGCTGATATTGTTGCTACAAAAGAGCCAAGTCTGCAAAGTGGTTGAAAGGGTGTTAAGGGGGAGACATCTAGGAGAAGGAAGAGCATAGAGATTTTACTTCTATGAGTGGTCATGGAGAGATGATTGCACTGGTACATTGAGTATTGAGACTCAAGGAGACTATGCTTGAAAGGAGGGCAAGCCATTAAGAGTTGCAGAGATTGAAGGCCAGGTAAGGGTATGTAATGAGAAGTGATCTAAAATCTACAAGAGAAGTTGTATGCTATCGTCAAGTAAAGATTTTTTCTAATACTCTCTAGCAATTGTATAAGATCTAAAAATCCTATGGACTTAGGTTGGCCTAACAACCATTTGTAAATCCTTTAACACGGTGGCATTCCAAGTGAATGTTCTGAAGTCCTCTAACCAAGCCCACTTCTAACAGGTGGATAAATCCTTTAACAAGGTCACATTTGACAATGTGTTGTAAGCATTTAACAGGGCAGGCCTTTCACAAGGCATCACTTCAGAAGAGTGATAATTGAGTAACATGTTACTGGTGGTTTTTCCCAAATTGGGTTTCCACATAAATCACTATGTCATGTGTTGATTTCTTATGTGTTATGCTTGCATGTTTATTTATAGTAACTTGTTGGTTAGATTAGTTAAAATATGAATGATTGAATGGGATCACTACACTTAGTAAAAGTTTGAATAGGACATTTGGACCTTGAATAATAGATTCCCCCCTCCGCCCCTCCCCCCCCCCTCCCTATCATTCTAAAGAATTTCTAACAATTTTGCACTTTTTGAGCACACTTTTTGAGATATTTTGGCATGAATCCTGAGATGGTAACTTTTATTTTTTTTCTTTTCCAACATTTTTTTGATCTACTCATCCAAACTCCATTTTTCGATCCAAAAAAAGCCTCAAGAAGTTGGTTTTGAGCCCATCATGATGGTGTAGTTTATTTGGATTTTGACACCATTTGGTGGCCTATTTTGGTTGTCAAAGTCAGAAGTTCTTTTGTCACTTCGAGAGACATATTTTGAGACTTTCTGTTTTCCAAATTATGTTCTAGGCACATCCTATCTAATGTTTTTGCTTTTCTACATTTTGATGGATATGTTGGTTATTTTAGGTTCGAGGATCAATTTTTTTATTTTAGATGATTTTTCATTGGTTGTACTATTTATTGTATCATCCTTATGTCTCTTTTGATGTCTTTTGATATCCTTTTGTAGTATTTTTGCAAATGTACTGAGATAAAGTACCACTCTATTGCAATTTGGGATCTTGGACATCTTTGTGTTTTGTTGTACTCACACTACATTATAAAGTGCCTTGAGGGGTTTTATGTTGGCCATATTCCCCATCTTCCTTTTTCAAGTGAGTGTTTTTCCCACGAAATTAACCTAATGATGTTTCAATGAGATGTGCCATTATAGGTGTTTGTACTTCTTTTGTACTCTTGATGTTCCTGGTTCTTCTTTCTACAGGGGATATTGCATTGAGTTTCAATATTCATGTCTTACCTTTGAGAATTATAGTGGTGTTATGTTGGTTCTATTTCTTTCTTTGTTTGATGGAGTGAGCTATGTATTCATTATTTGATCCTATGTACTAAGCAATTGCAGTGGCTGGATACCTATGTATTTTGATGAGATGGATCATTTACCATATAGACATTCTTTCATTAAATTTTTTGGAGAACTTAGTCTTCTCTACCTAGTCATGTTTTTTACAATGGAGGTTCTTTAGATCAATAGTTTGATAGTGTTTGTAGCTTCATGCTTCAGTGGTGACCTTCATGATCATCTTTTGTTCCTATCTTCTAGAACATTCTTTCCATCTCTTCTTGGAGTAGGGTTTTTTCCATTTGGTTTTTTCTATTTCTTCTCTTTATAGAGATTTGGTTGTGCTTGGGTACCTCATCAGGAGTTGTTGCCAAGACCCAATTTTCTTTTAGTAGTAGTTTCCAGGTTATTAGCTACTCCATAAGTTTATCTTAAGGGGGGGTGTTAGTGTAATAAGATGTTGGCTTATCAATTAAATCATTTTGATTTAATTATTAAGTCACTTATTATCTCTAGTTTACTTAAACTAAAATTTAGGCATATAATTATTAATTCTTTTAACAATTATTATCATGCAACCTAGGTTTTGATCTCCTTTTATAAGGATTGATCTCTTTGTAATTTCATTCACTCACTTTTGATAATAGCAATCTCTCTTTTTTCTCATCAAGAATGTCTCATTTATGGATCTGGGAATTCTAGCCTCCATAGCTTTTGCTTCCCTTTTTTGGTGATAGGTGTTTGCATGCACGTGATTCTTGGGAGCTTTGGGGTTGGTCTTTCATCAACTTCAACATTTACCAACACACTATGAACAATGATAGCTAAATGGGTTAAAAGATGGAAATTAAACCATAAAGAAAGTCAAAATTTCTAGATCTTGGGAAACCACCATCTATTATTAATTTTTTCCTCACAACACTATTTTATTATTAATAGAAATATTTTTATGTCAACACTAACATTATGTATCTTTTTATATTTCTAATAGGATTTGACTATGTAGTTTTTGAGTTAAACTCCTTGACCCATATTTAATGAGTATTGGTTTACACAAACTCATCTTTCATCATAATTAATAGAACAATCAATACTCATTGGATCTGGGTGATCCTCACAAAAGTGAAGCACCGAGACTTCCTTGGAGGTCACCCATCTTTGTCCTACTCTAGCTTGAGTGTACTTAACTACAAAGTTTGTGCCATAGGTAAACCCACTTTGGGAAGAAAGAACTGATTGGGAAATAGGATCCCTCTAATAGGATCTTATTTTGGAGAGCATGCCAAAAGAAGATATTGATTTTAGGAATGAGTATCTTGTTCCAAATACTAGTCTAGAAGGGGGTAGAGAAAGGAAAAAATTATGCAAGAAAAATAATAATTACTAGATGTATTAACATCGAGATAAAATTATCTTCAATAGAATAAAGAACAATAAAATAATTGAGGAATAATACCAAATGAACTATAATAGTGTCCACTCCAACTTGATTGTTGCAAGTCCAATAAGATCAATAGTCAAAAACCTTATTACTAGAAAACTAGATGCACGTGTCCTTAAAGGGAGAGAAATCACAAATAGACCCAATGGGGTGATCAAATCACCATATGGTATTGAAGAAATGGTTCTTCCTACCACTACCCAAATTCTATCTATTTTTAAATAGTGTTGTGTCCTTTGCCTATTCAAGACCTTTTCAAATATAAGATTTAATATTTTGAAGTCAAAAGTAAGGAAGAGCTCTAGGCTAGAGAAAGAAAAGAGATACTCACTTTTGATGATTATATTCCAAACTTTAGCTTCTCTATACACTCTCAAGATCTATTTTTCTAGGAGAGAAAAAGTCATAATATGAACGATTCTACTACATAGGCCTTCCCACTTCTTGGTCTTAAAAACCATGTCCCAAGACACAAAAGAAAACCTTGGCTTATACTCAACTCTATTCTAGAGAGAACAAATTTAGTTTTCTTAATGGCCTCCCCATACTTAGCTGGAAATTTGAAAAATCTTAAAGAGCATAGATCAAAAGTTTTTGCAAAGTCTCCTTTATAAGGAAAATATTCTTGGCTTGGCTCAATGGAGACCCCTTCTAGCTAGCATGTTTTTTATTAAACCTATCAAAGAGAGAGGATAAAAAATAATTGTGAGGTTTGAGCTCAAGAACAAGGCCAAGGTAAGAAGTGTAGAACTAGAATCAGTATGCAAAGAACATTAACAAATGAAGTAAACATTCACAAACCAAAAACTAAATTCACATATATGCTTAGACTAAGAAAGAAAATAAGAAGTGCAAACCTCACAAGAGAAAACACTCCATGCTTTCTTGATTCTGTAGATGTGTCCTTTTGCTGTGGATGTATGCTCAAGATGCTCAAAAGCTGCTTCAATGGAGATGGGTAATGGCAAGTTGGTAGCTTTGTGAGCTCTCAATTTGGCATTATAAGGGTATGGTTGATGGCTTTGGTTCTCAAAATAGCATGGTAACTTTAGCTCAAAGATTGTTGATGAAATGGCTTGGGATGGGATTCAATTTATAGGCTAAGGGGTAGAGAGATGGAGGGCTTAGATGCAAGGATGGATGAAGGCTTAAGGAGGGCTAAGATGCACTCAAAGGGGAGCACATGGATTGTTCTTGTTTAGAACCAATGGGAAGGTGACACTTGTCACAAGGAGGATGAGTGTGAGAGGGTAGGGTAAAGGGTTGGTTAAAGTCATGATGAGTGGGGTTGAGTATGTAAGAGGGATGTAAGAGGAATGAGTGTGGAAGAGGGAAGAGTGTGGAAGATGGGTGTAAGAGTCATGAGTGGGCTTGTAAGAGTCTTTATGTTTTGTAAGAGCACTCATGACTTAGTGGTTGGGTTTTTTGAGGGGAGACTTTGGTTTGGATTAGGAAAGTCTTAAACTTGTTTAAGGAATGTGACAACATTAGGGGGTGGATTAGGCTTGGGTTTAGGATTAGATTAGGGATGTTAGAGATGTGCAAGTGGATGGCATTAATGAGGGTGGGTGAGTTAGTGGCTAAGCTTGGTTAGTATGGGTGGATGGGGTGGATTAGGCTAAATGGAGGATTAGAGATAGGTTAGGGGTTTTTGAATTTGAGGATTTCATTTATCAAATAGATTTATTTAATAAATGGGGATTTTTGGAATTAGATAGAAGAATAGGATTTAATTGATAAATAATAGATTATTTGATTTATCAATTAGGACTATAGATGATTAATTAAATTAATCACCTAGGGGATGACATAGGATTAATTAAATAGAAATTTAATTAATAATGCCTTTTTAGATAACTAAATAGGATTACTAAAATAGTGTAATCAAATTTAGGTGTCTACAAGAAGAAGGAAGACAATTAATAGTGCACGACTAAATTCTAGCAATTTTCTATTTTCTTTCTTCTATACTACTGATAAAAGAAAAAAAGATCTTTTATCCCAATTGATGAGTATTCCACTCACCATAGAATAAAGATGGAGAGCCTCCTTGACACCTTAACAGGTCCCAAATAGAAGACTAGCCCATAACCACATAATTATCAATAAATTTTTCATGGGATCACACAAAAAGCTTGGCCTCTTGCAATTCGAGTGCCTCCAAGATTTTAAAGCAAATGAACTATTAGATTGTAGAGTATATGTTAGGAACATAGAAGATGACATATGCAACTTTTAAATTTGAAACATACATAATTATTTCAACTTCCAAAATCACAAATGGACTACTTACATCCAACTCCTTGATGGAATTATCAAGGTCATTTAACCATAATGTTTTGGGTGATTTCCTTTTTAGCTCTTTGACATCCTAAGTAAGTTTGTCATTCTCACAACATAATTGTTGAATTGTTTCTAGTGTCCAAGTTCCAATTGACATGGAAAGAAGATACTTATAATCATGAGCATGAACACCATTCATTGTCTCATTAATATCACCTTTAGGAGTTTCTCCATCTATTCTGCCTCTATAGCTTTTATCTTTTTAAGAAACATAGTAAACCCCTTGTTCTTTAACTCAAGCAACAGTTTTGCACGTTTCCTTTTTCCACTATAATTTCTCCATTAACAACTCCCAGAATGAACCTAACTTTGTTATCCAACTTAAGTAAATCACTTTGGAGATTATCTAGTAGAACTCTCTACAACCAAGTGCCAATACAATATCAATATCATGCATTACGATAATTTTCAATTCACTTTGATGAAAATATTCAAACTCTAAATAGATATCACCAAAATGAAATCTTTTTTATTCATAATTTAAATGTATTTCAGCCAATTGAAACTCAAATAAACTTTGTACAAGAGGAAATGAAACTCTTGTCCATTAGCTGATTATGAAATGCAAGCAAAAGAGTGGCAAGGTATTTAGAAATTAATCTCTCTATACAACCTTTTTGCATCAATATTATATGCGTATGGCAACAGGGGAATGAAGTGGAAAGAGAAACTTCCCCATTATTATTAGGGATAACTAAGCAATGTTAATAGGGATAAAAAGCATATTGGGGTTCTCTGAGTCCACAAGCCATAAAACAAAAACGAAGGTGCTTTTAGATGATGATTGACTATACAGGAAACTATGGTTAATGGATTAACTATGTTCATTAAATTGTCACTGCAATACTTTTTATTCATAATTATGTTAAAATTCAACAGAAATGAAGTTATGGTGGCATGTGGACTTCACCGTCTGTTATTTTATAGTTTTCTTATAGAATGGTTTGGATTTTGTATGGTTTTCATTTAGATAGTGATCAATTTTGAAAACCTACAATTAAAATCATGGAACTAAAAAATTTGAAAGGAAAACTGCCAAACTATTCATTCAGTGGAAAAATATATTTATAAGAAAGCCCTGGATCCACATTACAACAACAAATGTAAACCAGCTCACTTTATCCCTAAAAAACACATTGAAACTACTACCAAAATTGTTCGATGATTTTACTAAACCAAACTATAAACTTATTTAATGAAACTAACTTGGTCTTATTAAAGGTATGAAGTATCATTTAATATAATTAGTTCACTTCCTTAACATAAACATTGAAAATAATGCCACTGCGCATGCTCAAGCACTAAATTATATTGTGACTTCCACATAGAATTAGGATAAACTTGCTCTTATTGCCACACTTTCCTTACCTTAACCTTTACATTTAAACTACATTTCAATGTTAGACCAAGCCTACCTATCTTTTCACATACAACTCCAATCGGATGTGATAAAAGCACTCCGGTACTACAAGACAAAAAGTAATAATGTTCAAAATTCATCCCAAAAATGTCACTCATATATAAGAAAACTAAAACCTGTAGGAAAATTAGATATAGATTAGCTTAAAGAAGGTACTTTTCTCTAGAGTCTCATATTTTTGAATGACACCATTTGCATCAAAGAGATGCATGTTGCTGGTACTGATAACAATGGTTAGCTTAAATTTTTTTGATAGACCCTCTTGAAGAGAATTTTTCATCTTTTCCTCTAACAATGCTAACTCAAAATGGATCCTGGTATATGTACTATGATTATCAAGTTCCTAAAAGATAGATATTCTCATGTTAAAACTAATAAAAGTATTGTTTTTAGGCACAACATATTAATATATATTTGCAAGTAGCATACCATTATGAATGGACCTTTATCTTTATTGATAATCATGCTTGTCAAAAGGATCTTGTAATCATTAGTCTACTTATGAACGGGTAATTCAATAATTCTCAATGTGGTATTGTCAGTCTTCTCTATAATACCATTGATTGTATAGGTCACACCATTCTCCTTTGCATCTGTCCATTCAATCTTTCCCTGAAAGCATAACAGTGACAAAACAGATGTAATTTCTCAACAAAATACAATAGTCTAAACAAACCAGAAAACCTCAAATAGCATATGGAATGCACATTACCTTGAAACCCTTGTACCAAGGCTCCATTAGCTAAATTGGTTCATCATAAGCAAGCATCTTACATTTGCAACACCATCCCTTGGATTGTAATCTAGCACAAAGGTACTCCAAAACATTCCAATCTCTTCACTTCCATTCACAAGTACCATTCCAGTATGATTGGAACCTACCTTAAAAATAAAGGAAATAACAACTAAACATAACCTACAGGTGATAAGATGAAGTAAAATAAGAAGACCAAAAACACTCTATGCCTTGTTGCTATGGTAGAACACCTCTGGATGTACAAAAGCATAATCAAAATAAAGATAAAAGGATAAAAAATAAATCCATACCATGCCGATTCAATAGATTGACCATCTTCTTCCAAATAATCTGTGAGAACATCATCTTCTTTTGGGAACAAGAAGCACATTATAGGTGACAAGCATTTATACACATACCGAGGACTTTCTACATCCTTACAACCCTATTAAAAATAAAACCATCAAATCATAACCAGTCATTGTTTCTTCACAATAAAAATATGCATACTTATTCTTCTTAAAATTCTTACTGCATTCCTAGTTCCAAATTGATTGACTAGAAGTAAAAGGTTGATGTTGTTACTTTCAACAAGGTCTTGTGTCATTTCAATAATTGTTCTTGCAAGGCTCTTCTTACCATGATGGTAAGAATAATGCTCTAAGACATATCCGGCAATCTACACAAGAAATAAAAATGTCATGTGAAAAACTGAGTGCCAGTTAGTGCATAGAAGACACGCAAGTGAAACATGTGCTACAAGAGCAACCTTTGCTTGTTTGACAAAATTCTTCTTGAAACATAAAAAATTAATTTTCCTTTGCCCTAGCTTCAAGCCATCAACCATTGATGGAATAAATCTTTTCAGATCAGCCCTCGAAAATAGGATGAGCTTCTTTTTCACAAAATTGTTATAAGAGATAAGTTTTTCACTCTGGTCCAAATACATCCCATCCTAACAATGTGGTATAAGCTCACTATTAGTATCATGGTAAAAACGTTTCAGTTAGTTAAATTTTTTATTCCAATAGCTCAACACTACCTTCATCACCTCAAAATGTCTAAACCATTTTTTTCTAGCCTTACTCTTCTTCTTGCTGGAGGCTAGTTCAATCGCATCTCCATCTTGCTCATTAATCCATTTCTTTCCAGATTACTGAAATACTCCTTACCCTCTTTAGACATACTGGTAACCACAATCTTTGTAGTCCATGGAATAATTTTTTTTTTTTGTAACACATCTAATTAAAGAGCCAAAATTTAGAACATAAAACAAAAATGATCCAAAATTAACATATAGTACTTTATGGTCCAACCTGATATTGATCCACTTACTGAATCTCTCCAAGATTTATACTCTAGAAGGGTGTAAAAGGATAGTACATTCCCATTCTTGTGTGTTTCCTGCATCAACAAAATGAATATTTGGATCAGCTTAACACTTTTGAGAGATTCCTAGATCGTTATGTAAGCTTAACATGCAAAAATTCATGCATTGGATCAGCTAAAATACCCTATTCACAGCAACACCTATGCTTAACTTAAACTTAGGAAGAAGTAGATAAATGCAAAGATGCATGGTAAATCTTGGCTACTAGGCCATTTCAAGTACCTATCTACAATACATCTCTCACAAATGGAGTAAAGAAGGAAAACTGTATCCAGTCCTAATAAACTTTTCAAATGAGAGAATGCAAGAAAATAATCATGTATAAGTAATGAATGGAAGTTAAGTAGGAGAAATTTTTCACAGAAACTCAAATTGTGATATTGCTATCATAGATGAGAGATGGATTCATGTGAAGCACTACTCATTAAACATGGGTCAATGAGTTGGATTCAAAAACTACACAATTAAATTTTGATAGCAATATCACAATGGATGGGTGGACTGAGGATATACATCCACTAGAAATATAAAATAGATATTCTCCCATAAGAAATAAAAAGTGAACAAATATATATATATATATATATATATATATATATATATATATATATATATAATTAATGAAGTATTGCCTATGCCAATGAAGAGTACTTGAAAAATAAAAAGAATCCAATGTCATGCTTCCCTTTAGAAGAAACAAGTCTAATGGTTTATGTACATGAAACTCCAACTACAAGAAGAGAAATGAGGGAAGAACCCTCATGATATTTCTATATAAAAATTGATTGAGTGATGCCATGTTAGAAAATGCCACACAAAATTAGGTAGTATCCCAATCAATGAACACGACAAATCAAGACCATGTGAAAACTAATGAACAACCTGCAAAGGAAATGATGGTTTGGAAATAGTAGTGAAACATATGTCATTAAAGAGGAGAGATAATACTCGTGTCCAAATATGCAATATGAGACTTGCAGAATTTTTTTAATATACTAAAGTATTCCACAAAGCTCAATCTGAAATACTTATATGGTGGTTTTGTTGATTAGCAATGATGCTAGTCATTTATTTTGCACAAGGAGTCAATGAAGGGAAATTAGAATATTTGCAAGGAGAACATAGGGTCCACCATGGGGATTCCCTTCTAAAACAACAGACTTGGCTAAAAGAAATAGTATTATATTTCAATGCAAAACATCACTTCTTCACTCTCCTATTAAATTTAAAATTCTCTAACTCAATAAAAAACTCGCTTGACCATTCCAATCCATTAACAAGGAAAGTAGGCCATTTCTCTTTAAACTGTCATTACAATCATAGCGAAAAAATCCCCCAAGGCTTGGCGTAGACCGCACAAAACTAATCTTTCCAACTTCCCCCGTGGGTTGATCAGGTAGTTTTTCCGTAGGTTACGTGTTTTTCCTAGGTGGTATAATGGGATTGTGTATTTCCCAGTTGTGTTTTTTCCTACTAATTCAAATAACGAGATTCATTAACCAACATATTTGTTACAACAAAAAATATATATCACTCTGAATTCAAACAAATAACTAAATCCTTATTTTTATGATGAATACCTGTTCTTTCTCTGAGATAGTAAGCATGCACAATAACCTGTGTTTGAGAAGATACGATGTCAAAGACCTGATTGAAAACTATTATGCAGGAATTAAAACTAGCATTATTTGTGTAGAGTGCACTATTAGAACTTCCAACAAAATTTGGAGAATGAATGCCACCTCCTTCAAGAGAAGATTCATATCTATACATAAAAGTAGCTGCAGATGGCAATACAACAAATGATTCATCCATTTCCCTTGTATCTTGGTTGTCAGATACCATATTAGCAACATGCCTAGGAATGATTTTATATGTATGTCCCAATGGATGATTAATAGGCTGATGTGGGCCAGCTGTTGGAATAGACCCATGGTTCTGAATTCCGCTTGGTCATGACTGAGGAGGAAATCCAGGTGCATGATTCTTCTTCTTGGTAAAAATGACAAATGAATGGTCCATTCTACTAGATCAAAATACACTCGCAGTGCCATGGATTGATGATGCATATAACCCTACAATAAATTCCATAGTGGGTTGTCAATAAAAATTTAAAAACTATAGGTTCTATTAGACATCGAGACTGAAACTGTATTAACCAAAGTTTCCAGATACATCCCCTCTCCCACACAAATATGCTTATCTGCATATCAGATACTAGATGCAGATATGATAATCCTAGGTGTGTTACAAGCATCATATATAGATAGATACTTATACTATTATACAAGCCCATATATGTGTTGTATCCAATGTGTCTTGCATAAGAAATCACATCATCGAATGTTGTTAATTATCTTGAATAAGTTTGCTATATAATTATATGTATAGTAGAGATATATACAATCCCTTAGAGTAACACAATCATTTATTTATATGTATCGTGTTACTCCAAAAAGGGATTCATACGTGTATGAATTAGTATATATATGAATTAGTATAAATCGCTTTTAGAGTAACACAATCTCTTATTTAGAACACTAATTATCAAGCAAACAATTCACATTTTTGCTTATAGTAAGTTAAGGCTCTCAAGAGCTATAAAAAGGGGCATCAAAGTATTGTGATGGGTTACTAAGTTTATTGGTTCCACATGCAAAAATAATCCAGATTTGACCTATAACTCTCACCAAAATTTCTACTACTATTAGGAGTAGATTTGTATATTTCAATATTGCAGTTGTACATAAACTCTTCCACCAACTATAGATCACATAGTGACTCTCATGTCCAGTCAGAGTTGTAGATTGTACACTATATTGTTTTGACACTATATTCTGAGAATACATATCACATGTTATGATTGGAAATCATCTCTTGGGTATCATCATACCACACATTGTTGTCTACTATTTCCATGTAGGAAGTTTCAAGAACAATAAGGTAGCAATTTTATGATAACTTCTATTTGTTAGAGTAAAGTGTTAATTTAATTTCATTTATTAAATGTGCTTTACTCACTTCTTAAGATTTCACTTTATGCACCTTTTGCATTCTCATTTAATAATTATTAAATAACATTTACCTTTTAAGTTATCCTTTTACTTTTTTTGTTACCCTTTTTAGGTTTTAATCTCCTCCTATAAGGATAGATCATTTGTAATTATCTTACATCTTTTTCATTTTCGAGAATACAATTTGCATATTTTCAGAGCAAAACCCTTGCCTCCTCTTGTCTTTTTCTACTCTATGATAGTTTTTTTACATGTAGGTATTCTTTGAGATTTGTGAATTTGTATTGCTCAAATCCTTCATGGTATTAGAGCTAGATCTATTGTAGCTTGTTTGGTATTTGGAGAAAAAGTAGAATACGGGTTTAATAGAACATATCTAGATTTTTTTGGGTATTCTTGTGAAAATAGGAGTTTTTTTGGTTTTTTGGAGCACTTTGAGGCCAAATAGACTCAATGGATGGATTCAAAAGGCATCAAAACCCCAATTTTTATATAAACTTTATCAATTTTGGACAACATTGATTCGAGAGGCAAAATTGTTTTGCATAGCAGGGTCATACGACCTCTGCAAAAAAATTGCAAAAGTATGTCAAAAAATTTGAAGTGGTTTTAAAAAAAACTACCAATTGTCACTAAAACCACTAGTGGTAGTAGTAACTGCTAGCAGTCCCATAGATCGTAGTGGCTCCGGTGACCACCAGCGCTATGACTTGGCCCTCTTGTCACCGCCACCGCTGCCCTGACTCAACTACCTCCTCCCTGCCCAACACCATGGCCCCACCACAAGCTATTCTTTTGGACTCTCTTTCCATGTGTTGCTCCATCAATGGTGGGATATTTTAAAATTTATTTTTATTCTTTTTTAAAGAAAAATAACTTTTTATTGCTTTTGGGGGCCCTGTTGGTTTTTTTGTTACATCTCGAGCATATGGGGGTCTTATTTTGATCTAAAAGAAGCACTGGAAAGTTGGTTCCAAGATGAAGACAATGGATCAGGTATTTTTGTATTTTTTCTAGTTTGGTACCTATTTTGGTGCTTGAAGTTTGTTGATGACTTCTATCTTCCAGGGGGCATAACTTTTTCATTATAGCTCTATTTTTCATTTCAAAAAATGTGTCAATATTTTTTTTTGATAACTTTCCATATTCTCTATCATTTCACTAGTATATGGTACTAGGTATTTGTGATTCATTTCTGAGGATTTTTTTCCTCTTCACTCATTTACACATTCTTTCTATAAGTTGGGGTTTGGTTATTTGCATTGTGGGGGGTATTTTTATGTTAATTTATGTTATTATATCAGCATATTAGAAAACATCAAAAAACCCTTCTAAAACAATGGTGTAGACTTGTACTTTTCTAGATCTACTGACCCCTCACAACTACCACACTTGGAAGACCTCAATGACTTGGCTTCTTCGGTCAAAAGGGTTGTGGTTATGCTTAGATTTTGTATAGCCCATTTTTTAGAGGCCTTATGAGATCATATAGCACCAAAACAAGATAGATGAGACAATCAGATTGATTGCATTATAGGTATCAGATAGTCTATAGTTTCTTTTGGATGGGTGTAATACTCTTCTAGATATGTGAACCAAGCTTCATGGCTTGTTTGGTACTATGAATGAGTTCATGGCACTTTAGATAGAGATTGAGCTTACCTCTCTTGTACCAAATTTCTTTTCGACTATTGATGACTTCTTGATGAAGTTTAATTAACAAAGATTTGTGTTATAGGGTTGTGGAAAGATGAATATTGATGCTAAGTGCGTCTATTTGATTCTCTCTAAGCTTTGAGGGAATTTTCAAATTTTTCTTTCCACCTTCTATTCCACCAAAGATGCTTTGTGAAATAGATTTTCTATGCCTACTTTTGAGGTCTTTTGTGATCTCTTGACTAGAGAGTAGTTGAAGCTTACACAGTTGGATAATATGACTGGTTCCAAGACTAAGGCATTGGTAGCTTAGACATCTAAAGGAAAGCCAAAGTAGAAACTAAAGTATAAGTCAGATTCAACACGCAGTGAGAGATCCTCCAAGCTTACTCCCAAATCAGATGCTTGGAAGCCCTCTTAGAAGGGTAATTATTCTAAGTCTAGTGATTCTTCCTCCAAGACTAAGAAGTACATAGGTGATCCTTGCAAATTTTGTGGCAAGGAAGGACATCCAATTTCTAGGTGTTGGAAACATCTTGAGGCATTAGAGGAGGCCATGTATCATTCTAGTATTGCTTCTCCAAAGCCTCCACCTCATCCTACAAGGAAAGGACATGCTCTTTCTCCATGAACATTGTCTTCTATAGCTTCTTGGATTCTTGATCTCAGATCCTCCCATCATATGACACACTCACTTGATTTGGTTACCTCACTCTCGCTCAGAGTGTTACTACACATATTACAGTTAGTGATTCTTCTTAACTTTTTGTCACAGATTTAGGAACTATCACTTTAGAAGGTGGTTCACTACAAGATGTTCTCTTAGTTCCAGCTATTTTTACGAACCTCCTATCTCTCTTTCAGATTTATCATTCAGGCTCTAGAAAGATAGTTGAGTTCTCACCACATGATGTGGCTATTGGAGACCTCCATGATCCCAAATTGATTATTGCTATAGGGAGTGTTGATCTCCAATCTCACTTATACCAGTTTGATGGATTTGAGAGCTCTAATTCTATAGGTGTTTCTGTCATTGCTCATGTAGATATAGTGAGAAAGCTTTGGCATGAACATTTTGGCCATATCAACTACATATATCTACAACATATGAGTACATAAGAGCTAGTGATTAGGTTTCCTTAGATCTCTTGTACTAATGGTGTGTATTAAGGATGTGTACTTGGCAAACATCACAGATATCCTTTCCCAACAAGTAGATCCACATGTCCTAAGGCACCATTGGAGTTGATACACAATGATCTTACGTCATTTCCCACTCCATCTTTTTCAGGTGCTTGATATGTGCTCACCTTCATAGATGACTTCTAAATTACAAGTTTGATGTCTTTGATTCCTTTCAAATCTTTAAGACATTTATGGAGAAGTAGTTTGGACTTTCTATCAAGTGTATACACACTAACAATGGAGGGGAATATGTGAATTAGTCTTTCACATATTTTTGAATTGAGCATGGTTTACAGCATCAGTTCTTAATTCCCTATACACCTAAGCGTAATGGGGTTGTAGAGAAAAAGAATAGGACATTACAAAACATGGCCAATTGTATGATTCAGGCTAGATCTATGAGTTCTTCATTCTGGACTAAACTTGTCAATTGTGCCAAATGCCAACTATATTCAAAATGAAATGCCTCACAAGGTATTGTGACACATGACTCATGAGGAGGCTTAGACTCATATCAATCCTAATGTTTCTACTTTCAACATTTTTGGTAGTGAGGCTTGGGCATTTTTTCCAGATGTTCAATGGAAAGACATGGAGAAAAAGAGTCGATAACTCATTTTTGTTGGCTAATGTGACGATGTGAAGGTGTATAGGTTGTTTGATGATGGATACTCTATCCCCAACTTCTTCCTCACTACTCAGTACTTCATCTACTCCTCTAAAAGATTACACACTCTCTAAGGAAGATATAGATATTGACCCCCCTTCACCACCTCCACTAGATGTTCTATGTGTGCCCAAGTGGGATTGTGATACTATTGATGCAATTGTACTTTTGGTAGGTGATCCTATAGATGCTCATCACACTTATGCTCAGACTGTAGGTATTGGTCTTTTGAGTCATGTTATTTTAGATGATCCTTAGAGATTTTCACAAGCAAGCAGATACTGAAAGTGGGATAGGGTTAAAAATGAGGAGTACTCTTTTTTGATAAAGAACTACACTTGGGATCTTGGTCCTATTTTGAAAGGAAGAAAGTTGGTTTGGTGCTGGTGGGTGTACTGTACCAAGTATGTTGTAGATAGTTCTATTGATAGGTACAAGGCACATCTTTTGTAAAGGGTTTTTCATAGGTTGAGGGTATTGATTTCTCTAATACCTTTTCCCCTATTTCCAAGATGAATTCTATTCACCTTGAAATCTCTCTTGTAGCTTCACAAGGATGGATAGTTTTTTAGATGGACATAAAGACTGCCTTTTTGCATGGAGACCTTCATGAGGAGATCTACATGGAGCAGCTTCATAGTTTTTTGTAGGAATCTTCATTAGTATGCTAGCTTCAAAGGTCTTTATATGGTCTCAAACAGGCCCCTAGGGCGTGGTATGAGAAGATGGATTCCTTCTTGCTTGCTTCATAGTTCATTTGACTAGTCATTCTAATCCTACAGTTTACATTCAAGGTCATGGGGTTGACTTATTGATACGTGTGCTCTATTTTAATGACCACATCATCATAGGAAGCTTAGTCTCCATGATACAAGGTGCTCAATAAGCATTGAAAGAGCAGTTTGAGATACCAAATGTTGGACTTTTGTACTATTTTTTGAGCCTAAGGTTGGTCAATCTTCAAATGGGATAGTTATACTACAAAAGAAATATTCTCTTGATATGCTTTAGATATTAAGCATGCTTGATTACAAGCCTACTCCCACACCTTTTCATTTAGGTGTTGTTTTGTCCACCACTAGCTCTACTCTTGCAGTGTATTCCACTTTATACAAACAACTTGTGGGTACTTTGTTGTACTTGATAAACACATGTCCTGATATTTCCTTTGTGATTGGCGTTGTCTCTCAATTCTCCCATGATCTTCATGAGAGTCATTGGCTAGCTTCCAAATGTATCTTGAGGTATATTAGAGGTACAACATGATATGAAATTCACTACACATTAGGGGATCCTCACATTGTTGCTTTCACAAATTCAGATTGGGTTGGTGATATTGATGATCACAAGTCTACTTCTAGTTTTGTATTCTGTCTTGGTTCTAGACCTATCACATGGTCTTGCAAGAAGTAACATGCTCACACATTATCATCTACAGAGGCAAAATATAGGGTAGTTGTATTGGCTAGTCATGAGGTTTTATGGCATTGACAGTTGATGACAGAGTTTGGATTTTCTCATGATAGTCCCACTTTTCTTTGGTGTGACAATTAGAGTGCTATACCCATTTCACACAACTCAGTTGAGCATCAGCAAACCAAGCATATTGAGCTTCACATACACTTCATCAGGCGCCTAATTTAGGATGGCACTTTGAGGTTGGAGTACATTCCTACTAGTTAGTAGGTTGTAAACATCTTCACTAAACCTTTTGCATCCCCATAGTATCTTTAACTACGTTATATGCTTGGGGTGAAGGAAGTTGTCCTTGGGGTGTCTCAGTGATGAGTCTTTCCATCCTTATTTTTCATACTATCTCTTTTTGGAGTAGAGTTTTTCCCTTTTGGTTTTTTCTATTTATCCATTTCATTGAGATTTGGTTGTGATTAGGTACCTGATTAGGCCTTGTTGTTGGGACCCAAGTTTTCTTTCAACATTGCATTATAGTTTCCTTGCTCTTTCTGCATTGTTTGTAGTTGCATTGCTACTCATCTTAAGTGGGGTGTTAGAGTAATTAAATAGTTTGATTTCATTTATTAAATGCTCTTTACTCCCTTCTTAAGATTTCACTTTATGCACCTTTTGCATTCTCATTTAATAATTATTTAGTAGTTATTAAATAGCACTTACCTTTTAGGTTACCCTTATTGGGTTTTGATCTCCTTCTATAAGGATAGATCATTTGTAATTATCTTACATATTTTTCATTTATGAGAATGCAATTTGCATATTTTTAGAGCAAAACCCTTGCCTCCTCTTATCTTTTTCTTCTTTTTGAAAAGTTTTTTACATGCAGGTATTCTTCAGGCTTTGTGGATTTGTATTGCTCAAATCCTTCACTATTAATATAGTGTCCACGACTACTACATAGAAACTCACACATGCCAATTTTGTTTTCAATAAATAGTGAAAATATTTGATTACACCTTTTTGAAAGCATATTCCCTCTAGATTACTCCCTTTTTAGAGTAATATAATCCTTTTTTAGCGTAACACAATTCCTTATTTAGAATACTATTAAGTTGGTGATAGATATTTTTGTTGATAGTAACTGAAGTATGGTTTCCAAGAGATGCAAAAATGGTGTCAAAGTTTTGGGACATTTGACTGCAAGTCTATTGGCTATTCATGGTATCCACCTTTGACTCAAGTAACTCTCACCAAGTTCCTTCTATTATTAATTAGGAACAGATTCACATATTTCACTATTGTAGTTTTTCTTAAACTCCCCAATAAATTATAGATACTCAGTTTCTCCCCCATCCAATTATAGTTACAACTTATACAAGGTGTCCAAGGAAGATTTTTGAACGTGTACAAGTAGTTGGAAGACAAGAGGACAAATTTGTTTATATTAGTTGGGCAACTATCTCAAAGAATAAGTGTATGAATGTTATAGTTGAATAGTAATTTGATGTTATGTAACTTCACAAGAAGTCAATGTTGGATTGGCTAGGTGTATCAAGGAGTTAGCTTTGTGATGTGATATGGGGTCTCTTAGGGTTGAAGAAGTGGAGATCCCAAGGTTAAGAGGATAAATTGGTGAAGGGTTTATAGGAGTATTTTTGAAAGGGAGACAACCACATTCGATGATAAAGTGTTGCCAATAATAGAAGGTATACAAGAGATGTCATTGAAGAAGACATTAGGGTGTCTAGGAGGAGAGTTGGAATTTTATTTGGGATCACAAGGTGTTAGTTTAATGTTTGATGGTGTCATAGAGAGTGGTGTGAAGAGCATGCAATCAAAGATGTGAATGAGATTAGGTTTGAGGATGTTACCAGACTTGATGAAGAATTGAGATCAAAGTTTAGAATAAAGTGATGTTATCAAACTCTCATCTCAATCCTTCATCAAGTATGATAAAATTTGGCTTAAGCCTAATCTCCTTCACATCTCTGATTGCATGCTCTTCACACCATTCTCTCTTCAAGTAATCAATGGAATTAGGTGATTCAGAACCAAAAGGAAGTAGATTCATGTCACCAAGGTTTCATAGACTTTTGTGGCTGTCAAAAAGAATTAGTTTTGTAATTCCCTTCATGGTATTGGCATGAACCTCTAATTTTCATGCAAGAACCTTAAAACAATCTACTTTCACCTCTAAAAGGAATCAAGACTTGGTCTTATCTCCTATGCACATTTAAGCATTTTTTGCCTCTGTAACCTAGCTAGATACATGCTTGAATTGCTTAGGACTTGCCAGGAAAAATAAAAAACCACATATTTTGAACTCCAATCATTTTAGGCATATAGTATAGGAGGTCTACTTTCATTATCACAAGTTTTAGACAATTTCAACTGTGGTAGCATAAGTTAGACATCATTATGCAGGGGACTATCTAGTTATGAAAAAAAGGGCATTCACTAAAAAAATTAAAGAAAATGCAATCACAATTTTACAAAGTTCAATCATACTCTGTATACACCTAGGGAATAGAAAATTCTAACTAATATGTATGCCTCTTCTTACCCATACATTATCCTTTTCGCATTCAAACAAGAGTGCCAAGAAATACAAAATCACAAACTTCACAAGTAAAAAAGTCAATTTATTCACCTTACTTACCTCAAAAAATGATTTTTAATACATAGAATGTGTATATGAAACTATTGAAACCCAAATATTTTGTTGATGTGTTCTCCAAGAATATGGGAATCAGTGTTTTCATTTTCCTTCTTTGATTAGAAAGTCAAGATTCAATTTATTTTTTCAAAATACTATTATGTAGGATATATCATATGATGTACTTGTTTTTAAGTTGATTAGGAAAAAGGCTTTTAAGCCCAAAAATTCATTCTTGAAAACACTCACACTAAAAAAATGACCTCACGGTGGGAAAGGGGAGAAAAAAATTGTGAGAATGGTTATATGTCCATCATAGTATAATTTTCCTATTGTAATAGTTTGAAGCTTATAAAGGTGAAAATGTTTGTTAAATGAAGAAGTTTAACATCCTCAAAATCATAATTTCATCAAGAAGATGACACCGACATCAAACATGCAAATAAATTAGTACTAAACCCATCTAATTATATAGCCATTCTTCTATATCCCAATTTCAAAAAAAAAGAGATGTCCCAATTCCCACAAAATTTCCAACATAATGTTTTTAAAAAATAAAAAACCAAACCCATCAAAACAAAGAAAAGTCCCATAAATTTTAATTTTCATAGTTATAAACTAATTAAAAGATTGCATTGAAATTGATAACCAAAATGCATACATGTTCATCCATGTGAGTAAGGATCCATTCGAGGTGAAATCTTAAATGAATGTGCATATAACTATGGTAAGAAGGTGCAAAAGTAAAAATTTCAGAATCTAGGTCTTCTTTTATGGAGATAAATAATTTATTAGCCTTCTTAAAGAAATAGGCATTTTTATTCAAGGAAAGAAAAGTAAATCTAGTAGAATTTTAAATGAATATTTTAGACAATAAAAATATGCCCAAGGTAGGTATCCAACAGAAAATTTGCAAAGTAAAATTAAATGGAATGAGAAAAGATTATTAACCTTTGTTAGAAGAATATGGGTTTAAATGAAATGACAGTCTATCATTATATACTTTAAATATCCCCAATTCCAACACCACACCATAGCCAATAGATGAGCAACTAGATCCCACAATGTTTGCAATAACCTCAAATTAATTTTAAAGATAAACAACCCTGAATATCAGAAAATAAATTGATTAAAGTTGTTCCAATGAAAAAAAAGAGAGTAAATAAAATTGAGACATGTCCATTCAATCAAAGAAAAAAGAGGCCTTCCAAATGGATATTTGGCTGCTTAGAATTACTAGTAATATAGAACCTTCCTCATTTTAATGGTTACACTGGTGTCCAATATAATGAGCAAGGAGCTATCTAAAAGTGACAATAAAATTTATCCATGTACAATAATGCAACATATTCACAACACCTATATGAAATTTGCAAGTTTTAAAACATTACAAATCATGAAAACAAAATGCTAGAAAAATTTAGGATGAAGTTGTTGCTTCAACAGATGAGTATTCCTTTGATAGAAACACCATAGAAATTTAGATACATGACTAGAGATTGGAATGAGAATGGAATTAAAATGATGAATTTTTTGCTCTAACAAATGAGTATTCCTTTGACAAAATCACCAAAGAAATTTAGGTACGTAAATAGAGATTCCAAAAAGAGAGTCAAAGTGGAGCTCAATGGACTCAATGGACTCTACTAGAAAAGCTTCCAAAACTACCATGGCTATACATATTATGACTATACCATTTATTTTTTATGTGGGGTGACTACTATGATAGAGTTAAAGAGAGATGACAACAAAAAATCCATTTTAGAGTTGTTCTAGTTGGCATATTCTTGTCTTTCTTTGATTAATTTGGAGGAAATAGAGAAGGGATTAAAGATGGGTGCTAGTATTTAGAGCTCTATTTTTAGGAAAGGGAAAGTGTTGGTGTTCATTGCTCTATTTTAAGGCAAGGGAACCTTGCCATGAATAGGAGTCATTTTTGCAAGAACACAAGAGGTTCCAGATGGATTAAGCTTGAGAACTTAGGGGTGTGAGTTTGACATGTTATCCTGAAGCCCTAATAAGGATTTTTCATTTTTTGATTGATACATTAAGGAAAAAGGAAAAAAAAAAAAAACAAGCCTCAAGTGTGTGCATGTCTATTTCCTAGAAGTAAGAATGTTCTTTTGGTAGGTGTAAGCCACAAGATTGTTTTGGGTGCTCACTTTGGTAACCTATTTAGGCTTAAATTTTGTGTTGGGTGTAAGGTCCCTCCTTGCATGTACTTATTAAATTTGAATTTCTCTATTAAATTTTTTGTAGGAGATTAGAATGGATATGAAATAATGTTTTATGTTGTGAATATCCTAATGAAATTGAGAGTAATTAATACATCCATGCTTTAATACTCAGTGATTTGAGGACTACTACATTATCTCGACTATTTAAACATTAAAATTTCACTAACAATGATATGAGGCATTTTGACCTGATGATAAGAGTGTTGATTTTGGTACCTCGATGATTAGGTTTTGTGCTTTTAGATAGTTAAGTATTCCTTATTGGTGATTTTTATGATGTTAGATATATGCATGCCTAACAATGATTATTCTAGTATTTTAATATGAATTAATGAATAAGTTATGCTATATTGATTATGTGATTTCTCGTGATTAAATGTGAGTAGAAATGAATTAAGCAATTAATTATATGAAAGATTCATGTTTTGACTTACATAACTATCCAAATAAATTTTGAATATATGTATGTGATTTTCTCGAGCTACCAATGTGTGCAATGAGTGTGTAGGATATCTTAGCCAAGAAATCTAATGGAGAATTAGAAACTGGACCCTATTGTACCATTTTTAGAAACCAAGGTTGAGTCTAATAAAATATACAAATATCCTTGTTCATATATTTTATTTGTATCATGAATTGAATGAATGTATCATTCTATAAGCATTCAGTGTTAATGTTTTACAGCAGTGATTTTATAGAGTCATTTGACACTCGTGACTTGTATATGCATTTCAGCTTGATAGTTAGGGTTAACCAAGTAACCTAAAGATCTAAGTTTGAGTAGGTTGGTTACCTTTTTTCTAATCACTTAGTAATTGAGATTAATTACCCTAATCAAGGTTAGTGATTAATCTACATTTTTTAAGGTTGTTAGAAAGCCCTAAAATTTCCAAGCTTTTTGTTAGGTCCCTTATTAGTCCTAGAAACCAAAAATCATGAAAACAAAGTACCTAAGGGGTATGGGTATGTGTTAGGGGCATTTTCCACCCCTCCAACCCCTTTTGTTGACTTTTATTGTCACCCAAAAACTCCATTTTTTCTTTATTGCAAAAATTGAATGTTTTCATCATGAGTTGGATAATATTAACTCCACCTTGCGGTTAGCCTTATGACTAGTTGGGTTAGAAGATTCTAGAACATTTAGGAAAGTGGGGGAGTTGCTTCTTTTTGGAGTTGGTTGAGTTAGTATCTTATTTTGAGGCAAATTTGAGAGGGTTTGAGTGTTCACACAACCTCTAGTTTTAGATAGCAATTTAAGATTGAAGGAGAAGGAGAAGGAAGGGAAGCTCATCAAAAATTGTTCAGTTACCATAACCTTATTGTGAAGGTAGATATCCCTCAAGCTCATTCTTTTCATGTTGTTTTAATGCTTAATTAGTTTTCTTGCATATGTTTGTTCCTGCATTTGATGAATATGTTTGGGAGAGATTGAAATGGGTTTTTCTTAAATGTTTTTCATTAGTATTTTTCTTTGATTTTTGAATGGATTGTATGGGTTGTATTGGAATTACTCACCCTTAGATAGGGAAAAAGTTGCCATGTATGGGAGGATGTCTTTAGTTGGACTCTAATAGTGTGGAGTCTCTCCTCAGGATGAGGAGAAGGAGAGAGTAGGGTGTTATGGGCCCCTATTTGTCAACACAAACCATGTTTTGAGTTTTGGAATTTGAGAAATGGAAGAATGAAGTTCTTGTGATTATAGCCCTGAAAGGGCACCTGTTATAGTGTTGTGGCTGACATCTCCTATTGGAAAAATCCACCTTCTCCCTAGTTTGGTTCAATGATGAACCTATTGTGCAAACCTAGATGGGAGTAAATGACTGATTGTGTCTTCATGTTAAAATTGTTTGTCTCCTAGTCAGTTTCAATCTCTCCACAGTTACCTTGATGTGTTTGAAGATTTTTGAAATGGCTTCCTTGTTGAGGAGTGAAGCAAGAAATTTAGAGTTGTTATTTAAATTCAAATGTTGGAAGGTTTCTCCTTGGGATAATGATCCCATCGTAAAAATGTGATTGTTATGAAAATAAAATTATTTCCCTTTGATCCACATAAAATAAATTTCTTAATGAGATATAGGAGTATGAGCCCACCTATGATACTTTAGGTTCTTTGGGACCTTCTTCTATTAAGTTGAATATTCTTTTCTTTTTATTTAATCATCTATATACTTCTTTGAGGTAGAAATGAGGAATAGTCAAATCATACAAAATTATTTCTTCTACAACTACTAAAATAGTGGAAAATGAAAAACCAATAGAAAAAAGGTCATCTTCTCCTAAGGCTAAGATTGGAAAAATATGTTTCAAGAGGTTTAAAGGATAAAGGTTTAGTGACTCTGATTCTAATGAAGAAGATAAAAGATGGAATAAAGGAAAGTTTAGATAATAATGTCTCATCCTAAACCACTTACTAGTGTTGTGATTAATGATGCCCAAGATGCATCAAGGAGATCTCTATCTCCATAATAACATCTAATTCTATTACCTAAAGAGATAGAGAAGGATGTTTAGTAAGAAGGTGAAATTGAACTTGATGAAGGTAATGATGTATAAAAAATCCCATTCATGTAAGGGTATGAGATAGAGAATGAAGAATTCATAATCATTCTTGGGAAAGATATGCTAGAGAATGTACCTCCCATGGCTATTGCTCCATTACCTAATTCTTCATCTAAAGATATACAAGGGAGGATACACATACATATGAGAATGCAAACTTTTAGTGAGTTCTTACATGATAAAAGATTCATCAAGTCCACTCCATTCCAAAATTTCTTATGGGTAAGACATGTAGAGGAATATAAGAAATGGTTGGAAGAGGGGAAAACTCAAAGGCCAAAAGCACCTAAAGAGGACATTGTGAGGGAAGTAAAAACTAAAACACATAGAAAGTTGCAAGCTATTATGTTAATGGAAGGTAGAAAGATGGTCTATGATGTTGGTGTATTATTCTTGCCTGATTGGAATCTTTTTTATGTATTTATATTCAATGCAATAAGGAGAAGCATGAGGCTTCATGGTCTAGAATTAGAGGAGGTTGATAATGAATAGAGGGGAGCATACTATAGTAAATATTATACTACATTGGCTATATCGATTCTCTCCCCTGCTTATAAAAGAAAGGAGATTACTGATGTTGATACTATTCTTAGAGGAAATATTATATTTTATAGGGTTGGTGACATAAAGACAAAGAAATGTATTTGGATACTCAAGTAAAGTTGTTATTACAAAAAGTAGATGATTTGGAGTCATTTTCTCCATTTGGTGCAATTGTGCATGCTACATCATGAAGTAATGTAGAATAAATGATGATTAAAATAGCTCTGATTGATAATACTATATTCTCACTACCATTTACACATGATGGGCCTATTCATGATGAAGATGTAGTTGGAGCTTCTAAGGCCTTGTTGTACCATAAAATTGATGAGTTGGAGAGAAATAAAACTAAAGACAAAGATGAATTTGAGAAAACCAAGAGGGTCTTGGTATAATCATTAATATTTAACTTCCATTGGAAGGTAAATGTACAGTTTGTGTTGACGAGGTTACCCTCTAATGATTATTACTATTTAACCTCCTATTCCTATTTCCCATGGAAAGGGTAGTAATCTAAAATAGTATTATTTCATTAAGCATTATCAAATTATTTGCATAATTTCTTAAAAATAACTAAATCTTCAATGTTTTTATTAGTGTAGTTATGTGAACAAAATTATAATGTCCTCCTTTACTATTGAAATTTGCTAGGTTGGAAGTTAGCTACTATCCAATTCCCCTTCAATAAGTATAGAAGATAGGTGATATGATCTTCTAAAAAATGGCTTGATATTTGAATAAAAATCAAGGTTGTCTCTAAAGTGATCAATTAGCTAAACCCACATTAGCTTTGTAGAGCCAAAAGATTAGAAGGTGTCATATCAAAGAGCCTTTTTAGTTGGCCCAAGGCTACATTGATGTTCTAAATATAGGAATTATATATCTCTTAGGTATCTAATGTGGAGATCTCGGTAACATTAATAATTTGTAAATCCCATCAAGTAAGGAGCCAAAATACTGCCTAGATCTCATTTAGAATCTTCAATTACATTTTTGAGCAAAAAATTACAAACCCAAGAATTGATATCCATACATCAAGGTAATTTTTACCACTTTGAAACGTTAATTCTAAGGCTTAAAATATTATAGTACATGAGTACAACCAATACTCTCTTATGGTTGATAAGATGGTCACAATGGTCATAATTGAAAGGAATTATTAAAGATAGAAACAATATGCCAATTTAGTAATTTCTCTAAGTAACTAAACTATTATATAAAAAGTTGACGAAACTGTACAAGGTAATTCTGACATGACCTTGTTTATGAAATGTATAAAAATGAATTTGGTAATTAAGGAATTATTAAAGATAGAAACAATATGCCAATTTAGTAATTTCTCTAAGTAACTAAACTATTATATAAAAAGTTGACGAAACTGTACAAGGTAATTCTGACATGACCTTGTTTATGAAATGTATAAAAATGAATTTCGTAATTTATTATATATTTTATAGAAATTATGATAAGTGTAGCAGTTTTCCTAACGAAAAGGGTGAAATATGCCAAGATCTAGAAGCTCAATCGACAACACAAGAGAGACAAATGATATGATTGTCAAATAGTTTAATTCATATATGATCAATAGACAATGAGATAATTAGATACAATACATATAGATGTTCTTGAACACACACACACACACACAGATATATATATATATATATATATATATATATATATATATATATATATATATATATATATATATATATATATATATATATATATATATATATATATATATATATATATATATAATGCAAGATAACTAATAGAACATGCAAGTTATAAGTAGAATAATTAAAACACATGCACACAAAAGTTGGATTATCCACCATTTTCAATGAAACTATGTTTTATAATGAAAGGATAATAACACAAAGGTGTATCACACAAAGAGAGGTGTGAGAAACACATGCTCAAATAGAGTGCTAACTTCAAGGTGTCTTCATGACAACTAATATGAAAATGCACCATCCCACTTGTATACTAAAGTAAAGGATATTTAGTATTATTTAATTACACCAACAACCCCCCCTAAGTGCAACTTAGGGGGATGCACTTGATCTTACAAAACCTAGATGAAAATGTCCACTCTTCTTACAATATTCACAAGTCAGAAAATCCTTCTTGGATGCTCTTCCATTATTATTGGAGTTGTTTAGTGTTGAGATGGTTGAGTTTCATTTCTCTTATTGTATCTTTTGTTTCCATGGTTTATGTTTCTTGTTAGGCCTTTTTCCTTGATTCCATCTTTACCAGCCACCAATACTTTAGACTTTGAAGACTTGAGAATCCCCATGCTTATCAAGTTTGATTGTTCTAATATAAACATCTTTATGAAGGCCTCAAATAAAGGCATGGTGTATGAAGACCCTAAGGTCAACTTATGAGTGTTTAAGCTGAAAATAAATGGTGCATACTTTAAAGGAAATTTTCTCATCAAATTTTGTATCAAATTTTCATCCTCTATGGTAATTTCACAATCGTTAACCATTGAACTAAGCTTGCATGCCTTGGTGATATAGTATTGAATTGTGCCAAAAATCTTAGGATCTAATGTCATGAGATCTTCATCAATTTTAAAATTCCTAATTTTGTCTACTTTTGAATACAAGGTATAAAATATATCCCATTCTTCCTTTATAGTTTTACATTTGTCAATATGGAAGAAAAGATCATCATGTAGATACTTCCTCAAAGTACCAATAGCAATATTATTCTTATGATTCTACTTATCTAGTTTATCTGGATCAAATGGTGCAACCATGGTTCCATGAGTATAACCAATTATACCACTTTCCACCATTTTACTCCATGCTCTAATTCTCCACATAGCATAATTATGTAAAGTTAAAACTAAAAACATAGGAGAAACCATGATCCTAAAAAATGCCAAATCACTCAATCACAGAACCCCACCCACACCTTTGATCCCCCTCCTCCCTACCCAAATGGATGATTTTAAAACTTTATACTTAGTGCGTGTACAATTGTCAATTGTCAAAATGAACCAAAGTAGACTTCTCACTTTGAGGATTACAATAGGAAATACAAAGCTATAAGAGATTCAAGAAGATAAGACACTAGATCTCTCAAGGATATAATGAATTATAGGAGCCAAAATAGACCAAATATTGAATGTACTATGTCCACATACAATAACTCCAAATTGATACCATATTTGGAAAGTAGACAAAAAATTACACACTTTAAAAACAATATAGCTAAAAAATATTCTATCAGATTGAATGAAGCCACTGAACTTGCCAATATTGGGATTATGTGTATAGTGATGGAAATCTATGAATTTTGCAAAATCTATCCACCAATTTCTAAAAATAGCTGCACTAATAGAAAATTTAGGAAATGTAGGTAAAATAAATCTTGCTCAATTTGGAGCCTAGATGAGTGAGTCATACCCTTCCAAAATTGGAGAGGCAAATCAAAGATGAATATAGTAAGGGGTAGAAATTTTAAATTGATTGTGGTATCTACAATCCATTAACCAAAATTTGATAGTTTGGGTACCATCGAAGAAAAAGAGAAAATCCTCCAGATGACACTTGAATAGGTGTCAAATTTAATCCAATGAATATCTTACAACATGAAAAAATAAAAAATTACCTTACCACGTGCATCAAATCATCTTTTCTAGTCAACAATACGATTGAACTCAACGCCAATGTTGTTCAAAATTGGTCATCCTTAAACATCACACACTAATGGAAAATTTTAGCTTGGAAAGATAAGTCAACTTTTACTATTTAACAACTTTAGCTAAGGAATAAGACCTTATTGTGTGATGTTTAAGCTATCTTTCAAATTTAGTACCCAATGTCACACTATGAGCACATGTATGAAATTATTGCATTCTTAAATGGTGCACCCGTGATGATCTCATGATTAGGGCTCAGATATTGGAAGATAAGAAAGCCCAATGTAGAGGCAACCAACTATGATGTGGCTCACATTCAATCCCAAACTAGATTGTCATGGAAATACATATCTATCTATAAGGGACCCTTGATCTTGGTCACAAGGGCCTCAATTAATTGATTAAAATCTCATGGATCTCATGAGTGTGGGACAATCTAAGAAGTTAGATCTAAGGTCATGTGCATGTTTTGAGCTTCTATGAAAGAAGAGCCCGATGTGTGTCTAATTTGCTCAGGGGAAAAAATGTTAGCATGACATTGATGGAATGTGCTCATCACATTCACCACTAAAGATGTGTGCAATGTGAACCTTGGTGATGTGCTCATTTTGGGGTTAGTGGAGATTTCAAATTTTTTGTCTAGAGGATAGAGATTAGATGTACAAGCTAAGTAGATTAGAATTATCAATGCGAGAACTCTTGATATAGTCTATGCTACCTGCAATATGATTTTGGCAAATACTCCAATTTTACAAATTGGGCTTTTAAGTTTGATTTGAAAAAATATATATTGTCTTGATTTTGACTTTAACCAAATATAGACAAATCTATAGTTTAGATTCATGGGAAGATCCACTTAAATGCAACGGTGAGGTCAAATCTTGGTTCAAATGCTCCAAAAAATAGGTTATCTCTAGATGTAAATTGTGACCCTCCAAAATGTAAGTGAAATGTTCTTCAATGTCTATATAATAAATGCTCCTTTGGGTCTAATACCTAGTGTAATAATTTTCTTAAGGAAAAGAATAAAAAATGTCAAGATCTAGAAGCTAAATTGATAGCACAAGAGAGACAAATGATCTGACCCTAAAATGGCTTGATTCATAGTTAATCAATAAACAATGAGATAAGCAAATATAACACATGCAGATGTGCTTGAATATGTAGAAAAGGAAAGATAACTAAGAGTTATGCAAGCGATAAGCATAACAACTAAGCATATGTCCACAAAATGTAGATTATCCTTCATTGTACATGAAAGTATGTGTTAAAATGAGAGGATAAGAAAGGAAAGGTGTATCACACAAAGACAGATGTGAGACAACATGTGCTCAAATAAAGTGCTAACTCTTAGGTGTCTTCATGACAAGTAATATTAAAATTCATTATCCTAATTAAACTTAAGTAAAGTGCAATTAATAATATTTAAGGGTAAGTGCACAAAGTTGTAGGACCAAAAAGATGTAAGTTTCTTCTAATCTAAGGCTAATGCAGGAGCATCCTAGGTGTAAGAGAAATCTTGCATCACCCAAAAATATTTTATTTTCAGTCTTTTCTATTTTAATAAGGACTAGTAGATAGGGTGGTTACTATTTATGGGAACTTGTTATTTTTAGTAAGTTTTTTATACAAGCTTGGAATGTTCTCATTTTCTACATGAAGGTTCATTTTGGAATTATAAGCCTAGCATAAAAATTTCATTGCTCTAGCTTAAGTATTAGAGAGGTTAGTGCATATTTTTTGTGAAAAAAATTGCAAAAAAATCTTTAGGCTCACTGTTGGAGGCCTTAGAGTGCTCAGATGAGGTCTGAAAATTGTGATATTGCTATCAAGATTTAACTGTGTGTTTTCTGAGTCAAACTCATTGACCCATGTTTCATGAGTAGTGATTCAACATGAATCCATATCTCATGAGGTCTAAAAACTTGACAAAAGGGCACTTGCATGTTTCTAAGCTTGTAGATCAAGAGCCGATGTTTCTAAAAAGTGGTATAATAGCCAATCAGAGCAACGATTTGAGAGTTATGGTCTTTAAAAGTTGGGATAGCCAAAATATCTAAAATAATTTGTCAAAAATGTATTTGGCTATCTCTATATGTATTGTTAGGCTATGTCAACCCTAGGTATTAAGTTTGAGCATCTAGAACCTTCCTTAATGACATAAAATTTCCTATTTAAGAAAGGTCCAAACATTGTCTAGGACAACTCTAGGTGGTAGTTCACAACTTAGTCTTGTAGATTACTATAATAAAGGTGACCATGTGGGTTAGAATATTGTACTTATGAATTCTATAATTTCACATTTGCAACACAAATTAAAAGTCCATATTTTGTTCTCACATTTGTTGTTTTTTTGGTTTCTATTATGTGTTTATGGTATTAAGGAGAGCACCCTTCATCAAGTGCTATCAGAGTGAGATTTCTTGAGTGTGTGAATAGATCACCAACTATAAGGAAATTCACACTAAGACTATGGTTTGGGCTGAGTGTGTAGACAAATCACTGATTGTGAGGCAATTTGTACTAGGGCTTCAACATAAGTGTAGAAATACCTCTACAAAGAGAACATAATAAAAGAACTTTAGGTGTTATGCCTAAAGGTTTTAGAGCCCTTAAAATAAAAATTCAAGCATTGGAAGAAAAAATGTGTGGAGGAATAAATCTTCCTGCAAGAGATGAAAGTGAGGATGAGGACGAAGTAGAAGAAAATGTCGAAGTAGAGGTAGTTCTAAACCCAAAGGAAGAAAGGTTATTTAGGGTCATCTCCAAGATTCAAAAACGACCTAAGTTTGAAGTTCCCACATTTTTGGAAAATCTTAACCCAGAGGAGCTAATAGATTAGATCAATGAATTGGAGGAGTACTTTGAGTATGAAGATATTGAGGATCCTAGCAAGGTCAAGTTTGCAAAGGCAAAACTAAAGGGACATGCAAAGATCTAGTGGCAGTAGGTTTAGTTGGAGCGAAATAGAATGGGAAAGGAAAAAATCACCAAATGGGAAATGATGATAGCTAAGATGAAGTGAAAATTTGTTCATGTGGATTATGAGCTCGATCTGTTGAAGGAAATGCAAGGGTTGAAGCAAGTGGGAAAATTAGTTCAAGAGTATACCAAAGAGTTCTACCAAGTTCTCATTAGAACTGGCCATGCAAAAGCTAATAAGGAGAAAGTGGCTCATTATCTTAATGGGTTAAGGCCGAGTAATCAAGATGAGCTGAGTCTAGTTTGAATAAACAGTATTGAGGAGGCACACCAGTTTTCCATAAGAGTTGAGGAGATTTTGAGCAAGAAGTTTGACAACAAGAAGAGTGAAATAGGTCAAGGTGGAAGATCTAGAGGATGATCTTATGGTGGTTGTAATGATGATCAAAAGAACAAGGATAAGGTTAGAAGTAGTAGTCAAAACTAGAGGGGAAACCATTCCAATCATTTCTATGTTTAGAACAATAGAGATTGGAGAGGAAGAGGCAAAAGACAAGGATCTAGAAGAGGAGGCTTCTATGAGAAATGTTTTCACTATCGAGAAGAAGGGCATAGAGCATTTGAATGTACCCAATGCCATGGAAGGATAGATCAAAGAACAAAAGGGTAGGCCAGAGTTACACATGTTGATGAAGATACTAGATCATCACATTCTGAAGATGTTGAAAGAGAAGTCCTAGTTAATAGAAGATTCCTATTGAGCGGTGAATATGAACCTTATCAAAGAGGGAGCTTGTTTTGCACAAGGTGCAAATGTGAAGATAAGTGTCGTTATGTGATTGTTGATGGTGGAAGTACTACCAATCTAGTGTCAGAAACAATGGCCACCAAGTTGAAGTTGAAGAGACGTAAACAACCACATCCATACCATATTGCTTGGGTGCAAGATGACCACAAGTTCATGGTCAATGAGAAATTCTTAGTGAAGTTCAAGATTGGAAGCTACTAGGATGAGGCACTTTGTGATATCATACCTATGGACATATGTCATATGTTGCTAGGTAGGCCATGACAATTTGATAGGCATGTTGTACATGATGGGTGAGCAAATACCTACACTCTAACCAAGGATAGAGTGAAACATAAGTTGAAGCCATTGAAGGAGAAAGAAGAAAATGTATGTAGTGGTGCCAGTATATGTTCTTTTGATGGAAAAGAGTTTCCCAAAGATATGAAGTGTGAGCATATGGGTTATGCTATAATTCCAAAATTTAGTAAAGAAGAAGTTGGGGAGGTACCTGTAGAAGTTGCAGATATATTGGGAGAGTTTTTTGATATTGTATCAGATAATGTACCTAATGGATTGTCTCTAATGAGGAAGACCAGTCACTCAATGGATTTGGTTCTAGGAGCCGATTTTCCAATCAAGGAAGCATATAGAATGACACCAACAGAAAGGGAAGAGTTGAATAGATAAGTTTGTGAGTTGTTGTAGAAGGGGTTGATTCAAGATAATCTAAGTCCATGTGATATACTAGCCATATTAGCACCAAAGAAGAATGGAGAATGGAGGATGTGCACAAATTCTTGCACAATCAACAAGATCACAATCAAGTATATATTTCTATTGCCAAGAATGGATGATATTATGGATTGTTTGAGTAGAGTTGATTATTTTACAAATTTAGATTTGAAGACAAGGTACCATCAGATTCATATTAGAGAAGGTGATGAGTGGAATACTTCTTTGAAGAAAAAAAATGACTATATGAGTGGTTAGTCATGCATTTTGGGCTAACAAATGCACTAAGCACTTTCATGTAGCTCATGAATGAAGTAATAAAGGATTTTCTCAGTAAGTTTGTCATTGATTACCTATATGGTATTTTGATATTTAGTAAGACATTGGGGGAGAATTTGGTCCATATTTTCAAGGTGTTTGATAAGTTGAAGGAAGAAAATTTGCTAATAAACCTGAAGAAATACAATTTTGTAAAGGAGTTGGTGTACCTAGGATTTGTAGTCCCAGCAGAAGGTCTAAAAATGGACCTAGAGAAAGTAAAGGTTGTCCTTGAATGGCCTACTCCAAGAAGTGGGATAGAGCTAAGATCTTTTCATGGACTGGCCATTTTTTATAGAAAGTTCATAAGAGGTTTTAGTAATATTTGTGGACCCTTGACTGAAACAATGAGAGGGGATAGGAAAGAATTTAAGTGGATTGTAGCAATTGATAAGGGTTTTAATATGTTGAAATAGAAAGTTATTGAGTAGACTATTTTATCACTTCCTGATTTTAACAAGGTGTTTCAAGTAGACTGTGATGCTAGTGGTATTGCAATAGGAGCTATTATGATCCAAGAAGGTAGACCTATTGCTTATTTTAGTGAGAAATTGAATGATAACAAGAAAAAAAAATTTATGTCTATGATCAGGAATTTTTTGCTATATTTCAAGAATTGAACAAGTAGAGACATTATCTTCTTCTTAAGGAATTTGTTTTGTATAATGAGCATCAAGCTTTGCAATATTTGAATAGTTAAGGAAAGTTGAACCAAGGGCATTTGAAGTGGGTTGAGCTTTTGTAGAGCTATACATTTGTTTTGAAACATAGGAGTAGGAAGTCTAACAAAGTTGTAGATGCTCTTAGTAGAAGACAAATTTTGTTGACAAAAATACAGATAGAGGTGGTTAAATTCAAGGAACTTAATACTTTGTATCTAGATGATCTTGATTTTGGTGAACCGTAGAAGGCTTGTACAAAACTTGTTACACTTGACATGACAAAGTGGTTGGATTTCATGATCCAGGATAGTATGTTGTTCAAAGGAAGCCAATTGTGTATTCCAAGAAGTTCAATGAGAGAGAATCTCATCAAGGAGAAGCATAGTTGAGGATTGGCTAAACATTTTGATAGAGATAAAACCATAGCTTTGGCTACAAAGAATTATTATTGGCCATAGTTGCAGCAAGATGTGAAGAAGTTTGTACAAGTTGCATAGTATGTCAGATGACAAAAGGAGTGAAGTAGAATACAAGGTTGTATCAACCATTAACTATACCAGAGAAGCTGTGGGAGGATGTTAGCATGGATTTTGTTCTTGGATTATAGAGCACATAGCAAGGGCATCATTCTATTATTGTGGTGGTTGATAGGTTTTGAAAGAAGGCATATTTTATTCCTTGCAAGAAGACAAGTGATGTTGTTCATGTAGAAGAGTTGTTTTTCATAAAAATGGTGAGATTACACGGTCTGCCAAAGAGTATAGTTTTAGATTGAGATACCAAATTTGTTGGGTATTTCTGGCATACATTATGGAAGAAGTTGAAGATAGATTTGAAGTTTAGTTCATCACATCATGCATAGATTGATGGACAAATAGAAGTCGTGAATAGGAGTTTGGGATATTTATTGAGATGTTTGGTTGGAGATAAGCCAAAAGGATGGGATATGATTTTACCATAGGTAGAATTTGCATGTAATAATTATGTCAATAGGAGTACTAGTAAATCACCATTCCAAATTGTATATGGGACTAGTCCTAGAAATACTTCTGAATTGAGGTAGTTGGATAAAGGGGAGATAAGTACTATTGAAGCAAAAGAATTTAGTGAAAATTTGAAGAACATCCATGAGGAGGTGAGGAAGCACATCATAAAGATGAATACATAATATAAGGCTAGGGTAGATGTGAAAAGGGGGTATAAGGAATTTTAGATTGGAGATAACATCATGTTTCATTTGAGAAAGGAGCATTTTCTATTGCATACATATAATAAGCTAAAGATGAAGAACTTTGGACCATGCAAGATAGTGAAAAGGCATGATTCTAGAAATTCTTGTGAAGTGGAGTTGCCTACTGAATTGAATATTTCACCAATATTTAACATTTTAGATTTGACAGAGTATTATGAAGGAGGTTATGGAGATGAAGTTCTAGAAGTGTAGTGGAGTATTACAACAGCTACTTTAGCTACAAAGGAGATTGGGGAGATACTAGAAAATCGTGTTGGAAAAAGTACAAGGAACACAACTTATGAGGAATACATTATCAAATGGAAAGGGAAGCCAGTAGAGGATTCATCATGGCTAGTAAGGGAAGAGGTTTGTTGGCTTGGTTTTCACTTAAACACCTGAGACATGATGGAGTCACTTCTCAAATTACCTTAGGTGTTGTAGGAGCATCTTGGGTGTAAGAGTAATCTTACATGACCCAAAAATATTTTCTTTTCAACCTTTTCTATTTTAATAAGGACTAGTAAACACGGTGGTTACTTTTTATGGGAACTTGCTATTTTTAGTAAGTTTTTCATACAAGCTCAGAATGTTCTCATTTTCTAAATGAAGGTTCATTTCGGAATTATAAGCATACCATAAAAATCTCATTGCTCCAACTTAAGTATCAGAGAATTTATTGCAGATTTTGAGGGGGGAATTTGTAGTAAAATCTTCAAGATCACCTTTGGAGGCCTTAGTGTACCCAGATGAGGTCCAAAAACTTGACAGAAGGGTGCTTGTATATTTTTGACTGTATAGATCAAGAGATGGCATTTCCAAAAAGTGGTTATAGTAGCCAATCAGAGCAATGGTTTGAGAGTTACGGTCTTTCGAAGTTGGGGTACAAAAAATATCTAAAATAATTTGCCAAAAATGTATTTAACCAACTCTATATGTATTGGTAGAGTCTGTTAGTCATACGTATTAAGTTTGAGCATCAAAAACCTTCCCAAGTGGCACAAAATTGCCTATTTAAGAAAGGCCCAAACATTGTCTAGGACAACTTTGGGTGGTAGTTCACAACTTAGTCTTGTAGATTACTGCAATGAAAGCACCCATGTGGGTTAGCATATTGTACTTGTGAATTCTATAATCCCACATTTGCAATGCAAATAAGAAGTCCATATTTTGTTCTTGTATTTTCTCTTATTTTTTTGTTTCTATTATGTGTTTATGGTATTAAGGGGAGCACCCTTCATCAAAGGCATAGTGTGATTTCCCATAGCACAATCACAGTATAGGGTGACCGCACTATGGGTTGGATAGCTCGAGCCATAGGCTCAATAAATTAAAAACATAACATGATCACCCTATAGTGTGATCACACTATAATGTGGAAACTCTATAGTGCATACATGCTACATGGAAGTTTCCTAAATAAATACATTTCCTTCTAAATTTACAACTAAAATCCAATAGACCTTGTCAGGCAAATTTTAGCACTTGGATCATAGACATAAAATGTAACATTTAAGTATATGTTGCATAAGCTTCCTTTCTTATACTTAAGTCACATTTTATGTATATACTTTCAGGATGTTTGAGATTCATAGGAACTTTAAGATAAAGATTCAAGATTTTTAGAATATTTAAGAAATTTCAGACTTAGTTAATTCTCAAGAATTCACACATTGTTGTGAAAATGATTTTTAGAGAACTATTGATTACAACCATGAGACCTTTAATTATTTATGATTATTTAAGGATCATTGTTGATTGTGTGGACTATATTATATTTTTAGTTTGTTAACTACATGTTAAGGATGTTGGAATAAGTATATGGAAAACAAGATATTGAGAGGAAGGGGTGAATCAAGATCTTAAACTTTATCATAAAAATAATTCCTTTTATTCATATCCAAATCATTTCATATATATATCAATAAAACTATACCACTGAAACATAAATGTAATACATCATATCCATAATAGTTCAACACATAACACCATGATTTGGTTACTCAAAAACACTTCAAGAAGAAGGTAAAACTATGGTGGGGATGAAACCCACAAATCTTCACTTTTACAACAATAAAGTTAACCAATTAAGGTTATAATTAATGTTTGACTATAAGATATGATCTACCCTATGAGGGATCTCCCCTATTAAATCTTAAGAGACTATTAGGTCTCACCTTGTTAAAGGATTTTACACTCACAATAAAGTAAGGTCTCTGTTAGGAGATTTACATAGGCCTATTAGGACCACTTTGTTAAGAGACTCTTTGTGTATGGATTAAAAAATAAATGATTCAACACCTAACCCTTGGTTTTCTCTGCAAGTTGATCTTAGTTCTCCTCTTTCTTTTATCTCTGATATGATTCTCCTAATCTAATAAGTCTATTTAATCATTCACTACTCTAATTTTTCTGTACTAAATCTACCTCTAAAACTTCACTTCACTCCTTCACTTGTACACATACCTTATGCATTATTATTTTATATGATTCTAGGGTTACAATCCTTCTTAAATAGAAATCATGGGAAGTTTCTAGATCTTGAACGATGACTTCATTATATTTTTCCATTTACATCCCTTTTTTTTTATTGGTTGAATTCTATACCTAGAGATCATTACCTTCTGTAATGTTAGGTAATAAACATCTATTTTGGCTCATCAAATATTAAATGTCATAGAAATTTCAGCCAAAATGGTTTATATATGAGTTTCTACCATTACACAATCATATATCAAAATTGAATTACTTGACACTTGAATGTTTAGATGCATGGTCATGCATAAACCTTCATGCTATTACTCAGCTTCTATACATCTGTTCATTCACTCTTATTAATATTTCAATATGACTAGTCTTCTATTTATTTATCAGCTCGCATATCTATTTGGTTTCTACTAAATGCTTGACAATCAATATCTCACTCAGTATAAGTGTTGTGTGCTCGGTCGTTACTAGATCACTTGGTCATAGTTATGACCTTGCAATATTCCTTACTAATTGACTTGCAAATGACTAAGTGTTGGGACACTAATCAACAATATAGGCTTAGAGATCAAAAAAGGAGAGAGAGAGAGAGAGAGAGAGAGAGAGAGAGAGAGAGAGAGAGAGAGAGAGAGAGAGAGAGAGAGAGAGAGAGTGTGCCCACCCAAAATTGGATAGCTAAATCCAAGATGAATATGGTGAGGGGTAGCAATTTGAAATTGTTGGTGATGTTAGCAATCCATTAACTAGAATTTGAGAGGTTGGGTACTATCAAAGAAAAAATGAAAATCCTCCATATGACATCCAAATAGGTGTCAAATTTAATCCAATGTATATCTTGCAAAATGCAAAGATGAAAAATTACCAAGCCATGTAAATGGGCTCGTCTTGGCTTGTCAACAATGAGGATTGCACTCAATTATACTATTGTTCAAAATTGGTCATCCTTAAACATCACACACTAATGCAAAAATTGAGCTTGGAAAAATAAGTTAATTTTGACTATTTAATACTTTTAGCCTAGAAATGAGGCCTTAGTGTGCGATGTTTAAGTCATTAATTCAAATTTAGTATCCAATGTTTCACTATGAGATGATTATGAAATCATCACATGCTTAAAAAGTGCACCTATGATGATCTCATGACTAGTGCTTGGAGATTGGTAGATAAGAAAATCCAATGTAGATGTGGGCAACTTTGATGCACCTCACATTCAATCCCAAACTAGATTGTGATAGAAATGAATATCTATATATAAGGGACCCTATTTATCAGTCACAAGGGCCTCACTTCAATGATGGAAATCTCATGGATCTCATGAGTGTGGGACAATCTTAGAAGTTAGATCTAAGGTCATGTGTAGGTTTGGAGCTTATAGGAAAGAGGAGCCCGATGAGTGTCTGATCTGCTTGGGGGAAAAAATGTCAGCCTAACATTGATGGGATGTGCTCACTACATTCACCACTAAAGATGTCTAAAATGTGCACGTTGGTGCTATGCTCAATCTAGGGTTGGTGGAGATTTCAATGTTGTCGTGCAGAGGATAGAGATCAGATGTACAAGGCAAGTGGATTAGAATTTCCAATGCTAAAACCCCTGATATAGTTGTTGCTACTTGCAATATTATATTGACAAATAATCTAATTTCACAAATCAGGCTTTAATTCTGATTTAAAAAAAAAAAACATTCTCTCGATTTTGAATTTTACCAAATATAGACAAATCTATAGTCTAGAGTCATGGAAACATCCACTTGAACACAACAGTGAGGTCAAATCTTGGTCTAGATGCTCAAAGAAATAGGTGATGTCTAGATGTAAATTGTGACCCTCCAAAATATGAGTGGAATGTTGTCCAATAGCTATACAATGAATGATCCTTTGGGTCTCAGACCATGTAAGAATTTTCTTAAGGAAAATAATTTAAAATGCCAAGATCTAGAAGCTAAATTGATAGCACAAGAGAGATAAATGACATGACCCTAAAATGACTTAATTCATAGTTAATCAATGGATAATGAGATAAAATACATGTAGTTATGCTTGAATACATAGAAAAGGAAAGATAACTAAGAGTTATGCAAGCGATAAGAACAACAACTAAGTATATGTGCACAAAATGTAGATTATCCCTCATTGTACATTAAATTATGTGTGACAATGAGGGGATAAGAAAAAAAGGTGTATCACACAAAGAGAGGTGTGAGACAACATGTGCTCAAATAAAGTGCTAACTCTTAGGTGTCTTCATGAAAACTAATACAAAAATGTATTATCCTAAGTAAATTTAAGTAAAGTGTAATTAATAATATATAAGGGTAAGTGAAAAAAGTTGTGGTACCAAAAAGATGTCACATTTTTATAAAATAATTTAAATCTAAGGCATAGTGTGAATGCCTAGTAGTGCAATAGGAGTATAGAGCAATCACATTGTGGGTTGGATAGCTCGAGCCAAAGGCTTGGGAAATTGAAAACATAACAAAATCACCGTATAGTGTGATAAAACTATGATACATGCATTCTATAGTGTGTTTGTGCTACATGAAATTTTCCTAAATAAATATATCTCATTATAAATTTGCAACTAAAATCCAACAGACCCTGTTAGGCCAATTTTAGCACTAGGATGATATACATAAAATATAACATTTAAGTAAATGTTTCATAAGGTTCATTTATTATACTTAAGGTACATTTTATGTATATACTTTTAGGATATTTAAGAGTGATTTCAGTTCATAGGAACTTGAAGATAAAGATTTTAGATTTTGAGGGTTTTTAAAGAAATTTCAGACATGGTTAATTATTGGGAATTCACACATTGTTGTGAAAATGATTTGAATAGAGAACTATTGATTACAACAATAAGACCTTAAATGATTTAAACTCATTTAAGGCTCATTTTTTTATTGTGTGGATTATATTCTATTATTTTTTTGGTAATTGACATGTATGTTTAACCATGTTGAAGAGAGAGAGAGAGAGAGAGAGAGAGAGAGAGAGAGAGAGAGAGAGAGAGAGAGAGAGAGAGAGAGAGAGAGAGAGAGATTAACTTGGATGCTTGAGATGACATATGCTACACTTTAGGGTTCTAATGCCCCTAAATTGTTATAAGTGGGTTTAGTGGCTCTTAAGTGGTTCTTATCACCCTTAATACTCATTAAAACCTCCTAGGATCCATTACAACCTATTACAACACATGGGGACCCCTAAGATTATGTATTAATCATTATATGACATATTGTTGGGGTATCATGTGCCCTAATGGATCCTAATATTTCATAAGAGGTCATTAGGGAACATTAGGAACCCATTAGGATCCATTATGAAACATTAAGTCTCATTAGGACCCATTAGATCCCATTAGTGCACATTAGGACCCACTTGGTTACACAAAACCCATTACAATCCCTTCCAATTCATTGACCATTGTAGAAGACACTAATATATCTTAATATATCATAAGGAATCATAAATGCTCCTAAGAGGTCTGATGAAAAATTCATACCTATTAATACTCCTTAAGATGCATTGGGATTGATTATAACGCATTAAAACCTATTAATACAACTTAGACAATCTTAAGTGGCTTAGGACACACTAATGTATTATAATGTTTGCTAATAGGCCCTAATGTGTCCTAAGGGGTTCTTATTTTAACTAACTAATCTTATCATCCCTTATGGCCCATTAGAACCCCTTAGGATCAATTAGGAGTCATTATGACATATAAAAACCAATTACAACCCTTTATGACACATTAACCATCAAAAGATAGACTAATTTGTCCTAAGAGGTTGCAATGGAACCTAAACGGTTCTAATTAGTCCCAATGTTTCCTATTCAGTAATGTTTCATAAGGGATCATAATGGGTATTAAATGGTCCCCCTTGTAAAATGTAAACCATTGTAGGACACATTAATATGATGTGAGTGATTACAATGTATCATAAGTGGTCATAATGGATCCTAAGTAGCTTTAGTACTTAATGTGGCCCATTATAACCACTTAAGACACATTAGGACCAATTCAGAAACATTAAAACCCAATAGTGCCCCATAGAAAATATTAAAGGGTACATAATACAATAGTGTACATTTATATTTGCTAGTTATTGTAATAGGTTTGAAGGAGCTATAAGAGGTGATAGAATACATTAATATGCTATGGGACATATACTAAGCCCTTAGGACCCCTTACCATACATATTATGGTTTCAAAAGGTCTAAAGGGGTCATAAGGGATCCTAAGATGCATTACCATACACTAATGTATCCACTTAGGGGTCATAAGGTATCCTAGAATACATTAATACATCATATCACCCCTTAATACCCCTTATAACCAATTAAGAGCCTTTTAATAGATATTAAGGGTTCCCAAGGGATATTGAGTTGCCCTACAATACAATAATGTAAAAAATTTGAATTTGTGTTGAACTTATGCTAAAATATCCACTCATTTGCTCTTACATTCTCAACTTAAATTCTTACGTTGCAATCTCATATTAGCTTAAAATGCATTCATTTAGCATAATATGTTTCTTTGTTTCTTAGCTTAACAATGCATTCTCATATAGATTAATCTTGCATATCTCATATAGCTTAAAATACTTTGTTCTAAAGGTCTGGTTGCCCACTTCTCATTCTGAGAGAAAAGACAAAATACTTCTAGTTAGAAGGCACCATGTCAAACTATTGGATTACTCATATGAATAATCTCATATTCATTCAAGAATGATCTTTTAGATAATGACCATGTTGAAGCATGTGTTAATCATAGAGGCCTGCATTTCACATATACATTTTTGGCACCCACTATAGGGCTCAAAAATTCATTTTTTCTGGCCTCATTTTCTCTATTTTCTACATTTTTTATTAATCTATCGCATTTGTCTGTACACGTTTCTAGATTTTTGCGTGAGAAATCTCATTTTTGCATGAAGACCTAAAGATTTTGCATCTTCCTCTACACTTCCTCACAAAAAGAAATGCATAAGCATGCAGTTTCTTGCACGATGCACTTTGTTTCTACATCAACATAGTTTTCCATATTACAATATTTAATGATGTTTGACTAACAGTTTTCTTTGAAGCATTTTCTTTTGGATTTCTTTTTTTTTTCCAGCTTAACACTGGTTTGTAGGACATTTTAAAAATTTAAAATTAAAAAAAAAAAGAAGTATAAAACAAATTTTGACTTTTCATGTCTTCATAGGTTTTGACATTTTCATAGCTATTTAATGGGTATGAAAAAAGAACAAAAAGGTTAAATTTTATTTTCCCATTGTTTGGCTTCCATTTGACTAACAGTGTTTTATGTAGCATTTTATTTTTTATTTTTGGTCTTCTGCAACATAACCATAATTTGTAGGATGCTTGATAGAGAAACATCTTATCCAAACATTTCAAACTCATACTAACTATGTGAATGTAGGACCCTTGTCAAAGATATGCATGACAAAGACTTATTTCAAACCCACTTAAATGTTGTGTTTTCTTCTATTGCTTTTCACACATAGTATAAATAAGGCTTGTGAACTTTGTAGGGTGCAAGATAGGGGAATATGGGAGTATGCTCTTGACCACTTGGAGGTCATGACCAAGGGTAAATTAGAAACCTAGAAGCCTTTGAAAGATGTCATTCGAGGGAGGCAAGAAAGTTAGTGGTTCTCCCAAATGAAGCCTTTAATGAAGAGATAATGATTTCCTTTTAGGGGATCAAAGCCTTGGAATAGGCCAAGGTGGGATCAATTAAACTAACTTAGTGATTAATATGTCTTGTGTGTTTGGGAAAGGTAGAGGAGTATGCTCTTTCCCCTTGAGGGAAATAAAAAACTTTGACCTTTAGATCCAAACCACCAGTCTGAGTCAAGCTTTAGAGGGCCTGCCCGAGTGATCCAACCTCCGAGAACAACCCAAGTGAGCACACTCCTTTCACCGGAGATTCCACTTCACTCTAATATAGAAGCTTTGTTGAGAAAAATACTCCAAAGCCATATTAATTTCCTTTTCTTCATTCTAATATTGTATATCAAGAAGAGGCTTTATAAACTACACTGGTTGGTGCTGGCCCCAATCTTTCTAGTCAAGTGTGTGCACTTATAGATGCTAGTGTGGGTTGTTGGCCTCAACTTCACTTGCAAATCTAGCAAGGGTTAATATGAATGGAAGCCAAGTAAAAACTTCTTAGTTAGTTTCTACCCAGTTCACCTCTGAAAGAAGGCATAATCTTTGACCAAGGAGGGAGAATAATCTCTCTTGTAGAACTCACCATAGGCATCCAACTAGGCATTGGGAGGTGGTATACATTCTTGACTCCTGCCATAAGGTTCATTCAACATATATATTATTGAGCCCTTTGAATGCACCAAAAATATAGGCACCCTATAGTGGGTGACATAGCTATGTGAGGTGCGTGCATGGACATAAGTTGTGGGACAAAGGTTTTGCCTTCTCTAGAAATTTTTGTTTTATGGATAAAACTATGTTTGTTATTGAGTCTTTAAACATTGTCCAAACCTATCAAATAAACTAAAGGTCAAAAATCCACCACCCCTCTGAGTTGCTTTGTCCTTGGTTGGGTTGTTTGAAAGTACTGCTTGCTTCCTCTGTTTATCTAAAAACCAACTGTCTTGTTCGAAACAACCAACAATCTATCCAGAATTGTTTGAAACTTGCAAAACCCCTTAATACCCCTTATAACCAATTAAAAACCCTTTAATAGATATTAAGAGTTCCTAAGGGATATTGAGTTTCCCTACAATACAATAATGTGTTCAAAGACCTCTTTATGACCCTTGAGGACCATATATCATACACTACTACATCATAGGGTGTTAAGTGATTATAGGAGTTATTAAGGTGTTCTAGGACCCATTAAGACCCCTTGAAACCCCTTATTATACATGCTAAGGGGGGAACTTAGGGCACATTTATGTGTCTTAGGACTCCTTAGGATGCCTTACAATGTACTAATATATGGGAAGAGATCCTGCAACATGATAAGGGAATATAGGATAATTTAATGTATTCTACCCCTTATAGCCCGATATAACTACTTTCTATAAATCATAGGATTCTTATGAGTTTTTAGGGGTCCTTAGGACCCCTTACCTTACAAAAATATATCAAAATGGGTCTTCAAGGTATCATAAAATTCTTAAAATATTCTAATATTCAATATTATGTTGTAGGACCCATTAATACCCCTTACAATCTCTTATGATACACTAATGTATGGTAAGGGGTCATAAGAGGTCCTACAATGCACTAATGTTTCCTAGTACACCTTAAGACCTCATACCATTTATTGGTCATAAAGTTCCCTAAGAGGTCTTAAGGGGTCATATGACATAGTTGTATGTTCTAGGAATACTTAAGACCCCTTAGGAACAATAAGATATATAATAAGTTGTCCTAAGGTGCATAGGGAGGGAAGGAGGTGTATAGAGAGAGAGAGAGAGAGAGAGAGAGAGAGAGAGAGAGAGAGAGAGAGAGAGAGAGAGAGAGAGAGAGAGAGAGAGAGAGAGAGAGAGAGAGAGCTACTAAACAATACAACAAGAAACAATCCTAAAATAATTATGCACAAGTTAAGGGCTTAAGTTTATATTCAGTAGCCAACTAGAAATCATTCTAGAGATAATGTGTTTATTTCTCAAATTTAAGTAAGTATAAAATTTATTAAATACCCTAAAAATCTAGAGTTGTTTTTCTTATCTTAACTCCTATAAAGATGAAAGCACTCTTAAGTTTCTTGGAAGTATATACAATAAAATGTAACTCAAGTATTACTTATAATTAAATGTTACATTTTGTGTATTTAATTTGTCACCCCATATTGCGCTCACCCAATAGTGTGTGTGCCCTATAGAGCACAAACACTATTTAATCCACAATATTTTTATTTTGTTTTCCCACTTTAGGGTGAGCATACTTTTTAACATATATGAATTTTCCAAGCCAAAGGCTTGGATTTGGATTGGATATCAAATCCAAAGACTTGGTTGATTGAAACATGTCTAAAACATGTTTAACAAAAAGCATACAAAAAATGCTTAAATTTTCTTGTGTGCTCTTGATCATGTTTCTTTCTAGTTAATATTGATCAAATCCGACTAGATGATATTGTAGATCTTTCCATTAGCTATCTAACAATATAATTTATCTTGAATTTAGATGATATTTAAACCTGTCAACTATAATTTCTTTAGAATAAACATGTCTATTTTTTTTTCTCAAAAATCATTTGGCCTATTTTTTTGAAACTATACTCTATTATACAAACTTTTAAAAAAAGAATTTGATTTTTAGTTAGTTTTCATTGATTTGTACGAGGAGAACACAAATATTTCACATTTTCAAGATGTGTCCACTTAAAAGGTTCATAAAAAAAATACTATAAAATTACCCAAAAACATGGGATAACTACATGGTGCAAGGTAACTTCTTACTAGATAATTTATTACAAAGAAATTCAGTGTTTTAGGGGAACCACACCTGACACTATATTATGTTTTTACTAAAAAAATAGTAAAAATTTCTGTGGCCCTCTTTTGGGAGGGCCTTACACTCCACCATTTAAAAAATAATTAGTGGTTTAGAAACTAGTTTCAGAGGACTACAACTTTTTTTTTTTTAATTTCTTGAAATTTGAAGTGTAGCTATCATCAAATTTTCATTCAAGTTCAAAATTTATTGATTTTAGAATAGAAATAAAAAAAGTGGCATCTTATACCCCCATTTCAGTACCACAACTTTGTGCACTTACCCCTAATTACACCAATAGTAAGGATTTACCCATACATTGAAATACTCATGTGAAATATTTTATTAATTTTGAGATGACTAGTCCAATCATGTAATTATAAGCTTCATGAATGTAAATAAAATATTTAAGTTTTTAAATTGAAAATTAATTTACCAATTTTAGTGTGGAAAATAAGAAGTCTTGTGTGTGATACTTTTAGTCAGAGGATTGAAATATATTATGTGGTTTTATTTCTCAATGACATTCCTAAAAAATTAGGTATCAACAATTACTAGACATATTTGTGACTATGAACAACAAAAAATTGGGTTGTTTTAATAAAGAAGAATGACAATTATGGTTGCAAAATTTTAACATTTGTTTTTTGATTTCATAATTAATCTTTTTGAAATTAAATATTATTAACATATGATTGAATTTACTTTCACAAAGAAAAAATAGTAAAAAATACTTTACACGAATATGATCCAATTTAACTTAATTATAAGTCTAATTTCAGATAAGGTTGTGCACACAATTAAATACTTGGACAATTTGCATATGTGTGATTGGTCCTATGATCTTTTATTCCTAATTATCTTTTATTTTAGTTACATATTATATAATGTTGCTTGAAAAATGAATCTTGAAGAACTATTGCATTCAAAAAGGAGATTTCTCGTTTTCTACATATTGACAACCTCCTATCTAGATTATCAACCATTAAATATGTGTACGTCAATAATGTCTTGATGAAAAAATAATTCATATAAGTAAAAAATACTTTTCAACAGTATGCTCAAGTACAACTCTAAGTATTTTATATATTCATTTTAGGTATACAAAAGATACAATAAGAAGAAATATAACATAAACCTCCTTGAATCACACTTGGAGAGATAAGATCATGCAAACCAGAGTATAAATACAAATATTATTAATCATGTTCAATCACATACTTAAATGTGCATAAATGTTCATTATTGATTGTATGATCATATAAAATTATTTAAAGAAAATGTTAAACTACCTTGCTAGAGTATTAGGAATCCACTCAAAAGGATGCCCAATTATAATCTCATGAATATAGTATTATCTATAGTAGTTTTTGATGAGTCTCCTCATCATAGAATGAGGAAAATTAAGGTCTTATTGGAGAAGTAACTTTATGGAAATTCATTTTCATATAATATTAAAAGTGTAATACTCCAAAATTGGCACATTTCCATACTAACCAACTTTGGTTTATCCAATTATTCCTAAGTCCTATTTTACTAGGCAATTTTAATTCTGATAATCACTAATTGACCTAGGTGTCAAATGTAGAAAACTCTAATTTGCATTAATCACACTATTTAATTCCTAATTATCAACTCAAATTGTCTACATAAACCTATTGATTAAATTTAATTTAATTATAAGTGTTCTAATTTAATTAAATTAAAATTACCTCTTTAAGCTAATATACAAAGGAATTAAATTCATTTAATTTAATAAGATATCTCCTCTTTTTTATTATTGAATTTAATTATTCAATTAATTAAATTTATTCATTTATGATGAGGTCACATTCTATTTTATTAAATTAAATATTCTGAAAAAGGAATAAGTTAACTCCTTATATCACTCAAAAGGAATCATTTCACTCCTTTTATCACTCGAAAAGGAATCAGTTAACTTCTTTTATCACCTAAGAGGCAATCAGTCAACTCCTTTTATCACTTAAAAGGCAGTCAGTTAACTCCTTTTATCACTCCAAAGGTAGTCAATTAACTCCTTTTATCACTTAAAGGTAACCAGTTAAGTCCCTTTTCATGAGGAAGTTTCCTTTATGACTGGCTCTCCTCTTTAATCTTGATCATTCATTCCAATCAATCTCAACCTTTGATCACCTCTTGGATTCTATAAAAGAAGCTCTCCATTCCTCATGATGAAGGTAGAAAATTGGAATTTGTTTCAAACTTATGCTGAAATATCCACTCATTTGCTCTTACATTCTTAGCTTAAATTCTTACATTGCAATCTCATATTAGCTTAAAATGCATTCATTTAGCATAATATGTTTCTTTATTTCTTAGCTTAACAATGTATTCTCATATAGATTAATTTTGCATATCTCATATAGCTTAAAATCCTTTGTTCTAGAGGTCTAGTTGCCCACTTCTCATTTTGAGAGAAAAGACAAAATCCTTATAGTTAGAAGGCACCATGTCGAACTACTGGATTACTCAGATGAATAATCTCATATTCATTCTAGGATGTTCTTTTAGATAATGACCGTGTTGAAGCATGTGTTAATCACAGAGCCTACATTTCACATATACATTTCTGGCACCCACTGTAGGGATCAAAAAATCATTTTTTCTGGCCTCATTTTCTCTATTTTCTACATTTTTTATTATTCTATCACATTTGTCTATACACGTTTCTAGATTTTCGCTCAAGAAATCTCATTTTTGCATGAAGACCTGAAGATTTTACGTCTTCCTCTATAATTTCTCGTGCAAAGAAATGCGTAAGTGTGGAGTCTCTTGTGTGGTGCACTTTGTTTTTGCAACAACATAGTTTTCCAGATTACAATTTTAATGATGTTTGACTAACAGTTTTCTTTGAAGCATTTTCTTTTGGATTTCTATTTTTTTTGCAGCTTAATAGTGGTTTGTAGGACATTTTAAAAATTAAAAAATTTTAAAAAGGAAAAAAAAAGTATAAAAGAAATTTTGAATTTTGATGTTTTCATAGGTGTTGACATTTTCTTAGCTATTTTATGGGTATGAATAAAGAACAAAAAGGTTAAATTTTGTTTTCCCATTCTTTAGCTTCCATTTGACTAATGGTGTTTTTTGAAGCATTTGATTTTTGATTTCTGGTTTTCTGCAACATAATCGTAGTTTGTAGGATGGTTGACAAAGAAACCTTTTATCCAAACATTACAAACTCGTGATGAATGTGTGAATGGAAGACCCTTGTCAAAGATACACATGATGAAGACTTATTTCAATTCCACTTAAATGTTGTGTCTTCTTTTATTTCTTTTCACACATAGTATAAATAGGGTTTGTGAACTTTGTAGGGTGCAAGATAGGGGAGTATGCTCTTTACCACTTGGAGGTCATGACCAAGGGTAAATCAAAAACCAAGAAGCCTCTGAAAGATGGAATCCAAGGGAGGCAAGAAAGTTAGTGGTTCTCCCAAATGAAGCCTTTAATGAAGATATAATGATTTCCTTTTAGGGGATCAAAGTCTTGGAATAGGCCAAGGTGGGATCAATTAAACTAACTCAATGATTAACATGTCTTGTGTGTTTGGGCAAGGAAATGAGGTAGAGGAGTATGCTCTTTCCCCTTGAGGGAAATCAAAAAATTTGACCTTTAGATCTGAACCACCAATCTGAGTCAACCTTTAGAGGGCCTGCCCGAGTGATCCAACCTCCGAGAACAACCCAAGTGAGAACACTCATTTCACCAGAGATTCCACCTCACTCTAATAAAGAATATTTGTTGAGAAAAATATTCTAAAGCCATATTAATTTCCTCTTCTTCATTCTGATATCGTATATCAAGAAGAGGCTCTATAAACTACACTGATCAATGCCAACCATGGTCTTTCTAGTCAAGTGTGTGCACTTATAGATGTTGGTTTGGGTTGTTGGCCTCAACTTCACTTGCAAAGCCACCAAGGGTTAATATGAAAATAAGCCAAGTGAAAGCTTCTTAGTCATTTACTACCCGATTCACCTCCAAAAGGAGGCATAATCTTTGACCAAGGAGGGAGAAGAATCTCTACTGTAGAACTCACCATAGGCATGCAACTAGGAATTGGAAGGTGGTATACATGCTTGACCCTTGCCATAAGGGTGTTCATTTAGCATATATATTATTGAACCCTTTGAATACACCAAAAACATAGGTGCCCTCTAGAGGGTGACATAGCTATGTGAGGTACATGCATGGATATAAGTTGTGGGACAAAGGTTTTGCCTTGTCTAGCAACTTTTGTTTTCAGGATAAAAGTGTGTTTTTTATTGAGTCTTTAAAAATTGCCAAATCTATCAAACAAACTAAAGGTCAAAACTCCACCACCCCTTTGAGTTGCTTTGTCCTTGGTGTGGTTGTTTGAAACTACCACTTGCTTCCCGTGTTTATCTAAAAACCAACTATCTTGTTTGAAAATACCAACAATCTATCCAAAATTGTCTAAAACTTGCAAAATCTCTTTGAATCCTCACACAAGATCTAGTCTTGAAAACTATTGAACTACCTATCAACGCTACTTGCACTCTAAATCTAGTTTTCTATCTACAACATTGTACCTCTTCTTTTTCTACACATAGTTTCAAATAATGGCTTCTTCCTTAGCTAAATGACTTGCAAATTACACACAAACTAGTCTTGTCTCTTGTTTATTTTATCCTTGGTCTTTTGTGCTTTTTGTACTTGGTGTTATGATAGTCATAATCTTTGTCTATTCTAGCCATTATGTAGACAACTCATGCCTTAGTATATAGTACATTTATCTTTCTTTTTGAGACTACATTCTAGTGAGGTCCTTGTTTAAGCTTTTGCTTTTTGTCCTTGTCTATGATAGTGGCAACATGAAGTGGAAATGTGTTTTATCCCTAAAGACCTAGATGAGGTAGAGCTAGGGTTACTAATCACAATAGAGGTTTCCCTTAAGTTCATACATGGTCTATCTCTAATTCATCTAGTGAGGAATCTTCACAATCCCCCTCACCTAACAGATCATCTCATGTTTGGAGAATGTTCTCTATAAGCTTTAAAAAAATCAGGAAACCCTTGTATTAAGATGTTCCTGAAACTACCAAAGCTCATACATCTCCAAACAATAGAATCGAATCCTTATTATGACAACCTTTTCAACCAAAATATATTGAAACTCATCACATCCCTAAAATGGCTGAACTAGAACCAAAACATGGAGCACATAGTAGAGACCAAGATCAATATAGGACTGAAAGAAATTGGGAACCTTTTACTAATGAGAATTAAGAAGAGGTAGAAATACTCCCTGAGCATATTGAAAAGTTCCATAAAGACAAAAACTTCCATAAAGTCATTGGGATCTTGCTTAACAAAGAGAAAGAGAAATACTTTCTCAAACTTGCTCAAGAGGGAGCCAAGCTACCTCATCACTTTAACATTGAAACTATCATTACACATGAAGAGGAAACTTAGACTTCCTAATTGCAAAAGAAACTAAAAATCATCCAAGAATAGTTATCCCTAATGATGCATGATAAAGACAAACCTTCAAAAATGTACACCTTAGATGCTCTTTGTCCATTTCCTTTTGACAAGAGTATATACATGCCTCCTTTTCCAAGAGGCATTGAGTTAACTAAGTATGGTAAATACTTTGGAACTATCAATCCCCAAGATCATTTGTAGGAATTTGGTGCCTTGTCTATGGAATTTATGCATAATTAGACATATCTCATGCATCTATTCCCAAGAAGTCTAGGTGGTCAGGCTATGGAGTGGTTCTCAAACTTGCCTGTTGGTATCAAAACATTCAATGAGATGCTAAATTTTTTATATAGCATTACTCTTATAAAATACAACACCTGATTAATATTGGAGACTTGTGCAACCTTAAACAGAGAGTTGGGGAACCTTTCCTCACATTACTTTAGAGATGGAGACAACTTTACACCAAATACTCATGCAAAAACTTGGAAACAAAGAAACTTGACATCTTTATGGATAACCTCCTACGTAATTTTGGGTATAGAGTTCAACTTCAAGGTTCATGTACATTTGAAAAAATCATTATGCAAGCTATCTAGATAAAGGAATTCATGGTCAAAAAGGGTGAAATAACCCTTGAAAAGGACACTAAACAAGGGTCAACCTCTAATAAAGATAAGTCCAAATATGTGAACAAAAAATGAGAGGTTGTACACATTGGAGTTGTTGACAACATTACTCCTAAACCTCCTAAGGCAGCATTCAATCTTACACATAATCTTAGAGCATCCAAGAATATTAAGAAATCTCCTCCTAACAATAAGACATCTAAAAACAAACCAAGGAACTGATGGGCCACATGCCTTAAATAAAATTTTACACCTCTTGGTGAACCTTTGGATGTGGTTTATAAGACCTTGTTACAAAACATACTCATTTCTCCATTGGACAATTCTTGTCCTTATGATCCGTAACCATGGCCACCATGGTGGAACGAAACTTCATTTTGTGAATACAACCAAAAAAAGGTCACAAAACTAGTAACTGTATCAACTTGCATCACAAAATCTAAGACTTAATCAATGGTGGTGACATTTTTGTGGATGGACATAACAAGAACTCAGATCATAAGGCCTTCAAGGAGCCATTCCCTCCCTACAAAAAAGGAGAAAACTTGAAACTAAAACCTAACAACAAGGTCAACTATTTATACTTTAACAATGATGATGAGATAGTCCATATGGTAGAACCAGTCTGTTTTGAGTATTATGATGTTATCACCATCAAGGGTAAACAAGACAAAACTAAACCTAAGACACCATTTGTCTTAAGAGGTCCTACTTGCAACTCATCTGACAAGAAGTCGTCACAAAAGTTGTACCAAAATTTTTATGTGATATAGCACCAAGTTATTACTCAAAGGCTCTATGCCTTCTACTCTTGAGATAGAACAACACAAAGGAAAACCTCTTGCTAGTCTATCCAGAAAAGGGACAAAACTCTATAGTTACAGTATACTCAATCAATTACAATGAAAAAATGCTCAAATCATGATCTTTTAACTACTCAAAATATTTCTTTCTCATAGGAATATTCTCGACAAGGCCCTCATTGAGGAAAGTGTACCTTAAGATCTTGATTTTGAGAGGTTCCAATCTATGGTAGGTCATCTGACTTCACCTTACTATATGATCTTCTTTGAGGAAGATGAAAATTCACTAAATCACCCACATAACCAACCTCTACACATTGAGGTCATGATACATTGGAAATTTATCTGACGTGTCCTTATCGATAATGGAGATGGTTTGAATATCATCTGTACTACTTTGCTAAGACAATTAGAATATTATGAAGAGTCTGTTGACGCTCATCGTAAGATAACTATCAAAGCATATTATGAAGTCAAGCATAAGTCTTTGGGTCTTTTTGTATTACCTCTTTGGGTTGGTCCTATCCAAAGGGGTGTCACTTGTCAAGTCTTGGACATTCCCTTATCTTACAATATTCTACTAAGAAGACGATGGATACATGAGATGCAGGCTATGCCTTCCACTTATCATCAATGCATAAAGTTCCTATTTCATAGTTCTAAAGTCACTATACCTACAAGTACTAGCTATACTTGTAACATGCCAAAATCTACTACAAAATTTGTACCTACTAATAGAGAGTCTACAGATTACCATGATAATAAGCTGAAGAAAATCGAAAAATCACTAGAGAAAATTTGTACCAAAACCTAATAATTCATTTGAAAATGAGTCACAAGCTGAGTCTAATGATGATGAAGACAATGTTGATGATGAGGATCCTTATCCTTATCCCATTCCTGATGATCTTGCTAAATTATTTGTTGAAAGTAATCATTTTGTACCATGTTTCAGCACCATGGATGGTGAGAGTGTTTCTTCTAATGATACTACTAATTCACATAATACCCAACAAGGACCATAAGAGTCTAGTCATGCTTTGTACATTGAATATCTTTGTAAACATCTAGATGATGAAGGAGAGTTTGTTCCTATCACTGTTGGGGAATTTTATATTTTGTTACAATGTAGCGTAGATTCTAAGGAGTATTAATTCAAATATCTCTTAACAGTAACTACAGACAAAGACATGGATCAAGTTCATGTCTATGAGAACACTCTCAAAGTAGGTGAATCATCTAGGGTTAGGTGAGATGAGTCCTATCCAACTAGTGTCCTCGAGTCTTTGATTGATGATCTTAGTGCTCAAAGGCATTCAAACACACTTGTGGACAAAGCCACTCTAGGTCTCAAATTGCTTGTTCGATCATTTGATGATTATACTATCAACGCTATTGAACCCATCACTTCTCTTTCACTCACCTATCCTAAGCTCATAGACTAGAATTCTAATGCATCTAGTTAAGTCACTATATTCTAGAATGACTATGCTCTTGCTTGTTACTTAAAAGCTATCAAACTTATAACGTTTTCCACCAATGAACAAAGTATCAACATGACTAAAGCTGACATCAAATATCTCTATCTATAATCAAAAAGAAAAAAATAAAAGATCTAATGGTGAAAAAAACATTATGGCATTCTTGGAACCTAAAATAGTAAAAACAAAGGATGTATGTAAGGGTGAAAACATCTCTAAGGCACCTGTGGATGAGATATTTGATGCACTTCCTAGTCATTTTTAGGAAAGATCATCAGTTTTGATAAAACCAACATAGCTGGTCAACTTGGGAACAAAAGAAAATCCTCATATAATACATCTTGCATAGTCACTATCTCTAGAAGAAAAGGAAGAATTCATCACCTACTTCCAAGAGAAAAAGATAAACTTCACATGGACATACTCAGACATGCTAGGATTAGATCCTAATCTCATAATGCATCACTTGTACATTGTACCAAGAGTTAAACTAGTCATAAAAAAACTTAGAAAAATGTATCCTCATGTAGCATTGCTTGTCAAAGCTGAACTAGAAAAGCTTTTGAAAGTTGGTTTGATCCAAGCTATTGATTACATTGAATGGATATCAAACATCATTTTGGACTCTAAGCATGACAAATCTATTAGGCTTTTTACAGATTTCTAAGATCTAAACTTAGCATGTCCAAAGGATGATTTTCAACTCACCATCATTGATATGATAGTGGATATGATGACAGGATATGAAATATATTCACTCATGGATGAATTTTCTAGTTATAATTAGATCAAAATTGTGCTAAAAGATCAAGAAAATGCTGCTTTCACTTATGCATGGGGAACTTTCTGTTGGAATTTGATGCCATTTGGCTTGAAAAATGTTGATGTTACATATCAAAGGGAAGTTACTACAATTTTTCATGACGTGATGTATAAGGCAATGGAGGACTATGTGGATGATACACTGGTTAAGAGCGTAAAATGCAATAATCACCTTCAAGATTTAGGATCTATCCTAGATCACATGAAGAAATTTAGTTTGAGACTTAATCTCAAGTAATGTGCATTTGATGTGATGTCTGGGAAACTACTTGTCTACATTACGTCTTCAAAAGGAATTGAGGTTGATCTAGAGAAAGTTTAAGTAATCATGGAAATTCCTCCACCTTGCAATATCACATAAGACTTCAATCCATTCATAGATTCATTTTATAGCTTGTAGATAGGTCACAACCTTTTACTAAGACACTGCATAAAGGTGTCAAATATAACTAGAGTCAAGATTGCAAGTAGAGTTTAACAAAAATAAAATAATACCTTGCTAATCAACCAATATTGGTGCCTCCCATTCATGGGAAGCGTCTCATCTTGTACATTTCGACAACAAAATCATCTTTGGGTATCTTACTAGTGCAAGAGGACAATGATAACAAGGAAAGAGCTATCTACTAACTAAGTCACATGCTCATATATTATGAAATGAATTTCAATATCATTGAGAAGGCTTTCCTAGTAGTTGTCTTTACTTCTCAAAAGTTGAGACACTACATACTCACTCATACGATGCGATTAGTTGCTAAAATTGATCCACTAAAGTACTTACTTAGTAAGGCAGCTCTAACAGGAAGATTGGCTAAGTGGGTCATGATATTAAGTGAGTTTGACATTTAGTATATTGAATGAAAGGCTATCAAATGACAATCAATTTATGATTAGTAAAAATCTTAACACAATCGAATCCAGAAACATACTAGTACAATATAATGGATTGTGGAAATTTGTTCTCTTTAATCAATTTATGATTAGTTAGTTGAAGCACCAGTAGAGAGTCTTCTTCCACTCAACATTGATTTTCATGATGAATCAATTCGAACAATTACACATCAAACTTGGATGATGTTCTTTAATGGTTCATTCACACAATAGGGATCAGGTGCTAGACTCTTGTTCATCACACCACATAGATATTCACTCCCTAAGGCATACCAGATTTCATTTCCTTGTACAAATAATATCGCAGAGTATGAAGCTCTCATTAATGGCATGAAGATTGCAGTTGAATAGAGGGTGGATCAATTAAACATCTTTGGTGATTCACAACTTATAATCAACTAGGTCAACGATGTATATTTGATAAAGAATCAGAAATTGATTCCTTATAAATGCATGGTTGATGACTTGAAGAAGTACTATTCTCATATCACTTTTCAACAAATTCCTTGGGAGGACAAAAAAGCGGTTGATGCCATGATTACTCTTGCTTCCTTGTTCTAGATTCCAAAAAATGATCTTCGACATGAGTTCCTAGTGGAAAAATTACACTACCCTACCTATGACTCTCTCAAATCTAGTATGATCTATTCTATTGTATGACCACATTATACTCTTACTTACATGAACAAACCATTTTGAACAATCTTACCTAGAATGAAAGATGTCACCTTATTTGTAATGCTTCATGGTATGTTATTATTGCTCACAACTTGTTTAGGAGAGGTCTTGATGGAACACTCCTTAGTTGTCTAGAACCTAATGAGTCCAAATGCACATTAATATATGTACATAAGGGAATTTGCGGATCTCACTCAAATGGCTTGACACTAGCTCATAAACTGATTAGAGCTGGTTATTATTACCTGAATATGGAGCAAGAGGTGATCAAATATGCTAAGTTCAATAAGAAATGTCATATCCATGGGAATCTACTTCATGCCCTAGATAGAGATATAATTCCATTTGTTACACTTTGGCCATTGCAAAAATGGGCCTTCAATCTTGTGGGTCAAATTCACCCATCCTCTTCAAATGGACGTAAGTTTATCATTACCCCTATGTAGACTACTTTACTAAGTAGGTAGAGGCAGTTCCTCTTTCCATAGAAAATGAAAAAAGTGTAGCTTTGTTCATTATGATTTACATCATATGTAAATACATGGTATACCTTCATTATTACTTATAATCAAGGACAGTTTAAAAATGAACATCTTGAGGAGTTGTGTAAAAGGTTTAGAATCATGCAACATTGGTCTTCTATTTATTACCCTCAAGATAATAGTCAAGTGAAAACATCAAAGAAGGCAATCCTTAATATTTTGCATTGCACAGTTAGTCAATCTTGAAGGGAGTGGCACCTTCATATTAATCCAATGTTATGGGCTTATACAACAAGTATCAGAACTCCAATAGAAACAACACCCTTTGCTCTAGTATATGGAGCAGATGTTGTGCTATTGAGGTCGAGATTCCTACTCTAAGAATCTCCATAAAGGGCCTCATCACTGATGAAGACTATAGAATATCTCAACTTCAAAAGCTCGAACTGTTAGATGAATATTGACAAGTGTCTTGTGATCATCTTCAAGCTTATAAAAATGTACGTGTAGAAGTTACAATAAGAAAGCTAAGCCACATGACCTCCAACTAGGTGATCTCATTCTGAGAGAAAACCCTAAGAATTAGAAACAAAGAGTACAAAAGGGGAAGTTTGAACCCAACTAGCTTGGTCTGTGCACTATTTGATCTAGTGCTTACCAATTTTCTATAGCCAAGGGAGAGGCAGCCAAGGAGCCCATCAACACTCTCCACCTGAAGTGGTTCTACAACTAATTTGTGTTAGGATTAAACCTTAGATAGAAATAAAAATTACATACAAACATAAACAATATCAAAAAATAATAGATCACACATTAAAGAACACAAGACACCAAGATTTAACATGGTTCTCCCAAACCCTGGGCTACGTCCACCAACCAACAAGTCTAATATTTTTACAATCTAGTGTTTACAAACTGATTACAATCTGTAATCCCTTATAGCTCAATACTGCTAAAAGAACCAATTTTCACATCACCTTATGAAAAAAGCCTAACCCTTAGCCCTTTTATACAAGTATTAAACTACTTTAGCATTATAATTAAATAATTACAATACTTCCCTAATAAATCACCACAAACTAACAATCTCCCACTTAGAGACCGATCCTATAGCAATACCACTACCACATGGGGCTCCCACTGGATCAAACTACCCTCGACTATGTTGTTCTTGTATATCTATTCAGTCCAAGAGACTAGTTGATGCTAAAGATGAATTCAATTTCTCCCTTGTCACTACCTTTATACACATATCTACTAGATTGTCATCTGTATGTATCTTGTCTAGCTTTAATTGTTCATTATCCAAAACTAACTGAATGAAATGGTACTCCAAGTAAAAATTTTTTGTCTTTGAATACAAAGCTGAATTCTTGGCAAGATTAATGGCACTCTGGCTATCTATAAACAAATAATTATCACTCTAAGGCTGTCCCAATTGTTCCAAGAAGAACTAAAGTCATATCATCTCCTTGGCTGCCTCTATAGTAGCAACATACTCTGCCTCTGTAGTGGATAAAACATTAACCTTATGTAACCTAGAAACCTATCCCACGGTTGCCCCACCAATAGTAAATACATAACCTATTGTACTCCACTTGGTATCAATATCCCTTGTGAAATTCGAGTTAACATATCCCTTTAAATCAATAGTAGAGCCTCCAAAGTGTAAACACTTACTAGATGTTCCTCTCAAATATATGAAAATCTATTTAACTACATTCTGATGCTCAATTCTTGGATGACTCATATACCTACTAACGACTCCCACTATATGTGCAATATCTAACTTTGTACATACCATAGCATACATAAGGCTTCCTACAATTGAAGCATAGGGTACCATGGACATCTTTTCTTCCTCTTCTTTTGTCTTGGGACACATCTCCTTAGTCAACTTCAAATGACCAGGTAAAGGTGTGCGACAGCTTTAGCATTCTCCATAGAGAAACGCTACAACACCTTCTCAATATAATAAGTATGAGATAAAGTCAATTTCTTGTTCTTCCTATCTCTCCAAATCTTCATACCAAGGATTTGTTTTGCTACCCCAAATCCTTCATAGAAAATGTATGTGCTAACTAGCATTTCAACCCCTTAATGTGATCCATGTTAGACCCATCTACAAGAATATCATCAACATATAAACATAAAATAATGTAGCTATCATCATCCAACCTTTAAAAATAAACACAATGACCTGAATGACACCTATTGTATCCATACTCATGCATAAATTGTCAAATTTTAGATACCATTTCCAAGGTGCTTGCTTCAAGCCATATAAACTTTTTTTCAATTGGCACACTAAGTTCTCCTTACCTTTGACCTCAAATCCCTATGGCTGAGCCATATATATCTCTTCATCCAAATCACCATGAAGGAAAGTTGTTTTAACATCAAGCTACTCCAAATGCAAATCTTCAGTAGCCACAATACTTAAAATAATATGGATAGAAGTCATTTTAAGAGCAGGAGAGAATATCTCATCAAAATCAATGACCCTTTTTCTACAAATCCTTTTACAACTAACCTGGCTTTAAATCTTTTCTTACCTCCATCCTCTTCTTGTAACCTATAAACCCACTTGTTCTATAAAGCATTTTTACTTGTAGGCAAGTTGCATAAATCCCATGTCTTATTTTTTAGCAAAGAGTCCATTTATTCATTCATTGCAGACTCCCACTAAATCTTTGTATCCACCTACAAAACTTCATCATAACATTTAGGTTCACTAACATCTGTTAGTAAAATAGAATACAAACAAGGAGAAAATCTTTTTGGAGGTCTACTCATCCTTGTTGACTGTATAACATTTATTGGTGTGTACGATATTTTTTGTTATGGTTGTTGCACATCATGAGTTATGGCTAGAACATTATCTTTTGGAGTATCATCCGACGCACATAATCATGTTCTTTCTTCTCATGTTCCTACAAAAGATCTTTGTATAGCACTTACTCATTAAATATGACATCCTTGCTTCTTAGAATTTTATGATTTTCAAAATCCCAAAGCCTATAACCAAATTTATAAATACCATATCCAACAAATACACATTTCTTTGATTTAGCTTCTAGCTTGGTTCTATTTTTAGAATCTATATGAGAAAATGCTTCACAGCCGAAGGTTTTGAGAAAAGAATAACTCACCTTCTTACCAATCCATTCTTCCTTTGGAATACCATAGCCCAAAGGAGTAAAGGCACCTCTATTAATCAAATATACATTAGTATTGATAGCCCCAACCCACATGTGTAAGGGAAACCTAGCATGCAACCTTGTGCTCCTTGCACACTCTATTATAGTTGTGTTCATGCATTCAACCACTTGATTTTTCTGTGGAGTCCATGGAATAGTTTTCAATTTACAAACACCATTAGTGGAGCAATAATCATAAAATTCATGACTGCAATACTCACCACCATTATCAAATTTGAGACATTTTAATTTATTGCCATTCTTATTTTCAACCAAGCATTTTCATTTTGTAAAAGTTTGAAATACATCAAATTTTTGTCTAAGGAAATAAACCCATACCTTTCAAGTTACATCATCAATAAATGTAACATAATAATGAGAGCCACCAAGGGATGATACTTGAGCCAGTCCCCATACATTGCTATGCACAAATTCTACTTTCTCCTTTTTATTTTCCTTCCTTGTCTTCAAAAAACTCACTCTCTTTTGTTTTCCATACACATAACTTTCATAGAAATACATATTAATACATGTTAGACTTGGTAAAACTTTCTTTGAGTGAAGTAATTTTATACCTTTTTTACTCATGTGCCCACGTCTATTGTGTTGTAGCGTTGTATCAAAATTTACAGTAGCTATTTCCTCTGCTTGCTCAACTGTAGCAATTGTTCCTGAATATTCATTTTTCTCTAAAACAATTAAAGTAGAGGGAACAATATGACCTATACAAAAATATAAGATGCCTACTTTCACACCTTTTTCTAATACATGGAAACCTTTTGAAACCTTCCAATTTTTATCATTAAAAGTGACTACACAACCCTCATCACCGAGTTGCCCTACTGAAATTAAATTCCTACTTAGCCTTGGAACATGTCTTACTTCATGTAGTAGTCAATGATTCCCATTCTGCAAGTTAATCTTAACTTTTCCCTTTCCAACAATCTAACAAGGTTCATTATCCCCCAAATAAACAAGTCCAAAATTCCCTTGGACATAATCAATGAAATAACCTCTATGAGGTGTAGCATGAAATGAAGCACCATAATCTAAAACTCATGAATCATCAACACTTTCTAAAGACAAAAAAAAATCATCCTCTTCGAATTTGATATTTACCACATTTTCCTCCTTTTCTTCATCTAATTTATCTCCTTCATTTCTCTTTCTATTCTAGCAGTCTTTCTTTTTATGCCCTATTTTACCACAGTACTAGTAGTCATTAGAACTTTTTATTGAGACCTCCTCCCTTTTGACTTTCATCTTGATTTTACACAATTTCTAGAATTACTTCCTCTTTTATTCATTCTACCTCAACTCTGTGCATTCAAAGCACTTCCTAATGTAGACCCACCTAAGGATTTTCTATGAGTTTCCTCACTCAAAATAACATTGATCACATCATCATATTTTAGGGTACTAGATTGAGTAATAGAATTACTCATAGCCATTACCAAGCCATTATAGCTTTTAGGCAAAGAACACAAAATCAAGAGAGCCCTAATTTCTTCATCAAAATTAATACCCCCAGAAAATAATTGACTAGTAACAATATTAAACTCATTTAAATGATCTACAATAGATCTACCTTCTATCATTTTCATATTAATTAAATGCTTCATGAGAAATACCTTGTTTGAAGCAGAGGGCTTTCCATACAATTTCTTTAGGGTATCCATCAACTCCTCTATCATCTTTGCTTTTGTAATATTAAATGCCACGGATGGTGATAGGGATAATTGAATGCTTCCAAGTGTTTTTTTGTCTAAAGATCCCATTTGTCATTTGACATAGATCCCTGATTTTTGATTTTTCCTTCCAACAACTTCCATAAATCCTTCTAATAAAGATAGTCTTCTATTTTCATTTTCCATAACTCGAAGTTTTGCCTATTAAAATTTTCAACCCTTAGCCTACCCTCATCTGCCATCACTCCCACTCAACCATGAGACATTCATGCAGAGGATAACTGAAAAAAACCTCACTCTGATACCACTTGTTAGGATTAAACCTTAGACAAAAACAACAATTACATGAAAATATAAACAATATCAGAAAATAATAGATCACACAAAAAACAACACAAGACACCAAGATTTAACATGGTTCATCCAAACCCTCGGCTATGTCCACTAAACAACAAGTCTAATATTTTTACAATCTAGTGATTACAACCTGGTTATAATCCATAATCCCTTACAACTCAATACCCCTACAAGAACCAATTTTCACATCACCTTATGAAACACTAATCCTAAGCCCTTTTATACAACTATTAATCCAATTTAGGGTTATAATTAAATAATTTCATGTCAGCCCAAAATCTCAATAAAATAGGGTGCCAAAGAATTTATGAAGTGTGTATAATACTTTCCTAGTCAGTTAGGACAAATTAACAATTTGATCTTAGAAGCTCTTTGTATATACTTAAATATTCTGAAAAAATATCTAAAAATTGCAAAACCTCCTAAAAAAATCATTACCCTGGTGAAAACCTACTAATAGGTGCCTTGGTAATACAAAAAATCAAAAAGAGAAAAATACAAAAAAGTCAAAAAGAGAAAAATACAAAAAAAATAAAAAAGAGAAAGATACAAAAAAAATGAAAAAAAAAGTGCCATTGGTGAATACTTGCAAACAGGCATCATGGTAGCAAAAAAAGAATCTCTGCCAAGAAGGTGAAAACCTAGTAAATAGATGCCTCTTGTTCGAAATGTTATATTTCACAGTGCATCTTCTAGCTTATATACAATTGCTTTCGTACGTTCGTTTGTTTCTTTCACTCATGTATCCATGGATTGAATCTTGTCATAACTTGGGGTTAACCCCTGTAGTATCATAGGTATCTATCTTGCATCAGTCATTAGTTGTCCTAATTGCATCTACCTACTATCGCTAGTGTCACTTTTTGAGATTCCTCTCATGGAAGATCTATCTCATGTTAATCACCTATTGTTCTCACTGTGTTTGTCTACTATCACTCATTTTCTTACTAAGGTTCTTCTTATTGAAGATTCATCTTTGAATTTAGTCACCAATTGTTCTAACTATGTCTATCTACTATCATCCTCCTACTGAAGAAATTTCTTTCATATATGTTTTAAACATTGACACTTGACATCAATCCTATAACACAAAAACTTGAACTCAAAATGATGAATTTATTTGGAATATGTTGAGCTTTTCTTTGTTTTTTTTTTTTTTTTGCTCTATCATGTCTCTTTGAGAGACTTGATGATGTCACTTTCAACTTGAGAAGCAAGGACTGGGGGCATGATCTTTTCTTTACTTTTTGTCTGTGGTTTGGTTATAATGATCTAAAGCAGCCATATAAAGTTGGGTATCCACTATAAGAGCCTTCATCCCATATTGGATGACCATGTATACCTCGACTCCTGTTATATGGATAAATCAGTGAGGTTGGCTCTTCTCCTTGCTTATTTGTGTGAATTCTCTATGCTATAGTAAATACTAATACTTGTCCTGCAAAGTGAATGTTCAGGTCACTATGAGTATAGTTAGCACACTTCTGTCTCAGTTTATGAATGTAAGGGTCATTACAAATAGAAAACTTACTGGTTACTTAGCATAAGAAGGATATCTCATGTGTCTGGTGTGTTTCCATGTAAGAAACATTTTGGTTACCCTAGCATTTATGCTTTGATGCTTATGCTAACTTGCTACATCAAAAGGGACAAATGTTCTAGTTATTCTAGCTTCTTGTGCCTCAAATACTTACATTTAATCTTGACAGAACTACAATAGATCTCCTATTCATATTCCTATGATTGCAATGTCAGTGGGGATTGTATGATGTCTAGGGTTTTGCTATATGCTTAGTGATGATAATTATTGAAGCTTGGTAACTAGACTTAGGGTTGCATCTAGCATAGGATTACATTGCATAAGCAAATAGTTCGATTGCAAATTTACTTACATCATTTTATGATGAAAAATTGTTGGTTTCTTCAAAGTATCATGTTTCTTCATGACTTTACAAATGATCGATTAATCAACCCCCTAACTAATTTGACTATTTTGAATCCATTTTTGGGAGAAAATTCAAAATTTGACACACATAAACAACTCAAATTCACACTTAAAATATTTGAGACCGACATGATCGAATGCTTGTGTAGTCCAATTTTTCTGATACTTTGTGAATCTTGAAATCTTTTCAAATGACATTTTTCTTCAAAATTTCCAATATTTCTAGAAAAAGTCAACTTTGGTCAAACTTGGTCTTTTGGACCTCACAATCACTTTGAATTGACTCCAAATTTTCTATTGATCATCCTAATCCCATCTATACTCTTTGAAATCTCATATTTTTGTATCTCAATATCTAGGTGTTCAATCTAGATCCCTTAAGGTTCAAGCCCATTTTGGAGATAATCTTTAAAAGCTTATCAACTTTGGTATCTAGGTGTTCTATTTGGATCCCCTAAAGTTAAGCTTTGTTCTAGAGATAACCTTTAAAAGCTTAGAAATTGGTTTCCATGTCATCAATTTTGGAACCATTCTTATTTCTTGATCTACACTTCATACGTGTGATTTCTTTGAATTGAACATGTTGGTCACACATTCATTCAAAGAGGGACAAATGTAATACCCCAAAATTGGCACATTGCCATATTAACCAACTTTGGTTTATTCAATTAGTCTTAACTTCTATTTGACTAGGCAATTCTACTTCTAATAATCGCTACTTGACCTAGGTGTCAAATGTAGAAAACCCTAATTTGCATTAATCACACTATTTATTTATTTCCTAAGTATGCACTCAAATTAGCTAAATAGACCTATTGATTTAATTTAATTTAATTATAAATGTTCTACTTAAATTAAAATTACCTCTTTAAGCTAATGCACAAAGGAATTAAATACATTTAATTTAGTAAGATATCTCCTCTTTTTTATTATTGAATTTAATTATTCAATTAATTAAGCTTATTCATTTACAAGGTCATATTCTATTTTTATTAAATTAAATATTCTCAAAAAGGAATAAATTAACTCTTTTTATCACTAAAAAAGGAATCAGTTAACTCCTTTTATCACTCAAAAGGCAATTAGTTAACTCCTTTTATCACTCAAAAGACAGTCAGTTAACTCCTTATATCACTCAAAAGATAGTCAGTTAACTCCTTTTATCACTCAAAGGAAACTAGTTAACTCCATTTTCAAGAGGAAGTTTTCGTTATGACTGGCTCTCTTCTTCAATCTTGACTGTTGATCACCTCCTGGATTCTATAAAAGAATCTATCCATTCCTCATTACAAAGGTAAAAAATTGGAATTTGCATCAAACTTATGCTGAAATATACATTCATTTTCTCTTACTTTCTTAGCTTAAATTTTTGCATTGCAATCTCATATTAGCTTAAAATTCATTCATTTAGCATAATATGTTTCTTTATTTCTTAGCTTAACAATGCATTATCATATAGCTTAATCTTGCATATCTCATATAGCTTAAAATCCATCATTCTAGAGGTCTAGTTGCTCACTTCTCATTCTGAGATCAAAGGAAAAATTCTTCTAGCTAGAAGGCAACAAGTCAAACTATTGGATTACTTGGATGAATAATCTTATATTTGTTCTAGGATGATCTTTTAGATAATGATTGTGTTGAAGTGTGTGTGAATCATAGAGATCTGCATTTCACATATTAAAAAAATGGCAATGAAAAATAACTAGAACATTAATTCTATGTGAGCGCTCTCTCTCTCTCTCTCTCTCTCTCTCTCTCTCTCTCACACACACACACACACACACGCGCGCGCGCAAACAAACACACACACACACACACACACACAACACAACGACATGGAATTTGATTATCTTCTTGATTTAAAGAGTTTTTTTGTTTTCTTATATTTTGATACGTGTAAGTAGACAATTTTTAATATTGACCTTTCACATTTATTTAACCTACCTACCATTGCACACTAAGATATGATAGCTAGTTTATAAGATAGTCAATTCTATATGTTTAGGAAGTTCCACATTGATGCATCATGATATCATATGGCAAACATAGTCATTAAAGTTGTCACTCAAAGAGAAATAGCTATCCCATAGATATGGGTCATTGTTTGGGTTCAATGTAAATCTACACTCATCTTTGAAGGGACAACTAATCTCAAACAAAATGTAGTAAAGGCAAAACAAAGTCAAACTTTATTTTTTCCCTATTCATGAAAATGTAGCGATTTCTTTCCAAAATTTTCACTGTTTTTGACTACAAACTATGCAGATCATGAAGATCAAATGCAGAAATTTTTTAAAAAATCTATGATGTTTTCAATTTTTTGAAAATTGGTCAAATGTACAGTTTGTAGGGAAGATAGCCGCATCCATCTTTGAACGTCAAACACCCGAGATAAACTTTAGCACAAATATTAAGAAAAATAATTTTATATACACTAGTACCATTAATGGAATCGATTTAGGCTCTATAAATTGCAACTTGCCGTTTAATAATTGTGAGATGGAAACAATGTCTCCCAAAATCGGTTTCCTTTTGCAATTGTTTTGATTTGTAGTGCTGCTTATGTTTTCCTCTACTGCCACAGATGCCATTGCGGGGCTATTAACACTGCTATCTATCAAATAAATTGTGGAATCTTCAGATTTCTTTTTATATCCACAAAAGTTCATACTATATGACCCAAATTTCCATATAAAATACATTTTAATGTTTTATGCTAGCCCAAAGACAACATATATCCAGCATAAATCTTCGACCTCTACTATGAGCAAAATTTAGTTTTCCTTTATCTTAGTAAAGGTCATAAATTATAGCAATTTTAATATTTTTAGCGTTGTAAATGTAAATTGCGCGACATCATGTTCTCTTGGAAATGTTGAGAAAGTGTGTCACATTTCTTATGTTGGAAACTCTGAATTGCAAATGGCATCAAGTCTTTGATTATATGAAAAGAATATGCGTAATTATCCAACGATGTTTCTTATAAAAAAAAAAGATAAGGTGGTTTTATATGAAATGTGGCACAGGTTAGTTTTCAATCAAAAAAAAAAAAGTACTAAAGACAAAACAAAGTTAAATTTTTTATTTTTTCAAAATTTTGAATTGCAAGTGACGTCAAGTCTTTGATTATATGAAAAGAATATGAGTAAATAATTGCGTAATTATCCGACAGCATTTCTTATATGAGATGTGGTACAAGCTAATTTTCAACCAAAAAAAAAAGTACTAAACACAAAACAAAGTCAAATTTTTTATTTTTCCAAATTCACCAACGTAGTGTTTATTTTTTATAAAAATTGTTCTTTTCTACTACAAACTATGTAGATTATGAAGATCAAATACTGAAATTGTCAAAAAAAATTAATGATATTTTCAATCTTTTGAAAATTGATCAATTGTAGAATGATGAATTAAAACAGCAGCACAAAGAAAGAAAAGCAGAGCATAAAAACAGAGCTTAAAAACAGAGCAGCAAAACTCAAATATATCAAAGAGCTATAAAGTTTCTTCTTGTTATTACAGCTGAGAGGAATGCTCTATTTATAGAGCTCATACATATTTCTAGAGGGTTCTTGAGAAGCTTCAAGAAAGGAAGCACTCTAGAGATTTCTACATAATTTTAAATTCAAATTTTGCACAAAGAGAGAGGCTCCAAGAAGCAAGTAGAAAGTTCTGGACTGTGCATTAAATGCCCAGCTACTATAATAAACATTATTTTTAACACCCCCCCATAATGTTTATTTGGAGAGAGTGGGAACATCTTTGAGCTGCAATAGATTTCTAAATTTCGTAGATTTTACAATAGTCAATGCTTTTGTAAATATATCAGCAAGTTGATCTTCTGTTCCGCAAAATTGAAGCTCCACCTCTTGTCTTTCAATTAGATCTCGAACAAAATGATGATGCACTTCTATATGCTTGGACCTTGCATGATATACTGGATTTTTTGCTAGCTTGATAGTACTTTGATTATCACAAAATATTGTTGTTGGAGAGTCTTGTGGATGATGCAATTCTTCAAGTAACCTCCTAAGCCATAATGCTTCTTGAGATGCCTTTGATAAACCAATATATTCAGCTTCTGTAGATGAGAGTGACACTGTTGATTGCTTCTTGCTACTCCACGAAATCGGTCCTGATCCAAGATGGAAGATATATCCTGAAGTTGACTTTCTATCATCAATGTCACCTGCATAATCAGAATCTGTATATCCAACTAAAGTAGGTTCTCCTCCATATTTGTATTCAATGCCAAGCTGGTAAGTACCCTTAATATATCTTAATATTCTTTTAGCTGCTTTCCAGTGTTCAATGTGTGGATCTGCCATGTATCTTGATACAATACCAACTGCATATGCAATATCTGGTCTAGTTATAGTAAGATACAAAAGATTTCCAACAAGCTGCCTATATAATTTTCCATCCACTTTCTTTTGAGTAGAGTTAGCACCTAACTTTACTCCTATTTCACATGGTGTATTACATGGTTTACAATCACTCATATTGAATTTTTTAAGTACATCAAGAGCATATTTAGTTTGAGAGAGCATGATTCTTCCTTCTTCTTGCCATACTTGCATACCCAAAAAATAGTGCATTAGTCCTAAATCAGTTATTTCGAAAGCTTGTTTGAGTTGATTTTTAGTTATCTCAATATCATGTGCGTGATTTCCTGTAATAATCAAGTCATCCACATACAATACAATGATAACAACCTTATTATCACAATATTTTACATACACATCTGGATCAGCATTACTTCTTTTAAATCCAACTTCTAGGAAGTACTTGTTAATTTTTGAGTACCATTCCCTTGGTGCTTGTTTGAGACCATAGAGTGATTTTCTTAATCTACACACCAAATTCTCTTCTCCATACTTAATAAATCCTGGTGGTTGTTGCATATAAATTTCTTCTTTTAAGTCACCATGCAAAAATGCACTTTTTACATCCATTTGAAAAATTTTCCAACCAAACTTTGCAGCTAAAGCAACTATTGTACGAATGGAAGTCATCTTAGCTACTGGAGCAAAGGTTTCAGTATAGTCTATACCTTCTTCTTGTGAGAAACCTTTAGCCACTAACCTTGCTTTGTATTTTTCAATAGCTCCATCTGATGTGAATTTGGTTCTATAGGTCCACTTGCAACCAACCACATTTTTGCCTTCTGGAAGTGTTGTTAGTTCCCATGTTCCATTCTTCATCAAAGAATTGTATTCTTCTTGCATAGCTGCTTCCCATTCTTCTTTTCCTTTTGCTTCTTCATATGTGTTTGGAGTGTCAACCTGCATCACCTTAGTCATAAGAGCATAGTTAGCAAATATATATCTAGGACATTCTTGATAAATTTCTTTGATGCTTCTAAATTTCTTTGGATTTTCATTATCACTTTCTTGAGTCTCATCCCATGTAGTGGTTTGCACACCTTGACTTTGACTATTGGTAGAAGTAGAATTTTCTTCATCAATCAAAATTGGAAAGAAAGATAATGTTGGAGAATTATCATTCTTAACATCTTCATCAAACCATACATTTCTTTTAATATAGATTTCATTAGTTCTAGGATTGTATAACCTATATCCTTTCGATTCCTCACTATATCCAACCATTATGCACTTCTCGCTTTTCCTTTCAAGTTTGCTCCTCCTTTCATCAGGAATGTGAGCATATGCTTTACAACCAAAAATTCTAAAATGAGATACTGTAGGCTTTCTTCCACTCCATGCCTCTTCTGGTGTTATGTTCAAAACTGCCTTAGTAGGTGTTCTATTCAAGATATATACGGCAGTATGAACTGCTTCAGCCCAAAATTTAGCTTCTAGATTTCTAGAATGAAGCATGCACCTAGCCATTTCTATTATAGTTCTATTTTTCCTTTCAGCAACACCATTTTGTTGGGGTGAATAAGAGATAGTTGATTCCTTTTTAATGCCATGTTCTTTACAAAAATCTAAAAGAGCTTTATTCATGTATTCAGTCCCTCTATCAGTTCTTAGTATCTTTAAGTACTTTCCACTTTGTTTTTCAGTCAAAGCTTTAAACTCTTTAAACTTTTGAAACACTTCATCTTTCTTTTGTAGAAAATACACCCAAATTCTTCTACTATAATCATCTATAAAAGTGAGGGCATACCTTGATCCTCCAATTGATGATGTTTTGAAAGGACCCATTACATCACTATGGACTAAATGTAGAGGAGTTTTTGCTCTCCATGATTTACCTTGAGGAAAACTTTCCACATGTTGTTTTCCCATTGCACATCCTTCACACACCTTAGGGCTTAATGATATCTTTGGCAGCCCATGCACCATTTGTAATTTCTCCATAAGCTTGAGACTTTGAAAATTGATGTGCCCCAAACGCTCATGCCATAACCTGCTCATATCATCATATTGAGCAATAGCACACATATGTTTATCTCCATATTTAGAAGTAAATTCTTGAAATTTATATAAACCATTCTCCATTTTACCAATTGCAATGACTCTATAATTATCATTGACATCCTTGATTAAGCACTTATCATTGTAGAATTCTATTTTATGTCCTTGACTTGCAATTTGAGATACTGAAAGCAGATTTGTTTTTAATTCAGGGACTAATTTCACATTTTTGAACAAACCATTATCAATTATGACATTACCAGTCCCTTTAACTTCTAAAGCACTATTATCCCCCAAATATATTTTCTCTACATTATTTTCACTTATTGATTCAAATTGATTCTCATTATGAGACATGTGTTGTGTAGCACCAGAATCAATAACCCAATCTTCTTTGAAAGTATTATTTTCTTTAAGTGCAACACAAAATGCATTTCTTTTAGAATCTCCTAATTTTGGATAATTATTTACTTTCTTTTCTACATCTCTTTTCTTCTTGAAACATTCATTTGCCTTATGACCCATTTTACCACAATAATGACATTTCCATTTACTTCTATTATGATCTATATATGAAATACTCTTATTTTCATTCTTCCAATTTCTTTCTTTAGATTCATTTTCTTGTGACTTCTTATAATATTGTTTTCCTTTCATTACAAATGCTTGAGATTCACCATCAAATGATTCTTTTTCTTTAACTTGTCTTTTCTCTTCTTGAACCAACTTAGCACACAATTCTTCTGATTTAATACTTTTTAATTTATCTGCAGTATCTAAACCCCTTATAAATGATTGATAAGATCCTGGAAGACTTTGTAATATAATTTGCACAAAATCTTTATCATCTATATCTTTTCCAAGAGAAGCAAGCTCATTTTTCTTTTCCTTTAACTTACTTAAATGTGGGACTACCTCTTGTGAGCTTGATAATTTCAAATTGTATAATTCAGTTGTGAGAGATAAGATCCATACATCACCTGAATTTTGATATAAATCTTTCAAAATCTCCCAAACTTTGACTCCACTTCTCTCATTACGAACTTCTGGAAAAACTTCTTCTGAAAGTGTAAGCTTGATTAGTGCTGCTGCCCTCTTGTCCCTTTTATCCCAATTATCTTGATCATTTCCTGGATTCGTAGGCCTTTGTTCACTACCAGTCACAATATCATAACAATTTTGAAGGGTTAGAGTGATTTCAACATGAGATACCCAATCATAATAATTTTTTCCATTTAATTTAACTGTAGGCAAAGTCACATTAAGTGATTCCATTGTTAAATTCTCTCCCCTTTTTTTGGATGAGAATGAAAGATATTTAAAAACTTGAACACCCAAGCTTGAAATTGAAAAAATCTCACCAATTTGTTGAAGAAAAAACTTTTTCTTTTGCTGCAATATCCTTCTTTTGATGTAGTTTTTTGTCCCAAACCAAACTGCTGTTCACTCCTTAGTTACAGCCTGCAAATGTAAAGATTCACACAAAGAAAACACATATATTCATTCCAAAAGCATCATATATTCACAGCCCAAAGAACTGAAAGTGCTCTGATACCATGATGAATTAAAACAGCAGCACAAAGAAAGAAAAGCAGAGCATAAAAACAGAGCTTAAAAACAGAGCAGCAAAACTCAAATATATCAAAGAGCTATAAAGTTTCTTCTTGTTATTACAGCTGAGAGGAATGCTCTATTTATAGAGCTCATACATATTTCTAGAGGGTTCTTGAGAAGCTTCAAGAAAGGAAGCACTCTAGAGATTTCTACATAATTTTAAATTCAAATTTTGCACAAAGAGAGAGGCTCCAAGAAGCAAGTAGAAAGTTCTGGACTGTGCATTAAATGCCCAGCTACTATAATAAACATTATTTTTAACATAGAAGGATAGCCAAGTCCCTGTAGAATGATCTGTCAAAGGAAGATTGCAATACATACTACGCAGTGACATAAAATCAGTTTCTTACATGCTGTTCAACGCACACTGGGGTGCGTATGATCTGCAATGGATGTTTACTGCATTATGATAATTCGAGCTTCTTTGATCAGGTTTTAGATGTTTACCATGTCTTCGTGCTTCTTCCACTTGCGTCACTGCGCGTAGTCGCAGAGGACTTTCTTGTCCTGTACTACCTGAATTGGGCTCCCTTATTAATGCATTGTCAAGCAACCTGGGCCCCAAATTCCCCAAAGTCACCCTTGGCTAAATAGCAGAAAATGTGACCATTTTCTGTCACAGAATCACTTATTTAATAAATAAATAAAAATGGTCAAATGTGTGCATTTTTCTGCAGTCAATACTCAGACCTTAATTACCAATTACTTTTCTTTATCTTATTTTTAAATTGTAGGTTAGTGTAATCACCATACTATAGGGGTTCTAATTGAGAGGGAGTGGATAAGAATTTGTTTTACACTATGTTTTATAATTAGATTACAAGCTACAATATTAAGGAGATCAAAAGTAGGATTGTAAAAATGAGTGAATAAAAAATCTATAAAAGATTTGTAATATTATAATAATAATAGAGGTGTAATTCAAATGTAGTGGTGCAATTAAAATGTAAGAACTAGAAGACATTAAAAGTAATTAAGATAACATTAAATTATTTGTACAATAAAATTATTGAGATATTAATATAGACTTGTGATATGATACCGAATAATTCAATGCACTTATAGATATTGGAAACTCTTATATCGATTCGTACTCAAGATGTGTCTCAAACATTTTTTTTTTATTAATAAACCATTGGTCGATTTACTTCTGATAACTATGTGTCTAGTTAAAATCTACTACAATTTGATGGTTTCCCTTCCATTTTTAGGAAGTTTGCAACATTCCATGGTTTGAAGGACAAAATTGTGGTTCAAGGAATGTCATGATTGGAGGGTATGCAAAGCATGGAAGCATGCAAAAGCTAGGTTAATTATTCACTACAAAATTACTATAGTGAATACAACAAAGTTGCAGATGCTCTAATCAGACAAGTTTATGCAAAATGTGGAAGTTTGCATAATCTAGGTGAATTTTTTGATAAAATACCACAATGAAATGTCATGTCGTGGACTACACTGATTGCAATGTGCACTAATTTAACTTTTGTCCAAAAATTATTTGTAGTATTATTAGGGTCATAAGCGAATCAGATTTCCATCAACATTTCACTTGTAGTTTAATATTATCAGAGAACTCTTACCCTTGTCATCAAACTAGTGAAACTATGAGACAATGCTCTATTTCTGCTCCACCACTATACTGAATTTAGATATGATTTTCAAAGATTTGAATTTTTTTAATGGACCTATATTGTCCACAATTACCCTAGGGCTATTATGTATAGTAAACTAAGATCAAACCCAATTCTAGGTGATTTCCCCATTTACCTACCATAGTTAATTAAAGATGAAAGTATAAGAATTTTGCATAACTACAAGCATAGTTTCCATATTGAATGTGTAGACAAATGACTTTTTTCCCTCTCTTCATGTCATGCTTATAATATTATTTTATTCAAAAGAGAAATCAAATACAATCTACCAATTTAGAGGAATTTTGTTGACTAGATCAAGGAAGTTGAAGGCAATGTAGATATGATATTTATAACTTTTGAGATGATCTCCAAAGTATTATAATTAAGATCGACTATATTGCATGACTCAACCATAAAGATGCAAACATTGGAAATATGTTGTAAAAGTTGGTGAATTGGTCTCTTTATTTACTTAAAAAATGAGTGCTCTTATCACAACAATCTATTGTCTACTCTATTTTGTAAATAGTCACCCCATCATTACCATGTGGTATTTTGATGGATTCTTTTAGCTTGGAAGAAAATGGGCACATGCTTTTGCTTTCGTTAAAAGTCCCAAATCAACATGGGAAAATGTCAAGCTTGGGAGCATGTCAGTGGGTTTCAAATTAGTGGTTACTTTGTTATCTCCATGAAATAATTTATAAGAATTGTGTGTAAAGTTTATGAATCCACAATTTTCCTTGTTTTCTCACATAGGTAAGAAATGACTATTGAGTCTCCAATGCATATTATTAGTCATTTATTGTTTTCTGAGTTAAATATAGAGATTGTATTGATTTTGTAGAGTAAAAGATAGAGCATTCTTTATCTTGATTGATACTTCCAAGTACTGGCAAAGGTGAGGTTATCTTACAAGGTTTCTACCAAGTTAGACACTAATATGGTGTGTGATATTGTTTTACAAATGTACTAGTCATCCGCTTCTTGATGATTATACAATAAGTCTTCTAAAATGCTTCGTAACTTTATGAAGACATTATTTTTTAAAATTTTGATTTCTAATTTAAAGATCCACATTTATACCTATGTCATGTTCATTAGTATGCAATACATGTTTGAAAGTGTCTTAATCCATGTTTATTATAAAATGTTGGGTGCTTAGAGCCCAACAAACCACTTATTGTCACTTCGGAAATATAATTTTATTTTCATTGAATGCATTTTTTTCATTTTAGAGAAAGTGTTATTTCACATGCATTATTCAGAAGAAGATGGAGTAAAAATATGTCATTTAAAGTTCTAGCTATTCTTGCTCAAGTTTGAAATAGTTTGTAGTGACTAATTTCTAGGTTCTTACTTGTATGGACCTACATTTATAGGTTTCAAATTTATGTAAACATCTATTATTCAATGTTCAATATGTTGATCATTTGCAATGTCTATGGTAAATTTTCCTTTACAATACAACTTTTAGTAGTTCTTCAAACATTAAAACCTCATAGAGATGGGAATAAAAAAAACTTCTAAACACATAATTACATAATTCTACCACCTAGTTTACTTCTATTGAATTGATCATCCATCCATACCAAGAAATTTACTCTTATTGAATTGACCATCCATATTTATTTGTCATACTTATTGCACAGCAAGGTGGGATTGCTAGTTTTAGAAGAAGTGGAGTATTCTTGATGGTGAAACATAGTGGCCATTTATTGTCCCTTAATGCTTTAAAATTGTATGTTACTCATTAGATCAAATATAATATTAAATGAAAAGAGCATTCAAAATAATTCCTTTTATCCCCCTGAAATTTGGTCAAATTTCATTGAGTCAAATAATTTATTCATTTGTTAAGATTTATCTTCACAATTGCTATTAAACTTGTATATATAAATATGAGAAAAGTAATTTTTTTTAATTATGTTAATTTTAATCCAATTGAAATTTTTTTGTGTGGGTTGGAGTTAATGAATTTTTTGGACTGCATACAAACATACATGTATATTCTACTATTATGATTACAGTTAGTGGTAGGGTTATGATTAAGTTTAGTGCTATAGTAACAATTAGGTTTATCCTTTGATATAGAATTAGGATTAACAATTATTGTTATAGTCATGGCTACAACTAAGTTATATTTTAACATAGCGTCAATGGTACAATCACAGCTATAATGAGGGTTCAAGTTTAATCTTAGGAGTAATATTACATGGATACAATTATTGCTATAGTTTTGGAGTTACATTTAAGAATATTGTTATTGTTAGTTCTACAGTTATGTTTAAGCTTAGTGATATTTCTATGATTAAGGTAATTGTGAGGGTTAGTATTCATATTATGGCTAGGATTAGTTCTAATGTTAAGGTTAGTGTTAGGATAATAGTTATGTAACAACCCACTCAGGAACCCAAGAGAAATAAACCTAACATGTTAAACTGTTTATTGAACTATATATATATATATATATATATATATATATATATATATATATATATATATATATATATATAAGTCTCAATTGCATTGTCCATAATCATAAAATGAATAAAAATATACATAGTCATATAAGGAAATGCATAAGTACAACTAATAATATGAAAGCCCATGTAATGAATAACATCCACTTTACAGGTCACAGTGTATGTGAAAATAGATATAAGTACATCAATATACAATAAAATATCCTTTAGGATCTCAAAACAACTGATACATGGATACATCAAATGAATAGAAGTCTTCAAGATCAAAGGAAGAATGATAATGGTACCAATGTATCAAGGAGCATCCAACATCTGTCAATCTAAGGGGGACCCAAACAGTAAGAATACACTACCTCTCAACTTCGTGGTCACTTAATCAGGTTCCCACTCCCACTATGTAGGAGAGATAATGTACAATCCACATAGAAATAATCAAATCATAAAATAATCATAGGCAAGGATTCCTAATAGCCAAATCTACCTCAAATGTAACACATACTACTCAAGAAGATAGGATACTACAAAATAAAGAACACTCAAACCAATATGCATAACAAAATATCATTCATAAACCAAGAATAGTTAAAATCACCAAAACCATTAGATAAAGTCAATGAAATATATTCACCTCAAGTCAAGAACCACATGACAAAAGTATAATACCCATAAATCACCAATCATCATCAATGAAAGTAAATAACCACATTAAATACATCCAAGAATAAATACACCAGCAATAGCAACATCACAAGAGGAAAATACAAAAAACCTATGGAGGAGACTTAGGCTAGATTCTAGGGAGTATCATCACATGGTCAAACTACTTGAGTTACCTTGGACTGATCTCTCAATAGATCCCAAACCCTCAAGCATTGAGTTACCCTAGACTAGTTACTCTAAACCCCAGACCCTCAATGTGACACATGCAGAATAAGAAAACCCTCTCAAGAAGATGAGAAAAACCAGTCATACTGTCATCCCATTCCCATCCTGTGTCTATACAAGAACTCAAGACATGGGTGGGAAAAATATCTCTAACTTAACTTTTTAGTTTGTTTCTCCAACATATTAATTACTAGATTATCACTTATTACATAACTTATAATAGGTTACCTTGGCACTGACCACTTTAGGTCTCAGACCCCTATTGTAAGCCACTCCCAAGGATATGTACCTAGACAAGCTCCCAAAAATACAAACCACAATAATTTTCCATACCACAAGAGTAATATTGATTGAATTTGGTTCCTTAATAGGAAATCCAAACATAACATTGGTTCTCAAAACTCAAGTTCTCATAAATGATAAATAGCATAAAGCTCATAAAACATAAATCTCAATTCAAATCATAAAGTTCATCATAAGATCGAGTCAAATAATCATAAAAGAAATCGCAAAAATGCCTCTAGTGCACATCTTAACTTGGCCAACTAGACAACTCACAAAGAAAGACTATCAAGAGAATAAACGTCACAAGACTATAAATAGAATATTAGAAAACACATAGTTTTCAGCCATATGATTTAATTCCACCAACTTCTCTTGTTTAGTTTGCGTGATAAGGATGTGTTTAGAAATAAAGTAAGAATATACATGTTAATATAGATTGTTATGCTAATATACTTATTTAAATTACTAAGTATTTAAATATCCAATCTCTTTGCATATAAAATATCATGCAATATTATCATGTTATTAATTTAAATAATCTTAAATGATAAATGATTTAATTAATAATTTTTTTAATATATTATTAGATACTAATATGAATTTCATTTTTAAAATATCAATTTGACTTATATTTAAGTCCAATATTAACATTTAATTTCCGTTTCATTCATAATGCAAATAGAGATAAAATTATAAATTTAACGTAATTATTTATAATTTCTTTGATAAAGTCAAATAGTTATTAACTAAATGATTACAATGTGAGCTCTACCACAACTTCTCTTAAAATATAATAAAATTATAAATATTTAGTTATTAATTTCCCTCTTGAATTAATAATTATAAAATCACTTATATGCAACTAAGGGTTTAATAAAACTTAAATAATCACTAATACTAACATTCACTTTATAACTAAATAGATAATATTTATTGCATTTTAGAAATTAATAAATTATTATTATTATTATTATTATTTTGAATAAATAAATCTGAAAAGTTAAACTATACAAAATAAAAATACACATGCAATTAGTATTTTTGCATGTCTCTGATCTCTCAAATCATGCAACCATACTATACTTAGTTTTTCTATTTTTAGCATATTTGTTTTCACATGCATGTAACCATACTTTACTTAGCTTTCTATTTTTAGCATAATTGTTTTTACATGCATGTAACCATTCTATACTTAGCTTCTATTTTTAGCACAATAATTTTCACATGCAACCATACTATACTTAGTTTCTATTTTTAGTATATTTGTTTTCACATGCATGTAACCATACTATACTTAGCTTCTATTTTTATCATAATTTTTTTCACATGCATGCATAAGTCTAGTTAAAACATGTTTTCCTCTCAATTATTCTTTTTCTTTTTCCAATAAATTTTGCGATTAAATTATTTTAGATTTAGGAATAATATTTATCTATATTTAGAAAATTCATGATATTCTCATGGTTCTAATGACAAATTTAAAGTTTAAACCCTAACTATTCAATTTATTATTTTCTTCTAAATTTTCATAATCAAATATTTCCTATATTATCTAAAAGGGTTTTAAAAGAATACAATCATAATAATTTTCTACAGTTTTTCCATAATTTTCCTCAGTCAGGTTTTCTTGATTAACAAGTTTTCCTTTTCAAAATCTATAACATAATTTCTTATTCAACAGTCAATAAAGTAAATTAATAAGCAATATGCAAACACCTAGGAAGACACAAAGTAGACAAATCTTTCAATAAAATTCTATAATGGGTTTTCAAACCCTACCTCAAAACAAAAACTAAAATCTGAGATAATCTGTGAATGCATACAAATCTTGACCCCCTGAAACTTTCAACAATTATTTTGATCCAATTCCTAATTTTGCTCTCCAAAACCTATGTAATCACAAAATGAGCTCTACATCTCTGATGAAGAGTTTTCCCCTAAATTGGGGCTCTAATTGTGCAATCACAAGAGGGAACTCACTGATCAAGTATAGTTGATTACTTTATTACCTTTTTACCTTTTCATTCACAACTCTTTTAGATATTTAATTACAAAATATCTGAATTTAAATAATTAACTTTTTTTCTTTAATTAATTTTAGAAGTTTTTAAATAATAATATATTTATAAATTTAATTAATAACATTATTTAGAGTTTGTTATTAAAATAAAACTCCTAGATAATTATCAGTAAATTAAATAAATATAACTACACCACAATTAGAACTATAACTTTGTCTTTAAATTTTATTTTTCTCTAGTTTATTAATTAGTGCAAGCACTAATTAAAGCATAGTTTATTATTTAAATTAATAATAATAATCAAAGCTCATTGTTTAAATGTAACTCTAATTTAATTATTATTAAATAAATAATTATAATAAAGCAATATTAAATCTTTAATGTATTAATAGTTTTATTCTCTTTTTGTCCAACTTCTTAAATTAAACTTTTAAATTAAATCTTTTAAACTAAAGTACATATTTAATTAATTTATAATTAATTCAATATCATTATATTATAGTTTCTCTTTAACCAATTTTCTAAATTTTGACTTTTAAATTTAAGCACATATTTAATTAGTTTTTTAATTAATTAAATATTCTCATACTTTAATATTTTCCTTTTAATCAAATAATATTTAATAATTCTCAATATTATATGATTAATCAAATTTTATTTTATTTTTGATTGGTAAATAGCTGAAGCCTTGTATTATATTAGCTAAGTAAAAAGATTACAAGATTCTTTGTTTTGATAGACATTGGTGGGAAAGAACAAAGTAAGAAAACCTCTAATCTAGCCTAAGACTGAAGTCCTTTATTATACATATAATAAAAGGGGCATACCATAGTGAGTGAAAAGATCAAAATATCATGATATTATATGGGTGAAAAAGTAGGGCAGCGATTGTCCAAATGGAATAGGGATCCACGAACACCAAATAATAGTCATTCCCTTGGGGAGGAGAAAGAGACCTACTAAGAAGGAAATAACAACAACAAAATCTAGTAGCTAAAAGGGTTAAAGATTAATCAAATAAAATGATAGAAGCATAAACCTGATAAGGATTATCTTGTTAGGAGATAAAGACATCCAAAATCTTAGTCTAAAGAAAGAGAAAAACCTAATGTCAATGGGTTAGTGTATAATTACAGATTAAAATATCAGTGACCCCTAGCTGAATTAAGGTTTTTTCCTATATAAGATTTGTATTGATGTAATTAAACCTATATTATTTTTTACTAGTTTTGATTTTTAATTTATTAATGATTTTTTTGTTCATAATTATTTTAATATGATATTTATAGAAAAATCCTTAATAACCTCAGTAGCCCATTGAAATTTACAAATTGATTGTCAATTACAGGGTGATAGATGAGAATGCTAGAGCCAAATTTATCCCTCTCATGTGTAGTGTTAAGAATCTAAATGAATGTCAAAATAAATCTTTAAATATATGAATAAATAAGGGGCACAATTTGATCTGGTAATTTAAACAAAGTTAAAGATCAAATATAGGCATAAAAGATGATACCATATAAAGGACCAATCTTGGACCCGTCAAATTTGAAATGAGTTTACATAAAATAAAGGTTTAGTATTAATATGAATAGAGTTTTACATAGTTAAGCAAGCCATACACTGTTGCATTCTAAAGAAAAGCCCAAGACTATATGTATTCTATTGGCTACCTAGATAAAATGGAACAAGTCAACACCAACTATACCCTAAGACTATGTATATTCTACTAGCTACCTAACAAAATGCAGATAGTCATAAGCAGATAAAACCCTAAATTTATAAAACTAGGATTCAAGCTCAATAATATATAGAGAGAGGGAGAACTATCGACAGTGCAGAGAAAAACATAGGGCATGCCCCTTATCTTGGCTAATCTACTTGAGTCTACTTTCACAAGACTATAATGATCTTTGAGGCTTCTTGGAGGTTTTTAGCTCTAGAACCAAGAGGGAACTCAAAGGTATTCCTCATTCTAATTGATTTGTCAAAGCTGGGGAGGAAAAACTCAATAGCTTCCAACTCAAAGAAATCCACATTCGAGTGAATATACATGTCGAAGGCCTATAGATAAGTCATGAGCCACTCCCTTGTAGGGTCCTCTTTTATCCCTCTCTATTGCAATAGGAATTGCACACTAGTCTCCATCCTTGGCCATTCTCAAAAGAAGAGAATGTTATCTCTGACTACCAAGCAAGTGCTTTTAGGGCTATTAGCAAGTTTTAGGCTACCCGGTTGGTGAGCCATGTATGCTTCTGGCAATAGTATTTTGAGTTTTTTTTATCAATGCTAAAAACCACTTCCTCTAAACCTACTAGCTAGCTTAGATCAAAATGATTGTAATAGAGTCTGATAATGTCCCATTTTTCTACTCTAGCCCTTGCTAGGCATCCAATCCATGACCCCAAGATATCACTATTGGCATGTTATGAAAAGTCATAGTTGAAAGTTCACCTTCCCCCACAGCCCTACAAATTGTAACACTACTCATATCATCTATGGGTCAGTGTAACTGATTCCATCTTTCAGGTTTAACTAAACCACAAAAGGCCATGGTTCTATTTTTAGAAGCATGATACAAGAAAATGTTGGTATCTATTTAATTGGGGGCAACGTAGAACCTAATTAAGATGAGGTGGGGTGAGATTGAAAATTTAGTTAATCTAGCCTACATTTATAAGATAATTGAAGAGAAGCATCTAGAAAGATGGGTGGTGACACCATCTCCATGCCACTGAATGATTTTCCTCCTTTCAAGATCATAATTAATATGATACTTATAGTCATGATGTTGGTAAGGAGGAGATTCAAATATGCAAAGATTTTTGAGCCAAGATTTGCCCCAATAGGAATAACCATAAATCCATTTGTCGAGGGGGATGGCAATGGGGATAGTAACTTTTGATAATTATCCTATGCTAGCTATGATTAAATGTTGAAATGTTTTCTCCATATGTATCTTTATTTGCTAAACTATCTACTTCAGTATTGCCTTCTCTAAATATATGTGAAAATATAATTTCTTCAAATTCTTCCAATAGTCTTATGGTTTTTTCTAGTCTAGAATTTAATATCCAGTTTAGAGCTTTTCCTTTCCTAAGCGCATTTAGAACTATTTGTGAGTCTCCTTCGATTATAATTGTCTTGATTTTTAGATTAGTAAAAATTTTTAGTCCTTCTTTTAGTGCTTCTAGTTCAGCCATGTATTATTAGAGACCACTCCTAGTGGCTTTTCTCTTTTTGCTAGCCAATTTCTAGATTCTTCCCTGATTATACACCCTATTCTTTCTTTTTTGCGGTTGCCTCTAGAATCTTCGTCAAAATTCAATTTCATCTAGCCTTTTGGTGGAGGTTCCCATTTGCATTCTTTTTTGGTTACATTGTTATCTCTCTTAAATGTGAGGAGTGGATTGATTAGATGTTTCCAATTCTTTTTAATTTCAATGTCCCAATCTGAGAAGGAGCCTTCTTCTTTCAAGGTTTTCCTTAGATCACAATTTATGACCTCCACAATATTAGCCTCAATTTTGTTGCAGAGAGATAGTATGTTAAGTTCTTCATTGTGAAAGATTTGTGTATTTCTTTCTTTCCATATCTCCCAAACTAAAATTGCTTGAGTAATGCTCCAGAGTTTTCCATATACTTTATTATCTACTTTTTTAAGCCACCCTATCAAATGGTCTTTCCATTTTTTTGGTAGAGGGGCAGTCTAATTTAGTTTGGTTTTGAGCCATATCCAACAATTCTTCACAAGTTTGTGTTGGTAAAGAAGATGCTCTATTGTTTTTTATTCTTCTTTATAGAGAGTGCATCTTGATGGGCCATCAAATCCTATTTTCCTAATTCTTTCTGTTGTTAGAATTATATTTTGGATGGTTACCCATAGGAAGATACCTTCTTTAGGAAGCCCTGCTAGATTCCAACAAAAGTTCATCGGGATGTTAATTGCTTCCCATCTTTGTGAACTTATAATTTGGTTATATCCTTCTTTTTTTCATGCCCAAAAAACGGGGGCAAAAACACACAATTTTTTTTTTTTTTTTTTAAAGTTAATAATTTAAAATACTTAAGTTTGATATGTTTGTGTTCATAGTTAAAGTATAGGTTCTCTACATTACAACTTAAGTTTATAATCTTGAGGAGGAATAAATCATTAAATTTATACTCTCGTTATTAAATTGATATCAATATTAGTTACGTTATTCCGTTTCTTTTTACAACATTATATTTAAAATTATTGAATAACCAATTAACAATCCAATTCTCAAATAATTATAAGATTTGACACCCTATCACTTTTATTCAATTTTAAAAAAATAACTCAACATGAAAAGTGATCCCTTCAACTCTAAGCTTTAATAAAACTACAAAAACAAATTCCAACTTTATTTTAAACATAATTTACTTTCAAATCTACAATCTATTCTAAAAATAAAACTTTATATAATAATAATAATGGTACTAAAAAATTAATAGAATTTAAAATAATAATTAGAATATTCCATTCCTAATTTGTAAAATAATTTACAACAATAATTTAATCAATGTTTATAAAACATTTAAATTTAAAATACAATTATAAAAATGATTAAGTAAACAAGGCTAAATTTAAAAGTTATTTTAAATAACTAACTACTTTTAAACTACACTTAATTTAATTAAAACAACTTACCAAAAATTAAATTAACAATGCTACCATTGATAATACTAACATTACTTAAGTCTAAGCTAACTTAAATCTAACTAAATTAAATCTAAACTAAATTAGCTTTAAAATTAACATAATACTAAACTAAACTAATACTATATTAAAAAGAAACAATAAAAGAAACACTAACTAAAACAACTTAACTAATCTTAACTAATCTAAACTAACCAACATGATCAAAAGAACACTAGAACTAATCTTACCCAACAACAAAACAAATAAAACTAAAACACTAAACCATTCCTAAATTTACTTAAATGTACACTAAACTAAAACTAATCCTAAGATTAATACTATCGTAACCTTAAAACTAACCCCCCCAAACTCCCACCACACCCAACATGCAATAAAAACCCAAGGACTGGGGTGCACTATGGATAGGCATGCCCCACTAATGAAGCACATGAAATTTCAAAACTGGTGACAAAGGGATAAAAGGTAAAGTTTGCATTCCACCCCACGCAGTCTCCAAGAAACAAAGAAACATTGTGCTTCCTCCCATGTGATTTGCTACTGCAGAAAGGATAAGGGGGAGTACAGGGGTGATGTCACCCAATGAATATGTTTTTTTGACTTTGTTTTAAACTTTCTCATGCCCTTCCCAAGAGTTGGCACCAAGGAAAGGAGGTAGTTAATGCAAAAAGTTAAGTTGGTAGGAAAAGATATTTGCCTTATGCTTTCTTATTATTAATTAATTAATTTAGTTTATTTAGTTATTCAAAGAAAGTTTATTTATTTATTTCAAAGATAATTAAAGATTCCTCTAAGATTCTCTATCACAAGGGGTAGAATTTAATTTGTTTCCCATACAAAAATCAGAGAGAGTTTTTACTCTTGGGGGGACATTTTTTCAAGTCCTTATTTATGCTAAGTATAGATTTTTCAAGCAACTATTTTTTTTGTGACAAAGGGGTATTATTATTATTTTTGGTGAGTTTAACATAGAGTTTAATAGTTTTGTTAACAATGCAAGATCCATTTGATCTCCTAATAAGTATGAAATTGAATTGAAATATTAACCATTCATAACATAAAATTATTTATTTACTTATTTGTTAAATTGCCTTAACATATTTACACTTAAAATTCGCAAAATTGAACATCATCATTCTATCTTATCTTAATAATCAATTCCTATAACTGAAAAGAAAATAAAAAAAGAAACCTCATAAGAACGATATCACTCAAACACTATTTTTATTGACGGGTATGTGCAGGATCATGGTGTGCCAAAAAGTGGTGATCTGAAAATATGTAGTTCTAAAATGCCTCAAAGAATTTCAAAATCTATTCCCACATTTTTCCCGCCCATCCTGATACTAAATGAAAACAATTAATACCTTTATAATTCCTACTATATCTTTCAATACCAACCTTATATGGTCATCTTTAAAACATCCCGAAAATGTGTTTTTGGCATGTTCTTATCTATTTTTTACTTCAAGCATGTAGCTGATGACTTTTTTTTAACCAAAATTTGATGTAATGAAAAGGGTTTCTTAAGAATGTTCTTAGCTTTTCATAAATGTAAGTTTTGTCAAATTACGAGTTCAGTAAGTAATTATTACTTATTTTCTAATGGAGTTAGCTACAAAGTGTTGATTGACATACTGGTTCAAAAATAGCTATAACTTTCAAACTGTATAAGATTTGTGAAATCCAAAAGATGCGTCACATTCTATGCTTTGACTAGTATAAGAAAAAAAAAAAAAAACTTAATTTTGATTTTTTTTGAACTAGTTAAGGTGGTTAGACACGGGAGTTTTTTAATTCTGAAAATAGTATAGTAGAAAATTTATAATTAATTATTTATTTGGAATAAAAATTGCCAAAAATATGCGTCACATCCAGGCATGAGTCTACTTTTTATATATAAAATTATATTTAAAAATATTATCATTCGATTATGATTAAGGTTGTTAGACATACACCTACTTTTTATTTTTGCCCTAAAATTTTTGTAGTACTGCATTAAAATCCAAACTTTTGACCAATCAAATAATTTTTTCTCTAGATAAGGCCTTTTTGTTTAGAAACTAGATTCAATTTCCTACAGATTATTTTCTTACAACTTTTTGATATAAAGTCCAAAACCACTTTAAAATTATATGTCAAGTTGACATAACCCTGATTTGCTGGTTTTTCACTGCCACTTAAGGCCATAGTTTGGTACACCATGATCCTGCACATACCCTGACAACCTGATTCAAAGGCTCTGCCAAAAAGAACCAAGAAGAAAACCTGACGTCATTGCCATTACAGCAAAGGTTTTAAAATACAATTTACACAGGATTTCAATCCCAAAATTTCAACCATCAAATTTAAATTTCCTTCATGGCCCTTAACAAGGGACCCATTTCATTTCCTAAAATACATCACTGAGGTCATGGAGGGAACAAAAACTAACCAAGTCACAAAAAAACATAACAAGGAGAAAAAATTTGACATTAATTTCCATATTGGGTTTTCACAACAGGATTCAACATTGAATCAAAATTAGGGAAAGGTGGATTTTTCCAATAGGAGATGTCAGAAACAACACCAAAATAGGGGCCGAATCAAGGATATAACTCAAGAAATTCTGTTCTTCCATATTTTTATTCCAAAATTCATACGTGGTTTGTGCCAACAGGTAGGGACCCATAACACCCTACCCTCTCTCCCTCTTCTCATCCTAAGAAGAGTCTCTACACTGTTGGAGTCCAACTGAATACCTTTCCCCAAATTGACCACTTCTACTCTATCCAAGGGTGAGTAATGCCAAAACAACCATACAAATTTTTTTTAAAATTCAAGCAAAACATGAAGAAAAAGAAATCAAGAAAACATGATTTCAATCCTTCCCAAGCATATGCAACATGCATACAAGCATACCAATGAACAACACAATAACATAAGCATGAACCAAGTATGAAACAACATGAGCAACATGAACAAAGGAGATGAAGAACTCCTACCTTCACAAAAAGGTTATGGTAAAATGAACAAGTTGAGAAGAGCTTTTCTTTCCTTGCCTTCAATCTTCCAAGACTTCTCTCTAAAAGTAGAGATTGGGTAACAACCCTGAAACTACTCAAAAAAAAACCTCTAAATAAGATCCAAACTTAACCACCAAAAAGGGTAATAACTTCCCCCACTCACCTTAAAATCTAGAGGTTTCTAACTCAATCAAACCTAAGGTTAACCTCTAAGTAGAGTTGAGGTTATTCAACTCATGGTAACAACTTTCAATTTTCGCACTAAGGAAAAAATAGACTTTTTGAGTGACCTCAAAAGTCAACAAAAGGGGCTAGGGGGGTGGAAAATGCCCCCAACCCATACCCATACCCCTTGTATAAAGATTTCATGATTTTAAGGCCTTAGGAATTGATTTGGGACCAAACAAATGCTAGGAATAATTAAGACTATCTAACATATCAAAAATGTGGATTAAGTACTAATCTGGATTAGGGGTAACTAAACTCAATTAATAATAGATTAGCAAAAAAGGGCACTAACTTAGACCAAATTAGGTCCAAAGGTTACATAGTTAACCCTAACTGACATGCTGGAATGTGTAAACAATTTACGAGTGTCAAGTGACACTATAAGAATACGGTTACGAAACATTAACATTTACTGATCACAGAAAGATACATTCATACATCTCACAATACGATTAAGATACGAACAACAAGGTTTCCACAAATGACACATAGGGATCAGTTCCAAACCTCCATCAGGTTTCTCAGCTAAAATATCCTGCACACTCATTGCACACATCAACAACCCCATAAAATCACATGCACATATGTATATAGGTATTAGGGAATCACATAAATTACAACATACATTTTTCAAATCAATCAGGGTTTCTCTCATCCTACTCATATTTTTAATCATTACAATTTCATAATCAAAGGGTTAAACCTGCATTTACTTATTTCATCAACATACATGTTCATAAAGCATTAAATGATGAACTCAAATATCTAAAAGTAAACATCACACAACATGAAATAATATAATATGTTCAAAGTATTTGATAGTGTCTCAACATCTCAAGTCATGAGTATCAAAATAATAAGGTATCGACTATGCTATGAAGGGTCGGGGCGAGGTCTCACACTTTTACTTTATAGATTCCATCTTTAGAAGCTACCCAGATAAGTCTATCCTCCCTATTGTTAATAGCAATCAGACATTTTTTAAGGATATTTTCTAGAGTCTCTTGATCTACTTGAATGAGACTGCAATTGGCTAAGGATTTCCATTCCTAGGTAGTTTCTTCATTGGCTATAATCTTCTCCCTTAGTTCCCCAAATTTTTTGTAAGTCAATTTTAGCATTATGGGTTACCTTAGAGAGGTCAAGGGGGGGATACCCATTCTAGGAATCTTCCTAGAATGGAGCTTTATGACCTTTACCAATATCCCATGTTATAGATTTGGTTTGAAGGGGATGACACTTTATTAAGAAATTCCATGCTACTGAACCTATGGGAAGGTTCCTGGTTCTAAATAGTGATATATTATCTAATGCGTCAAGGTATTTATTATACAAAATTTTAGCCCATTTGCTATCTCTTTCTTGATACATTTTCCATACTTGATTTGCTTCTAGTGCTTTATTTTTCCAGTCTAGATTTTTTATTCCTAGTCCCCTTGCTTCCTTAGGCCTACATATTTTTTCCCTTCTAATTAATATTGTCTTCTTCTTGTCCTCTAAGCCATTCCAAAAGAAGTCTTTTAATTTTTTTTCAATCTTTTGATTTATATTCTTAGGTAGTTGTGAATGTGAGAGTTGATAAGTAGGTATGGCTGATAGAACTTTTTAAATTTTTGTTGCTCTCTAGGCCTTGGGTAGCCATTTCCCTTTCCAGGCTTCTATCTAGTTGTCTATTTTTTCCAATGATTGTTCCCATCCTTGATTATTTTTATTTCCTTTTTCTAGATATATTTGTAGATATTTAAATGGAAAGGTGCCCTTTTTAAATCCTAGTTTATTGTGTATATATTCTTCTCTATCTACCATTGTGTTTAAGAAAAAAAATTCAGATTTTTCTGCATTGATTTTTTGACCAGAGACTTTTGTATAGTTATTTAGATTTATTTTAAAATAGTTTGTCTCTTTCTTAGTGCTTGCTCTAACTAGTATTGTATCATCAATGAATTGTTGATGTGTGGTGTTATCCACATTTTTGGTGACCTTTATCCCTTTAATTTTATTTTGAAGTTGTGTTGTTTTAATTGCTCTTCCAAAAGATTCTACAATGATGATGAAAAGAAAGGGGGATATAGGATCGCCTTTTCATAGCCTCATAGATATATTAAAAAATCCTTTTGGACCTCTATTAATAAGGAGTGAGATTTTAGGGGTAGAGATGCATTGAAAAATGATGTTTATCCATTGTTTTGAGAATTCAAAAGCTTCAAGTGTTTTACATAGGAATCCCCAGCCTACTTTATCATAAGGTTTTTGTATATCTAGTTTTAATAACATGCATGCTTCTTTATTTTTGGATGCTAAGTGAATTGTTTCTTAAATGATAGAAATTCCATCTAGAATAGATCTCCCAGGAAAAAACCATGTTTTTTCTTTTGATATTAATTTAAGGAGAAGTTTTTTTGAGACTGTTAGGTAATGCATTTGAGAGAATTTTATAGATAATATTGCATAGTGCAATAGGTCTGAAATCTTCAAGTTCTTCAGTGGTATTTTTCTTGGGGATAACAGTAAGGAATCTATGATTGATTTCTGCTAGAAGAGTTCCTCCATTCATAGATGCTTCCATTGCTTTCCATAAGTTTACACCTATTATTTCCCAATATTTTTGGAAGAAGAATGTTTGGAATCCATTAGGTGTTGGTGATTTGTCTAGGTTAATGTTAAAGAGAGTTATTTTGATTTATTGAAAATTGAATGGTTTAATGAGGGATTTATTATCGTCAGTTGAAATAACATTTTGTATTGTTTTCAATATATCTTCTTGTTCTATTCTATTAGAAGTATCATAATTATTAAGGATATCTTTAATATACTCCACAAAACTTTTTTCTATTTTATCTAGATTATGCATTGATTCCCCTCGTGTATTTTTTATTTTTGTTATATTGTTACGAGCTCTATGATGTAGGGTATTATTGTGAAAGAATTTCATGTTGTGATCTCCTTCTGCCAACCATTTCTCTCTAGATTTTTGCTTCAAGTGCACCTCTTCTTTAGTTAAAATTTCTTCTTGTTTTAGTAGATATTCTTTTTCTAGTTGATAGGTTTCATTATTCATTCCTTTTTTGATAACTTCTTTTTAAATTTTTCCAATTTCTCTTCCATGTCTAACTTTTCTTTAAATATGTTTTTGAATTGTGCTTTATTTTATTTAAGTATCTTTTCTTTTATGCTTTTTAGTTTGGATATAAAATAAAACATTTTAGAACCCTAGAATTTCTCTTCTTGCCACCAATTATTTTATGTTATTCATAAAGTTTCTATCCATAAACCACATATTTTCACATTTAAATGGGTTTTTGTTGGGCTTTGCCTGCTCCTTTATTTCAATTTTAACCAAAAAATGATCTGATCCTACTGTTGTCACAAAAGTTTGCACCCATGTCCAAAGTTTTTAGCTAAGGAAAACCTTGTGAAACATGGAAACAACCTCCAAGCTATGGGACTTGAACTATGAGGTTGAGTCTTCAGAGAAGGCCGGCTTCCTTTACTATCAGGGTGCACCTAACTGCTCTTGGAGAGGAAAAGGGAGAAGGAATGCATAGAAGCAAATCTACCTACTCTAACCTAGGGGGGTGATGCACTAAAATAGAGTGTTTGAACCAATCTCTACCCATACATGCACTATTGAACCATCATGACACCAAAAGATATGCACATCCAAACTTGTTTTAGTCTAACAATCGCATTCAGATCAGAAAACCCAAATGAATGACACAAGGAAAGAGAGGATTCACTTATATACCATTCATAGGCCAAAAGAGATACAGTCATGCAAGATTGTAGATATCTACAATACACCAATGAGAGTAAAATATTTCTTGCACTTTACATCAATGGATGAAGGAGATAAGGTAGAATGTCATATAGCTTAGAAGCAAAGGGAATTTACACATGAAATTGTAGAGCAATATCAGAGAAAATAGAGAAGATTCGACCAATACAAAATCTATAAAAGTTTCCTTTATAGCTTAGGCATAACTAAGATGTTTTCTGACTAAAGTTAGTCCACAACCACTACCACTAAGTCTTACAGAGAATAATCATGCAGATCTAGGGCAAATCTAACCTTGGCACAAACTTAGATACCTTGAAATATGATCTCTCATTGAAATAGGGCCTCGAGAAGATAGAAAATGGTGCCATTAAAAAATTCTAACCAAGTAGATGGGTAAAGTGGGGGTGGTGGAGTGTTCTCCTAAGTTTAGCATTCATTTGAGAGTGGTTGGAATTGATCATAAGGATTAGATCATGCAACAAAACTTGATTTCCTTCATTTCTAGCTCATGAATCAGCAAGGTCAAATAGTCAATTGAATTCTACCACTAGGATGAGCCACGTGGGCCAATGATTTCATTTCATTTTGCCAACTGACAAAGTCTCCACATAGTTGACCACATCTTTTCAATTAACTGTGCCATCTTTTCAAAACCCTGATTGTGGTGGTCTCCCAACTATCAACCCTAACTGCCAATGCTAATTGTTAATGCCTTAGCTGGGTCTATTGGGACACATGTCCTTTAGGCACTTCCTCACAATGTTTAATTTCCTCGTATCTTCATACTATGGGAATGCACTGATCGTTGATCTCCATGAGATCAATGATCATAAAAGATCCTCCATATACTGTGCTTGCGCTTTAAAATTTCTAAGCCCACAAACACTCAACATCTGACTTAGTATGACCTAGCACCATCTTGGCATCACCCCACAACATATGGAACAAACCTGACCCCACAAGGACATGCGACAGTGAGGCGCATGCCCACAATGTTTAATTGCAATTTCTTATTGTGGGTATGCACCAGTCATTGATCTATTTGAATTTGATGGTGGAAGGTACAACTGAGAAGATGTGATGTCACTGCAACTTTAGCTTTCATTCTTTTGGGCCCGCGAGGACATGTGGTGACCTAGTGCTTGCCCACATTATCAGGAAGTCTGACAAAACATAGAATGTAGGAAAGCGGGTGCCAACCAAAATGCCAACTAGATTGAGACTTCTTCCCTTTGTGGATCATGAAAGAAGATAGACCCACTTGCCTCGTGTCGCAAAGGGGCTTCCCTCCATTATGTAAAGGTCATTTGTTTCAAAAATGTGAGAAAGCACCCATCGTAGATCACCAAAGATTTGACACCATGAAAAGTTGTGGGAAAGCAAAAAGTTTAATCATTTTTTAAAAATAAAATTCCTAGGCATTAAAATGATATAAAAGTGGGGAGAGACTATTATGTGGGCTCAAGGTATTGGAATTCAAATTTTGGTTGGAGATAAAAATGGTAACATTTATGGCAACTTAGAGGGGACACAAGCTAGCTATGCATATGACCAGTGGCCTTAGGCATCCATTGGGCTATAGAGTCATAAAAGATTTGGATTAGTGCACTATGAAACCCTAACCCTACCTCTACGGTAGCAAAACACCAAAAACTCTATCTCTGCAACTCTGCAATCTTAGCAAAACACATGTGCTCGTGCACTTCTTGGAAAGATAGAAAACAATAGGAAGGAAACTAAGCTACCTATGTACATGAAACCTCAACCCCTATTAGAAGCATGGCTTGAGATAGATCCCATTGACTAGGATAGGCAAAATTTCACCACTAGGTTTTCTTAATTGAAAAGCATTAGCCTGCTTGCAACTGACAATCACATAGGGACCACTCCATAGTGCATCAAATTTTGAGTGTCTTCTTGGTTTTTCCTTATCCGCATCCCATTTCAAAACCAAATCACCTTCTCTGAAGATTTTGACCCTAGCTTTCTTGTCAAAGCACCCTTTCACCTATTGTTGATGTGTTTCTAGGGTCTGCATGGCATCACTTCTTTTCTCTTCTAGCTCCATCAGCTCTGCCATTCTCACTATCATGGCATCATCTTAAATTAGCTCTAGTTAATGAGATAGTTCTAAGGATGGAAATTCTAATGAAATTGAAAGCCTTTCTTCTCTACCATATACCGACATAAATGGTGAATTTCATATTGACCTCTTAGGTGTTATTCTATCAGCCCACAGTGTAGTCCTCAACTTTTGATGCCAACACCTCTTATTATCTTCTATAGTTCTTTTCATAATCCTAATCAAGTTTTTTTTGGATAACTCAGCCAAACCATTACCTTGAGGATAGTAGTTTGAGGATGTGCTTAAGTAGATATTATGGTCAACTACCCATGCACAAATCTAAGCTCCTACAAAAGATTTTGCATTATCTGAAATAATGGTTGAAGGGGCACCAAACTTGGTCACAATTCCATCAAGAAACTCAATGACTGAAGATTCTATAGTGACCTTCAATGCAACTACCTCTGTCCATCTGGTGAAGTAATCTATAGTAGCTAAAATCTATTTATGACCAGAACTAGAAGGAGGATTGATAGGGCCTATGAAATCCAATCCTTGTTGAGCAAAAGGTTGGTCCACCTAGATGGGATGAAGAGGAAGAGCTGCAAGCTTTTGCTTGCCAGAGAAGAAGGCACATTTTTCACACTTCCTCAGATACCTATGACAATAATATAATAGGGATGACCAATAGTAACCATCCCTCATAATCTTCATTGTAGTTGTCCTTGCTAAGAAATGACCACCATCAGGACCATCATGAAGCTCTTTGATCATTCTTTCAGCTTGGTCTATGTCAATGCATCTTAATAGGGCTCCATTAAAATATTTCTTGAAAAGGATACCATCAACTATGAAATAAGGAATTACTATAATCTATACTATCTCCTTTTAGTTCTATCTAATCCTTGAGGATATGTATTGCCTAATAAGAAATTCTTCATATCATCCATCCAATTCCTTGGGTCATCATTTCTCATCTCTACTTGTTTTGTTAGTATCACAGTGACTTCTTCATCAGGTTCTTGATATGATATCATCTATTTACACAACCCCCTTCCTCTGACTAGCTTGGTGATCTGGATGTCAACATTGTATTCCATTACTTTAGTAATCCAATCAGCCCTTTTTTCACTAATATCTTTGCCCAAAAGGAAATCCTTCACACTTACATGGGGTACCAACAAATAAATTTTATTATTATACCGGAGGTGTCTAAATTTATTTAAAGCTCTAATGACTATGAGGGCTTTCTTCTCCACATAGCTGTATTTGTCTTCATACTCTTTCAACCCTTTACTAAAGAAGGTTATGGGTTGCTCTTCATTTTTGTCATTTGTTTGAGTCAAGATAGCAGAAATGCTTGACTCACCACCTAGGGTATAAAGGATGAAATCCTTTTCAAAATTTGGATTAATGAGAGTAGGGGTTCAGGCTATGGCCATCTTGATTTCCTCAAACCTTTCCCTCCCTTCCTTGGTCCATGTAAGGACCATATTTTTCTTGAGCATAGTCGTAAGGGGTTTTACCATGGTAGCAAGATTAGTGATAAATCCTCTCACAAAATTTATCCTACCAAGGAAACTTTACAACCATTTCTTATGTTTAGGAAGAGGGAGAGAAAGTATTTCTTTTATACTTTCTGGATCAATGGTTAAACCCTCCTCAAATACAATGTATCCTAATAATTTTCCTTGATTGGTAGCAAAGACACACTGCTTAGGTTAAGGGATACCCCAAACTCTCTACACCTTAAGAACACCTATCTTAAATGATCAAAATGATCTTCCACACTCTTTGAATACACTATGATTTCATCAAGGTAAACTAATACAAACTTTTCAATCACATTTTTGAAGGCCATCTCCATTGCCTTCTGAAATGTAGCACCTGCATTAGCTAACCCAAATGGCATCTTACAATAAGCATAGGTACCCCATTTGGTAGTAAATGCAATCTTGTACCTATCAAACTCTTTGACTAGCACTTGATTATAGCCAAAAAATCCATCAAGAAATGAAAACCTCTTTTAACCACTGACATTGGACAAAATTTGCTCCATGGAAGAGAGAGGATGGTGATCTTTAAGGGAAGCTTGGTTAAGGTCCCTAAAGTCCACACACAATCTAATTTCTCCATTCTTCTTCTTAACTAGGACAAGGTTTGTTACCCAAGATGATTTCTTGATGGGAAAAATTATATTGGCCTCAATCAATTTGGATAACTCCTTTCTCATTAAGGGTTCAATTTTGGGATTCACTGGCCTCTTTTTTTGTCTTACTGGTTTGACATTATCAATTAAATCTATGGTATGCTGAAATGACCTTGGGTCAAAACCCTTTAAATCATCATACGTCTAGGAAAATACATCATTAAATTCTTGACATAGATGAATGAAACTTTCTTGCTCAATTCCAGGACATGCCTTCCCCGTGTTTAAGGATTTTCCATTAGCAATTGTGACTGGGGTGTGATCCTCTTCATCAGTGGTTAGCTTCATGACTCTGCCTCTTGCTCAGTCATTAGGATTGAAAACACTCTCTAAGGTAATGAGACCCTCAGGCAATTTTTTGGAACTAAGATTAATGATTTGATCACCATACTAATCCTGTAGTCTCGACTAGTTTCTATCCAAAAATTATGCTTAATTTTGCACAAAGCTTACAATTTTCTCATTAGATTCAAACACTTGCCAATGGATTTTTTTGTCAAGGATGTTAGGCCTTACTACCATTTTGATTTGTTGCTTCTTCTTCTCCTCAAGATTTCCTAGCACATTATGAGATGGACCTATTGCTACAACTCTATCATCATATCTATTTTCTTTTCTAGGGATTCTTTGAATATTAAATGCATTGAAACCCTCAAGAAAATCCCATACCCTATGTTTATAAGACTTGAGAAAATCATTCTTGGTGATATTCTAATTTCTCACTTGATTAACTGGGAACTCACTATCTCCATATACACTTAAGGCTTGAATTTCTCTTTTATGAGCAAGTAGGAGACCCTGAATCAAGGATTCATACTCAACCACATTATTAGTGCAATTGAACTAGAGCCTAAAGGAGAAGTAGTACCTTACTTGTGCAAGATAAATTAACATCACACCAACCCTTGATCCATTATTATTCCTTGATCCATCAAAGTAAATACTCCATATCTCAATCACATCTTTAGTCTCCACAAGGTTGGGAACTAGAGCATCCTTCTCTAATATACAATATGTACTGAGGCCTATCTCAAGGGCTTCTGACATAGGATCAAATTGATATGCATTAGCTCATTCATCTAAGAGAAAATCAAGTATCTCTACTAAGGAAGTGGTTGGCTCATTCACTGTGTCATTCTCATCCATTTCTAGGATAGTGCAATTCATGTTCATGAGATTAGGTGTGTAGGGTTTGATATGATGGAGGGATTGAGGCTCTACTCTAATTGAATATTTTGTCCCATATCTTGTTCTAAAAGACATATATGACCAATCAGAAGATATTTAACCACCAATTTGGGTAGTGAAGTCTCTTGACAGACAGATGGCAAAATGTGGCTTGACTTTAGCAATAGATATATCTTGAGTTATAGTATAACTAGGGCATGCATGTAGGGCCATTTCCACATTCCTAATGATCCCTATAGTCTTGACAATACTACCATCCAACTATAATACATCCCTAAAAATGGGCTTATATTTCATTTCAAAAGTATCCACAACACACCTAGGCATCACTGAACTACTAGCCCCTGAATCAATCATACAATTGTGGACTAGTTTACCCTGTATAATTAGAGAAACATAAAATGGAGGAGGTCTAACCTTTTTACTTTTTCCTTCCTCCCTTGATGGTTGTTCTAGGCTTATGGCACTTTCCATGCTGGGTGACTGATCCTTTGGTTATATACTTTCCAATTCTTGCTGTAGCAACCTCTTTTGTGTGGGTATAGTAGCAATAGCATCCCACATAGAAATATTCACACTTGTCTTCTTCATTTTTTCTACTACACTGAATGGCATAGTAGGTGCTTTAGTAGAAACCTTGGGAGTCACATTTGTAGGAGGTTGAGATGGAACAATTTGAGGATCACTTACATCCTTTCTACCATTATTTCACCTTTGCTACTAAAAGGTATTCAATTGATCATTTACCACTTGTTCATGAGGTATTGCATTTGAAGTTGAGGCCTGATTGGGAGGAGAATGGGTAGCATCTTCAATAGCTCTTCTTTTACTCCTAGTTTTGTGAGCAATGGAATCCTAGTTTACATTATAATGTTCCTCCACCTAATGATTCATAAAGGAGCAATCACCTTGTCCTCACATATATGAGACATCTTTAACTTGGTCCTCCTTGTATGATTGTCCTGCTATAGGCTCTTGGATGGTCAAAGCCAAATAAAATTCAACCTTTTGACACATGAAACAGGCATAGGAGTAGTTATAAGAGGGACAAAAATCTTGATCTTGGGCTATATTGTTTTGAGGAACTATGGCCCTACTTTGGTTTACATTTGAGGTTGAAGCATGGCTATTTTGCCTATTTTAATGAAAAGAAATGTTCCCATGATTATGATTTAGAGGTCTACCACTGTTTAGAGTTTGATGTTGAAATTGATGAGCCTTACTACCTTGACCTTGCTATCTCTCTAAAGTTAGCACCTTGTTGCTCACTTTTTGCATCATAGAGAAGCTATTCTGCAGCTTCTTCTCTTGGCCCTATAATCTTTTATTGCATCATCTCCTTGATTTCATCTATCCCATTTGAAGATGTGGAAGCTTGAGGGACTAGAGCAAGGGATTGTGATGTGGAAGATGTGGGAAGAGGAGCCATTGTTAGTTGGTGATTTGGAACATCAGGAAAGAAAGGCATAGGAGGCCTTGGTGCTAGCTTACCTCCTTGTATTAGGATGTTTTCTAACTTTATTGCTGTGTCATAAGCATCAGGAAAGGTATCTACTCCCATCGTTTGGATTGTAGTGGCAATGTCACTATTAAAAGCTCTGAGGTAATGCAAGAAGGCATTGCCAGGGGTAGGTTTTACTGAAGTAGGTATTCTATCCCATGTATTTTGAAATATATAGTTAAAATTAGTCATACATTCATGGCGGGCTCTTTTTATAGTAGTCAACTACTCTAAAAGTGATAAATGGTCACTTTTGTCCTCAAAGTGTTTGCCTAGTCCTACTCCTAGTCCATCCTAATCTATTATAGAACCATGACCCAAACCTCTATACCATTGTAGCACTTTACCTTTCAAGGATGAGGCTAGAAGCCTAACTACAACATCATCCTCTATAATACCATGGATATTATAGACATTTGAAACTTCTTGAATGTGTTCTAAGGGAGAGATAGAAGTTTCACCAGTAAATTTTGGTATAATTTTGACTGTAGCTATTGGTATGTCATGTCTTTGGGCCAATAAAAGAGGACTTCAACAATTAAAGGTGAAAAAAGCATGAGCTCTAGGCTATGCCATGTAAACAAGTGATCTATTGATATGTACTGATGGCAATCTAGGCTGAGATCTAACAGCAGGAGGAGTAGAGATAGATCTTGCAGGTGTATTTGTAACTATTGCACTCCTAACTAGTGATAAAGATACTCTAGTCTTCCTTCTTCTAGGATTTAAAAAACAAAGCTCTTGGTACTGAAATTTACCTCTAGAAGATGCCCTTGTTTCAACTTTGGGCATGAATTACTGCAACTTTGGTTTGGAACCAAATGTATTTGAAGCTCAGTGTCACCAAGTACTTGAAGAACAAGCCTCTTGATGGCTTGAACACCAAAGAAAGTACTATCTCCTCGGTATTAATCTTGAAATATTCCTTTTGACACTAGTAGACTTGAAATTTTCTTAATATTGTCCCACTGGGCATGCCAAAAATTGTTGTCACAAAAGTTTGCAACCATGTCCAAAGTTTTTACCTAAGGACAACCTTGTGAAACATGGAAACAACCTCCGAGCTATGGGACTTGAACTGTGAGGTTGAGTCTTCGAAGAAGGCCAACTTCCTTTACTATCAGGGTGCACCTAATTGCTCTTGGAGAGGAAAAGGGAGAAGGAATGCATAGAAGCAAATCTACCTACTCTAAACTAGGGGGTGATGCACCAAAATAGAGTGTTCAAACCAATCTCTACCCATACATGCACTATTGAACCATCATGAAACTAAAAGATATACACATCTAGACTTGCCTTAGTCTAACAATCGGATGTAGATTAGAAAACCCAAATGAATGACACAAGGAAAGAGAGGATTCACTTATATACCATTCATAGGCCAAAAGAGATACAGTCATGCAAGATTGTAGATATCCACAATACACCAATGAGAGGTAAATAGTTCTTGAACTTTACATCAATGGCTGAAGGAGATAAGGTAGAATTTCATATAACTCAGAGGCAAAGGGAATTTACACATGAAATTGTAGAGCAATATCAGAGAAAACAAAGAAGAGTTGACTAGTACAAAATCTATAAAAGTTACCTTTATAGCTTAGGCATAACTGAGATGTTTTTTGACTGAAGTTACTCCACAAACACTACCATTAAGTCTTATAGAGAATAATCATGTAGATCTAGGGAAAATCTAACCTTGGCATAGACTCAGATACCATGAAATCTGATCTCTCATTGAAGCAGGGCCTCAAGAAGATAGCAAATGGTGCCATTAAACCATTTTGACCAAGTAGATGGGTAAACTGGGGGTGGTGGAGTGTTATCTTGGGTTCAACATTCATTCAAGAGTGGTTGGAATTGATCACAGGGATCAGATTGTACAACAAAACTCAATTTCCTTCATTTCTAGCTTGTGAATCAGCAAGGTGAAACAGTCAACTAAATTTTGCCACCAGGACAAGCCATGTGGGCCAATGATTTCATTTCATTTTTCCACCCTATAAAGTCTCCACACAGTTGACCACATCTTTTCAATCAACTGCACCATCATTTCAAAACCCTAACTGTGGCAGTCTCCCAACTGCTAGCCCTGACTACCAATGCTAACTATTAATGCCTTAGTTGGGCCCACTAGGACATGTGTCCTTAGGAAATTTCTCACAATGTTTAATTTTGTCACATTTTCATATTGAGGGAAAGCACAGATCATTGATCTCCATGAGATCAATGATTGTGAAAGATCCTCTATATATTGTGCTTGCCCTTTAAAATTTTTTGGCCCATGAACACTCAGCATTTGACTTAGCATGACCTAGCACTACCTTGGCATCACCTCATGACGTATGGAACAAACCTTACCCCACAAGGACATGTGGTAGCAAGGTGCATGCCCACAATGTTTAATTTCCTTGCAACTTCTTATTGCAGGTATGTGCTAGTCATTAATCTATTTGAATTTGATGGTGTAAGGTACAACGAAGAAGATGTGATGTCACTGCAACTTTAGCTTTCATTCCTTTGGGCCCATGAGGACATGTGGTGACCTAGCTCTTACTTGCATTGTTAGGAAGTCTAACAAAATACAGAATGCGGGAAAGTAGGTGCCAACCAAAATGCCAACTGGATTGAAACTTCTTCCCTCTGTGGCCCACAAAAGTAGATGGACCCACCTGCCATGCATTGCAATGGGGCTTCCCTGCATTATTTAAAGGTCATTTGTTTTGAAAATGTGGGAAAGCACCCACCGTAGATCGCAAAAAATTTGACATGGAAAGTTGCGAGAAAGAAAAAATTTTAATCGTTTTATTTTTTTGTATTTCTCGGGCATTAAAATGATATAAAAGTGGGGAGAGACTCTTGGGTGGGCTCAAGGTATTCAAATTCAAATTTTGGCAGGAGATAAAAATGGTAACACCTACCATTGGTAGAATTTTTGCACTGATTTCTCTGTCCAGATTACTTATCTCTCCTTTAAACAAAAATTTTTCCAAGGTTTTTGCTATGTAGCTAAAGTCTTTTCTTCTATTATTCCATGTTTACACTCCATTTTTTGTTTGAATGTCTATGAGAAAATTTCTTTCTATCCATTCTCTGAAATCTTTTGTAGCTCTAGATATTGTCCAGATCCTACCATATTTTTAATCTCTTTTTATTATTTCATTAAAATCTCCCCCAATAATAATGTTCTTGTTCTATAATGTGTTGAGAAATATGTTGATTTCATTCCATACTGCTAATTTTTTTAATATTTGTGTGGGCCCATGGACATTTATTTCTATCATCTAAAGATTTGTTTTTGTGTTGGAAAATCTACTTCCCATCCAACTAGAATTGGAGGTTATGCATTCTAGATTGACTTTTTGGTTATACTATTTTATTCCTAGACCTCTTGAGGCTCCTTATGATGATTTAAATTCTAATTTCCAAGTTCTTAGTTTCTATCCTAACTTTAAGTATTCTTCTTCGTTTATTTTTTTTTTCTTGGATTAATAGAATCTCTATGTCAAATAGTGTTAGATTACACTTTAGTAAGTGTTTCTTGCTAGGGGCATTTACAGCACTAGCATTCCATCCAGTGATTCTCATTCATCCTTGGGAAGGTTCTTCCCCTTCTTGCCTCATAGAATTTCTATGAACTTAGTTTGTTCCTTTGCTTGTCCTCCTACATTCCTCAACTCTTTTAATGATTTTCATCCTCATTTCTATTTTTGTTTCCACAATTGGGTGTCTTTAGACCTTTCTGATTCATGAATATACCCAAAATTTCCAAGTTTAATTGATTTTTTACTATATTTGCAATTTTGGATTCTTCTATTTCTTGGTCATCCTCTGCTAAAACTTCTTTAATTAGTTGGTTGTTCATTTGACAATCTTCTGCTTCTAGAATTTTCCCTTCTTTCTCCATTCTTTCTTTATTTGTTCCATCTTCCCAATTGGAGCTTTCCACCATAGTTCTAAAATCTTTTTATATTGAGTGTTCTTCTCTCTGATTTTCCTATTCTTCTTCTTGCATGCTTATTTTCTTACTGATCTATTCTATTTCTAAGGATATATTTTCAATATCTACCGGTGTCAATATCTTTGTCTCCCTTCTTATTTCTTCTCTATCCTAATCAAACATATCTTTTCCATTACTCGATGTCTGCCAGAATATGTAACTCTTCTTTTGTGTTTTTTTCCTATTGGTGATATTGCTCCATTGGGATAATTTGCTAGCAGGATGTTAGGACTTAGGCCATTCTTCTCCAATATTTGATTTTGTTCTTGATTCACTTCTTACTCTGATTCCAATTCTTTGCAAGTCCCTGTTTCTAACTAACTATTGCAATTCTTCCCTTCTTATTCCATTATTGTCTCATCTTCTAATGATTTGAATTTTGTATTACCTCTTTTTTCTGATTCCTTCTCAAATTTTGACTTCAAAATTTCCTTACCTTTATGTTCTTTATGATTGGCTTCTACTATGATACATTGGTCTTCTAGATCATTTTGTAGGAGTAGTATCTCATTCGACAACATTTTTAATTTTTTAACATTGATCTCTATCTATTGTTGTCCATCTAAATTCTGCCTCTTCTTCTCTTTTAGGATTTTCCTTTCGAGCCTCTTGGACTATCTCTATTTTCTCCATGTCCTGGTTTCTTTTCTTCTTCGATGTTCTTTCCTCTGTATTTTCTTCTACTTTTTTTCCCATTTTCTTGCTTGCCTTTTGTATTTTTTTTAAAGTTATTCTTGATGTTTACACTATTAAAGTATGTTCCTATAATTTTATTTATTTCTCTTGTATATTTAGTAAAGATTAATTTGTATATTGATATGTTTGTTATAATTTTTCTATTTATAGATTCACTTTGTTCAATTTTTTATTAAGAATCTTATTCAAATCCTATTAGAGTTCCTAGAAATTGTCCTATTATTTTTCTAATGTGCATATCATTTAACTCTGATGGTATGTTCACACATTCCATCAATTTAATTTCTTGTTTTTGTTTATTACAGTTTTCATTGAAATTGGGTTGCCATGCTGAAAATTTTATATGATGCCCTTTGTAAAAACAAATTGATAATTCTAATAGTTCATTTCTAGATTTAATATCTTGACATTGTAGATACCAATATTGATTTGCATGAGCAGTTATGCTACTTACCTTTGCTCTACATATTTTAGCCAGATTTCATTCTAGATTATTTTTGTATTATTGTTGGACCATTCCAATATGCATGAATGCCTTTCTTGGAGAATTCCTACCATTTTTATTCATTGTACATGTTGCTAATGATTATAGTATCAATGTTGTCTACTTTGGCTAAATTGATTTGATTAGGATTTTTGCCTTCACTTTGTTTATTTAAAACATACTACTTCTTCTGATGTGGGGGAACATATACTGATGATGAGGATGTCTTTGTTCACTTTTAATTTTGTTTTTCTATATGGCTTTTCAATATAGATGCATATGTTTCACGCCTTCCTGTTAGAACTCGTGATTGAGATGGAGAAGAACCTAAAGGTATGTTATTTGGCTCAGAGATCAGGATGGGTTGAGATATTTTCTTTTTGTATTTTCTTTGTATCGACATAGGCTTTTTATCTTCTCCGCTGGTGTATTTGGTTTTATTGAAAAAGACCTATTGATTCTTCAGTCATTGATCTAGACCTTTGATCCTAGTGTAAGGTTTTTTAATCTATTTTTTGCCATCTTGCCTACACTTCTTTCTATTTTGAACAATCTTACATCCATTTTTATTTTGAAATTATGATTTCTATGAATGACTGCATTGCGGTTTGCATGAAGCTAGATTAGGGTTTCAAAGTGTTTTGACTTTTTTGGTTGCTTGCAAATTTACTATTCTTTCTGGATCATGGTAAGTACTTCAAATTGATTCTCAACTTTGAGAGTGTTGCCCGTCATCATTTGATGTTGATTCACTTTGAGGTTTGAGGGAGGCCTGCATATAGGAGCTATCATATTTCCTACTTTCTTTGGGATTTTCATCATATTCATCATTTTGATTGAGCAAAGCATAAAATCTCTCTTTTTAACAAAGAATAGGAAATTTTGATACAAGTGTTTCAACCCATGATTAACCAGAATATTATAATTAAATTATTTACCATATAAATCACATAGCAAAATCTACATAAAAGCAACATTACCAAAATAGACCAAAGCTCAAAATCAAACAACATAGACAAAGATAAACTCATGGGTTTAAAAGGGGTGGAAAGTTAGTTATGAGTCCTCCTTGCAAGATAAGTATTTAGGCTATGGCTGGGATTGGACCTGGACATTATCTCCCCATTCTTACCATTGAGTTATTGTTATAGGGCATGCTCATCCTAGCAATTCAGGGAAGTTGATGCCTAGTACCTACATTCTACATGAAAGACAAGCATGCACATGTATATAAATATATCTAAACTAAACAAGCAATGGCAGGGAGTGGTACATCATGTAGATCTCGACTAGCAAGTGACTACAACTCCCTCCCTTAACCACATCAAACATGACAAATAGAAAGATAAAATAGACACATGCACCATACACATGCAAGTATGTGGTAACTACCATAATAATTATAAGTCAAACATCAAATGCTCAAATAAAATAATGCATCATTACAAATATGAAGTAATCATTATTAAAGCATCATCTAGCATTGCTATGAAAGGAATCGCATTTATTAACTATGAATCATTAAAGATTCATTAATGCACTAGTAACCATAATCATTAAACAACACATGAAATATAGTCAATGAAGTAATCATCATTGATATATCTCTAGTCCAAATTATGAAATAATATCCTTGAAACTCACACATCCATGAAATAGGCATAAAAGAGTTTGGTAAATATCACGGAAAGGAAAACTATAGGTGGGAACTACAAGTTAGGTTAAATGTTGAAATTAGGGTAAGTGATAGGGTTATTGTTATAATTACTATTAATGTAACATTTAACTTTAGCATTTCAACTATAGTCAATTGTAGGGTTATGATAATGATTATGATAAATGGTTTGGAGTTTATGATAGTATTATGTTAATGACTATAGATAGATTTTGGGTTATTATTATGGTTTGGGTTATAGTTAGAGTTTTAATTAGTACAAGGTTTATAAATGGCTTATGGTCACTACGACAAATAGTTTGAGTAGTCAAATTAGTTTTTCCATACACTATATTGTATAGAGTTACAAATAGTAAAATGTTAATAGTTAAGGGTAGTAAAATGGTTATTAATATATTTAGAGTTAGCATTAGAATTATAAGTAAGCTTATAGGTGTTGTTAGTGTTATAGTTATAAATAGGGTTAGTATCACACTTAACTTTCACATTTATTAAGAATAATTATAGTTAATATTGAGCTTAGGAATAGTGCAGGGGGGTGAAAAGAATATAATGTTTAGCTCAAAATTTTAATTAGTATCATTTTTATTGTAATTCAAAGGAAATAATTAGTGTAAGGGATTTGGATTACCATTAGTAATATAGTTAGGGATGCATTAAGATTATTGATTGGATGTATAGTGTTGAATTTAAATCAGTATTATGTTTTAGAATATGGTTAATGTAAGTATGATGAGTATGGTAAATGATAAAATTAGGTTTTCTATTTGTATGAATATTCTTTAAGCTCTAATATCATATAATAAGTTTTGTAAGATAATCAATGAAAATGCCTAGATCTAGAAGCTCAATTGGAAGCACAATAGAGATAGGAAAAATAAATATCAAATGATTCACTCAATATTGATCAAATAAGAATAGGTACCCAAATAAATTGAAATAAATTGTATATGTGCTTTAATATATAGGAAATGAAAGATAGCTAGTAGTAATGTAAGTTATAAAATATCACTTAGAAAAGGTGTAATCACATTCCCACTAAAGGTGGATCATCCTCCATTTCTGAAATATCTTATCTTGAGCCTTATCATGGTATTAATAATATTTTATTTCTAATTCACAAAAAGCCATTAGAGATAATATTCTTCATTCTAAGAATACTTCATTTTCACATCTTTCTATAGTGCTTCATCATTATCAATTACAAGTGAGATGTCTTGATAGCTCTACTCCAATGGATCTTTCTTTTGTTGATAAGTGATATTTAATTTAATCAAGATAAGTTATCTAAACCTAGTAGCTAAATCAAAATTAACAAATTAAAAGACAAAGTTGATCATCAAGTGGATACTACATCAATTTAGGTATAACTAATTTTTTCTCTATGTATCATCCAAATTGTAAATACACTCTTTTGTCAAAATCTTTTCCTATGGTGATAAATTTTTTGATTCATGCTAACATCCTTTAACTTTCTCATAGCTATCCATTTGACACTAGAAAACCAATGCCTATCTAATTTGATCAAAATATTTTTTTGTCAATATCATCATCAACATGGTCAGTATACTCAAGAGTATTATGCTCTAAAGAATGTGATTCAAGATCCTTTTAGTTCCAATGCTATATCTATTTATGTTGATGCTAATACTACAAATAAATCTGTACCACCCCCTAATTATAATTTAATTTAAATATACACCATTCTAATGCCTTCACATTCAAAATGATCATTGTTTTTCCTAGAGCTATACTAGGCAGTGTATTAACTAAAAATAATAATGATTACATTAACTAAGTTGTTAAATATAAAGTCACATATTATTAGAAGCCATGAGATATGTCCCCTCATGAAATGACTTTCATAGTCATGCCTTTTTGATGTAATATTGATATCAAAATTGATCATACTAAGAGAGAACATAAAAAGAAATTAATATTCTTTCCTGACAATTTGGCAATTCTAGTTACAGATTTAAAGTATAATCAAATACAACAATGCCAAATATATTTAAACTTAACATGGTATCATAACATTAAGTTTATAAATATGTATCCTTTAACATTGATTTGGTCTCGATAAAAGGAGAATAATGTGAAAATAAATTCATAGAGGGAAGATATACATCTATACCAGTTGTAGAAGAATGTACACCTATATCAGTTGTAGAGGGAGAATGATAAAAAACCTCCTCTCTTAACTTCAAACTTTGATGATTGTAGTAGAAGATTAGAAAATGGAAATTTTTTGGAACCATGACTTTTCAACATCTAATAAGGATTGAAAATATTGATCTAAGACTCATGAATTGACAAAAATTGTTCCACTCTTCAATACCAATAAACATCAAAGAGATTCCACTTAGTCATTTAATGGAGAGTAGGGTAAGAATTGGTAGAATATGGATGTCACCAAGACTATTGTAATGTTTTATCCATAGGATGATTGATCTTGGGATGGGTTGCATGTTCTAAATGTCATCTATCTAGAGGCTTGATCAATGGATGTCTTATTTTGAAACCCGCATGGGATGAAGCCTAGGAATGGATGAGCCCTAATTTGTATAGTATGGTGTTTTGAAGAACTAACATGAAAGTGTGTTTATCATACCTCTAACACGAGATCATGAGAATGAAGCACACTACTAAAAGTTTTTTGGATGTGAAGTGACACAAAATTTGGATTGATATCATTATATACATTGGTGAAATTATTGAAAGACTTGTGGTAAACATTCAGTTCAAAATAGTTATATTTCATCAATAGTATCTCTTTTGGGAATCCAATATATTGGTTGTAGATAACTCACTGAGTATGGGTATTATTGATACCTAGATGGATCGTTGTGATCCCTTGATCTTGTTGGAATATTTAATTATTTTTGGTTATCCCATGCCCACCTACCAGACCTGACATCCCCTATTCACAACTCCAACAGTCAAATACATTTATTGTGAGTAGGTGAGTTCAAATTTGGAAAATGAGGGGGAAAATTTTGTGGACAACAAAAATATAAAAGAAAGGTTATATCATTCATTTCATTATTATTCTCATACAGAGTCATTTTTGTAGCAACAACAACAAAGAATGTTTTTGAGTATTTTGTGCAGCAACATCATTGGTTGCTCAATCTGTTGAGCAGTGATTGCTCCAAGTCTATTTTATGTGAGCTCTAAGTAGCTCCAGATTTATTTGTATGCAGCTATACTTGTTGCAAGTTTATTTTATGTACACCAGTTGTAGTTAGTTATATTTTTTACATTTCTACTCTATAATAGTTCATTTCTGGTTAATAAAAAGCAAGTAATCAATCTTGCATACTTTCAACCTATTGCACTTGTGTTTTATCCTTCTTTGTTTATTTGGCTGTGTGCTTGGTCATAGGAAAAATAGAATAGCACTCTGTTCTTGGTGTTTGCATTTGTTTTGGAAAGAAGTTTGTGATTTTTGTTTGGGTTAACACACTACTTTGATAGGTGTTAACATTACTCGTCATTCTCTTCAATTTGTGCTTTTACTGAGTAACTCCTTTGTTGACCGAGTGATTTAGTATTTCATCTATCAAGTTGTGTGGGGTTAACACATAGGTTATCCCCCTATTTTTCATATGTTTTACATGGTATCAAAGCTAATTGGCCCTAAATCCTTGTGAGTTTGGGCATTTATTTTTTATGGGTATTTAAGTTTATTGTGTAGGAGACATGGAAGGAGATGTAGCAAAGATATGATAGTAGCCACCATCCTTTAATGGACAAAATTATGAAATTTGGGCAAAGAAGATGTAAACCATAATGTTAACTAATGATTTGTGGGAGTTTGTGATCAATGGATTCAATGATGTTACAAAACCAACATTGTATGTTTCCCTCACAAAGCCGCAGAAGACTTAGTTGAAAGAGTCAAGGAGAAAGGATGCTGAGGCATTAAGTCTAATTGAGGTAGCAATGATAGAGATAGTCTTCCCCAAGATTGTAGAAGCAAATTATGCAAAGGAAGCATGGGATATCCTTGAGATAAACATCAAGGGGATTGAGAACGTTAGAGTAGTGAAACTACAGCTGATCAGAAGGGAATTTGAGAACCTTTAGATGAAGGACAATGAACCTATTGTAGAGTTTAGCTCACAAATCTCCACTTTGATAAACCATCTTAAATCAGATGGATTAGATTATGAAGAGTAGAGGATTTTGGAAAAGATATTGAGAATTTTACCTTAGAAATATGGCAACTTTGTGATGATCATTAAGGATGAAAAGGACCTCACCACATTGACCATGGATGAATTGATGGGAACTCTTCAAACCCATGAGCATCAGATAAACAGATCAACAAAAACTTCCCAAGAGAAGTCTTTCAAGGTTCAAGACAATTCAAGAGGTGGGGGGAGAAGAAGAAATGACTCTTGTAGAGGCTTAAGTAGAGGTCATGGAATGAATGGTTAAAGGAATGTTGGTGCAGAAAGCTCAGGATCGAAAAGAAACCAAGAGGGAGCAAGTACCTCTCAAAACACCTCTAGAGAGTGTAAGAAGAATTAAAACTCCAATAGGAACAATGTTGAATGCTACTACTATCATAAGTATGGGCATTATGCTAGTGAATGCTAGAAAAAGCAGGGTGCTTAGTGAAAGAAAAATGCAAATGTGGCTGATGTAAACATGGGAAATCCAAAAAATCTCACAACCTTCATCATATGTATCATTGGTGAAGAAGGCATCCCTGAGGTACGGTACTTGGAAAATGGTTTTCGCAACCACATGAGTGGTAATTAAAGTGTTTTTTCTTTTATTGATAAGACTTTCAAGTCTAAAATTAAGATGGGAAATAATGGAACCATTCCCATAGTGGGAAAAGGATCTATCATGGTCTACACCAATTAAGGTGAGAAGGAGATACAAAATATGTATTTATCTCCCGGTATGAAGCACACCTTGATGAGTGTTGGACAACCCATTCAAAATGGATACAAGGTACTAATGGAAAATGAAAAGTGTGTCATTCATGAGAAGGATGGGAGTAATAGATTACTCGTACCAATCCAAATGAAAAAGAACCATGTGTTCCCTCCAAGGATAGAGACATGCTTCTCTTCTCAAGTCAGTGTTGCACCTCCCATGCATGCATGTACAATAGTACATCAACAATCATCTTTACGGAGCATAATTAAAGACCCCTCCAAGATTTGGCATCTAAGGTATGGACATCTTGGCTTTGCTGGATTAAATTTTTGTCCAAGAAAAGAATGGTAGATAGTTTTCCAAGCATAGTAGATTCATATGAAAAGTGTGAGGCTTGCATTTTGGGTAAGCAACATAGGTTTCTCTTTAATTCAAGGGAAATTATAGAAGGGCTAGAGCACCATTAAAGTTGGTACATTTTGATTTAGTAGGCCAAATGAAAACTACTTCTATTGGGGGGAGTACTTATTTTATGACATTCATAGATGATTTCAGTCATAGGACATGGGTGTATTTTTTGAAGAGAAAATCTATAGCATTTGATAAATTGGTTGAATTTAAAGCCTTGGATGAAAATGAATGTGGACACTATGTTAAAGTCCTTAGATTAGATGGAGGGGGAAGTATACCTCCAATTTGTTTGTAAATTTTTGTAGGCAGAATGGCATAAAGAAAGATCTTATAACTAGTTATATTCCACAACAAAATGGAGTGGCTGAGAGGAAAAATGGGACCATTGCGATGAAAGAAAAGGGGCTCCCAACTAAATATTGGGGAGAAGTTGTAGAAACATCAATACATTTGATCGACAAGTGTCCCACAAAGTTAGTTTAAGACAAGATTCCTCTTGAGGCTTGGTCAAAGAACAAATGGATAGTTGAACACTTCTTGAGGCTTGGTCAAAGAACAAATGGATAGTCAAACACTTGAGAGTGTTTCGATGTGTAGCATACACAAATGTGCCTAAGGAACAAAGGAAAATGCTAGATGACAATGGTGTGAAGTGTATCTTCATAGGTTATAGCTTAGAATCAAAGACTTATAGGTTATATAATCCAATCACCAAGAAGATCACCATTTCAAGAGATGTGGAGTTTCTTGAAAATTAGTCATGGAATGGCTCAGTTGATGTACCTTCAAGCACTTCAAGAAAAGTGCCAAGTATTGATGAGGAAGAGGAAGACATTGGTGATGAGCAAGATGATGAAGCAACAAACATTGATGATTATAGAAAAAGGAAAAAAGGAAAGCAACCCCTTACATGCCAAGTGACAGCTCCAAGCACTTCAAGATAGCCTCGAGCTAGTATGCAAAATAGTAGCAGTGGCAATATTGAAAATTCAGATCCCACTCTCACCTCCCTATTGCCAAGAAAGACTAAGAGTCTAAGGGATATATACCAAGATGAAAGATATGAGGAAGATTATGTTGAGAGTGTTAATTTTCCATTATTTTCTCATAATGATCCAATTTACTTTGAAGAAGCTACGAAGGAAGAAAAATGGTGTTATGCCATGTATGAGGAAATAGATGCTATTGAGAGAAATGAGACATGGGAGTTAACTACTTTTCCTCCCAAGAAGGAAGTAATTGGAGTAAAATGGGTTTACAAGGCCAAGTGTAATGTTGAAGGAAAAATATATAGGCATAAGGAATGTCTAGTAGTCAAGGGGTATAAGCAGTAATACGAAAGAGATTATGATGAGACATATGTCACGGTTGCAAGAATGGCAACTGTGCATACTATCATAGCAATTATAGCCTAGCACAAATGGAAGGTATATCAAATGGATGTGAAGTCTGCCTTCTTGAATGGTGTATTGAGATGAGAGGTTTATATGGAGTAGCCACCTGGTTATGAAGTTTTGAGTGAAGAACTCAAGGTGTATAGATTGAAGAGAGTGCTTTATGGGCTCAAGCAAGCTCCATGGGCATGGTATAGTAGGATTGACTCATATTTGATTAGCAATGGATTTAGAAAAAGTGATGGTGATCCCACTCTCTACATCAAGGTATCAAATCATATAGTGTTTATTGTTTTCTTGTATGTAGATGACTTAATCTTTACTAGAAATGATAATTTCCTAATTGATTAGTTCAAAGAGGCCACAAAGAATGAATTTGAGATGATAGATCTAGGTCTCTTGAACTACTTTCTACGGATAGAAGTCAAAAAAATAGATAATGGCATTTTCATCTCTCAAGAAAAGTATGCAAGGTAGATCTTGGAGAGATTCAAAATTCAGAATAGTAAGATAGGCCCAACACCAATAGTAGTAGGTCTAAGGTTGAGCAAGGAAGATTGTAGCAAAAGTGTGAATCCAACACTATAAAAGAGTATGGTTGGAATCTTGATGTATTTGGAGACAACTCAACTTGACATGATGCATGCAACAAGTTTAATTTCTAGATTTATGGAAACACCAAAGGATTCCCATTAGAAAGTGAGAAAGATATTCCTAAGGTATGTGAATGGTACCAAGGGATTTAGGATTTTCTATACTGTAGATAATGATTTTAAGTTGGTTGGTTATATAGACAGTGATTGGGATGGAAGTTTCGATGATAGGAAGAGCACTTCCAGATACATGTTCCATATGGGATCGGGTGTAATTTCATGGGCATCCAAGAAGCAACCTATTATTGCTCAATCTAAAGTAAAGGCTGAATACATAGCAACAAATGTAGCAACATGTGAAGCTATTTAGTTAAGGAGGATCTTGCCAGATTTGAATGAAAGGCAAGAGGATGGAATCACAATCTTTTGTGACAACATCTCCTCAATTACACTATCTAAGAATCCAATCTTCCATGGGAGAAGTAAGCACATAGAGATCATATATCACATCATTAGAGAGTTGGTGGAGAATGGAGATATCAATACCAAATTTTGTTAAGTTTGAGAAGGAGCTAGCAGACATATCCACTAAGCCTTTAGGCATTGGAACTTTTGTGCACCTAAGAAAGACTCTTGGCATAATTGGTTTGGATTAGAATAGATCCTTATTTTGTTGGCTCAGGACAAAGGGCAAGTGTTACAATATTTAATCATTTTTTGTCATCCCATGCCCACCTACCAAACTTGGCATCACCTATTTGCAACTCCAAGAGTCAAATGCATTTATTGTGAGTAGGTGAGTTCAAATTTAGAAAATGAGGGGGAAACATTTTTGGATAGCAGAAAGACAAAAGAAACAGAATGTCATTCATTCCATTATTATTCTTATATAGAGTCATTTTTTGTAGCAGCAATAGCAGAGAATATTTTTAAGTATTTTGTGCAACAGTAGCATCGATTGTTGAATTTTTTGAGCAGTGATTACTCTAGGTCTATTGTATGAGAGCTCTAAGTAGCTCCAGACTTATTTATATGTAGCTATACTTGCTACAAGTTTATTTTATATACAAAAGTTTTAGTTTTTATATTTCTATTCTATAATAGTTCATTTTCGGTTAATAGAAAGCAAGCAATCAATCTTGCATACTTCTAGCCTATTGTACTTGTGTTGTCTCCTTCTTTGTTTATTTTGTTGTGTTCTTTTTCATAGGCAAAACAAAGAAACACTCTATTCTTGTTGTTTTTGTTTGTTTTGGAAAGTAGATTGTGATTTTCACATGGGTTAACATGCTACTTTGATAGGTGTTAACATTAATCAGCATACTCTTGGTTTTGTGATTTTGCCAAGTAATTCCTTTTTTGACCGTGTGATTTGATCTTTCATTTGCCAAGTTGTGTGTGGTTAACACACAGGTTATCCCCCTATTTTTGGTATATTTTATAGATCTAAGGTGTTTTCCATTACCTCATATTTGAATTGTTTTTTAGTTTCAAAGGTTGCATAATGTACTTCTTCTCTTATAAATCTTTCTCCTTGGTTTGTTTTTGTCACTACGAAGATAGGAAGAGATGGCTCCAACATTTACAGGAATAATGGGGTGGCCAATAAGAGTAGCAGCCTTACCAATAAGTTATAAAGCACATATTCTTGGACCTGTCTTATAAATCTTCCTAATGAAATGTTCTGACAAATGATGATCTGTTGAATTGCAATTCTTGATTTTGAATTGGATCTATCAATAATTTGAGTATACAAACAATAATTATATGGTCTCCATAGCTATCATGTATCTTTAAGACATACCAAACTTTCAGAGAGATGGTGCTTTAAGTTTCAATATTGTTACTTAGAGATCATATATCTCATGTTTAAAGGTTTGAAATATTGTTGGAGATTTTTTAGATGAAACTCGATAAAAGGAAATAACATTAAAAGATTAAGATTAGATTGACACAAGAAGAATTTTTGAATTTTTTTTTCTCTTGTTGGGGATTGGTTGTTCAATTAAAAGTTTTAGATTATAGAGATATTGTTTAGACCATGTAGAGGTTCTTAGTATCACAAACATTGAAACTCAGTGCAAGAGAAAAATTGAAATGCTGATATTACTAATCTAGAGTACACTTTCAAGAAGTGTAGTGAGCATACATATACAACATATAGAATGAATAGAAAAATAATGTGTGGAAGCAAGATAGATATTGATGCTTAAATGGGAACTTATTTGATTCATACAAGCTAAACAAATGTGATATTTGGAATATACCATTATTGCAAAGACCAAAGTATTAGTGCATATCAATTAACTATATTCTTGATCTAAGGCTAAAACAAAATTGGAATATCAAATAATGTTTGATAGATATCAACATGAAGAAGATCTCGCAAAGGAACAAGTACTATAGGATTCTGCCTAAGAACGGATGGATATTCCAAAGGAAACCCTAGTGTCACTTGAGCCATAGGAATTATTAGAGACTGGAAAGGTGATATTTTACTTGGCTTTACCAAGTTGTTAGGAATTAGGTCCAACAACTTTTTTGAGGCTATAACAACATGGTTTGGTATTAGAAAGAAGGTTCTATTCCTTTAAAATTGTGTTGATCAAGAACACCCTTAGAGAAGGAAAAAAAGGTGGTGGATTACATGTCTATGTGGGGACTAAACCACAAGGAATGGAAAATGGTGACTAAGTTTGATGGGACACAAGAGTTAAATCTAATAGTTTTAAATGATAACAAAAAATATAATGGTATGTTGTAGGACTACAAGAGGTACTAGGTGAACTGCCAAGAAGCCAAGTTAGAAAGGTTTAGGTTCTATGATCATTAAAGGAAATAATCCTATTGAGATGTGTTTAAGAATCATTCAAAATATTCACATTAATTAGGTATTTATACCCATGAAGATGAAAATGATGCTCCACATTGTTTCAAGAGTAAGGTTTAATCATGTGAATCTTAACCCATATCTCTGTCTTTTATTGCCCAAGATGGTTAATAATATTTTTGTTAGACACATATAGATTTGAGTTGGAAAGTACCCCACTCAACTGAGGCATTTTGTGTCACATGTCATTTTGATTTACTGCATGTGTAACATCGATGGTAGGGAAATGACCAGCTGTGTAAAAGGGTATGGGGTTGGGATCAAGAGTAAGATTTGTGGCAAGATTTTTATAATATTAAATCCTATGACTTATATTTTCTGTCACCCTTATTTGGAAATGGAAAGTTCTACTTTGAACTCAAATCTCTTTAATAACATCCATTTTCTTCAGTTTTTGAAGAAAAAATCCATGATGAGTAGCATTGCAGATAAAGGTATTGACTAGATAAATTTGGGTCCTGAGAAAACTAACCAGTTGTTTGAGAAGGAGAACATCATGGGTGATCCACTGAAATGTGTTGAACCTAGAAATAGAAAAGAACTAGAATAGAAAAATGAAATATGGGGTTATTTTTCAAGGAAGGATTACATTCTTATATTCAGGTGATGAAAGACCACAACATCACCCTTTTGACTAAGTTTGATAACTCTTGGAAAAAGAGTCAGGTGGAGATAGGGAGTATTAAATTTTTGGTGACATTAGAGGTAATTGGTGAAGCAATGAGCCTAGATTGTGTTGGTGTTCAAGTTGAAGTAAAATGTACATTGGATTATAGTAAATTAAGGCATAAATTCTTTGAAGGAACGAAATAACCAGTTAGAGTTAGTTCTATAAATGGGTATGATAGTATTAATTAGATCAAGTCAATTAATTAAATATTTTAATGTTTAATTAAAAAAACCTCTTCTATTAATTTTAATAAATTATTTAATTTATTAAGTTAATTCACTTTTCTCTTAATCAATTAAATATTAAATATTAACTAAATATTTTTTCCTCAATTAACATTAATAAATTATTCAATTTATTAAGTTAATTTAATTGCTAATAAATAGTTAAATATCTCTATATTTAATTAATATTATATATTTATTAGTATTATTAAATTATTTAATTTATTAAACTAATTCACCTAGGTTAGTTACATTATCCTAAGTATCTCAAATAATTTTATTATTTATCTACTCACCCAAATGACTAAGTCTTTCAGTCCACCTAAGTAGTCCAAGGGATGTGCCACCTCATTGTTGTGCCAATAATTAATTTTAATGAATTATTCAAAATCCTATTTATCCTCACTTGTGTGTTCTGTTTTATGGGACTAAAAGAGGAGTAGTATCCTTGATTAACCCAACCTTTGAGACACATGTCTTTGGGAGACTATGTTCTCTTCCTCTTCCAATACTAACTTGGAGTTAGTCAATCCACATCAAGTAGTCAAGAAGAGCTCATGAGACACTTGTCCTTGGAGTCTTCTGTAGAGCTAGAGTACTCTAAAAAGGTCTTCATGAGATGAGTGCCAAGTGTCTTTCCTTTTCTTCACTTTCTTTTGATAACTCAACTAAATCCTTGATTTCCTCCATCTCTTCAATCAAGTCATTCTCATCCATCCATGTGTCCCTAATTATCTCTTCAACATCAGATGTTGCTACCTAGGCTAGAGTCTATCCAAAGTCTATAAAAGGAACCTCTATCTCCTCATTTCATCATCTCAAATAATATTCATAATTTATCTTCTAAAATTAGCATTAGAAAAATTCTCAAACAATCAATTGTTAATTTTCATAATTTATTTGTATTATCATCCATCTTCATCATTTAGTTATTTTAGGATCATTCCATTTGATCTTGTATTGAAGTTCATAAATCTCCAACATGTTGAAGCAATGTTGTAGAAGGGAGCCGATCAAAATTTGAGGGCTCAAAAATCAAGAAAACTCAAGACTAGGAGGACAATGGAGGCACATTGCATATGGTAAGGAAAGGTACATATTTCATTTTGATTTACAATCCTTCTTTGTGTGTGCATTTATTAGCTTAGATTTGATATTTAGGCATTTGACACAAAAATCTACATTTCTCTTTGGCACCCATAGTAGCACCTAGCCCCCAAAATTTAATCTTTTTTTGAATTTTTTAAGTGCGTAGGTGATGTACTAGTCATTTTGGTGCTTTCATTCTACATATCTGTGCATTTACTTACTTTTGTTGCACTTTCATACATATCTGTGGTTTCATCTCATATATCAGCATTCACATTCCATACATCTATGCATATGTTATTTTCGTGCATCTATTCACTAGACATCCACTTCTTTTTATCCTAACTATGAATTCATTTATTCTACGTTTCCACTTCATATGTTTACACTTATGTTCACTCATAGATACCTTTTCTTATTATGGTACTTATAAATTTTCTTATAATACTTCTAATTTGTATAACTGCATATTTATTTTTTTAGTTTGAATTTCATAAGTTTCTAGTTGTGTTGTTAGATTTATAACATTCTGATGAGTTTCTACATTTGTTCTAGTGGACTTCTACGTTGGTTTTTGCAGGTTGTTTTGTCAAAGGTCCCTCAAACATATATGATTGTACCTTTCTATTTGCAGGTTTCTCTAAGGACTTTTTTAATGAAAACCATAACCTTCATTTGGGCTTAAAATATGACATGCTTTTAATTTTCATACATGTCTTCTTTAAAGTAGATCATTCTGTCAATTGTGCCTTGTGGGCTAGCCATGTTCTCTATTTACCCAATTTTAGTATGAAGTATCCTCTCCCCTTGTCGTTAATGGATCTTGGGTGTAAGAGAAATTTTTTACTAATCTTTAGAGGGCCCTCCCTCTTGAGAATGGATTTAGCATAGCCGATGAGAGGGAATGTCCCAAGTTGTAACGAGCTAATGCCAAGCTCTTCTGATCCACTATCAATAAAAATCCATTGGGATGAAAGTTTCATGAAGTGGTTATAATATTGTTTTTCTAGGATGCAATTCTATCTTAGTACCTACATGGTGCATTAAAATTTATGAAGCATAGCCTCTGTAGACTGAGGGATCCCCTTTATGGGTATAAGCTTCCAAATGCATAACTTTCCAAATGGATGTACTTACTAAATACTATGTTATAGATTGAAAAAAACCTTCTATTTTTTAGTGCTAAGGGTTCCTCAAGACATCCCACACCTCTTGTGGCTATGTTGTGGGGTAGTGGTTCCTTGGATTTCATCACACTTGGAATTTGTAGCTTGGTATTCCTGAGAAGTTAGTGCACTTTAGGGGGGAGCTTGTGCCTTTGAGCTACCATTCTATCTACATTGAGTTAGCATGACTGGACTTAGTCCAAGAGGGAATTCAACAAATACTATCCTAGCCAACTGAGGATTGTGGTGTGTTTATGCATTTCATTTTAAAACAACTTTTAGGAATTCATACTATTTTATGTGTGTGCATATCTTTCTTGATAAAAATCAAAAAACAACCAAAAAATTAGAAAATAAGAAAAATAACCAAAAATGTTAGAAAATCAGAAAATCCAAATCTTTTTCTCAAAATTCACCAGAGCAGAACACTTGTTAACTATAGATACGCTTTCATTCATTTATGCTTCCAATTTAGTCACTAAACTTGCATTTCCATTATGTGTATTTGCACTTGCATTAAATATAGTTGTGCTTCTGTTTATTACACCTACGCATTTAGTTATCTATCTACACTTCTATAATCACTAGTAGAACATGTCTAAGATTTATTCTTGTGAATTTGTTCAACCTATATCCACATCTATTACTGTGCATTTATGACAGAGAGCTATTGGAACTTTTTCAGCGAAAACAAAAAAAATTTCAGGGTACCCATTTGATTTTTTCTTCTAATTTGACTAAAAAAATTATAACTTTTAGATAATGAAAAAAAAATTGAACCTCCTTTTCATACTTCTAGTCTACTATCCCTAAAATTTTGCACCCCTAAAATTCTAGTGTCTCTTAGTGATTTTTCTTAGTAGGATGTATCATCCTTCATCTAGAAACTTACCTAGATTTGACATCTTGAAATCTCTTTGTCTACATTATAGTGAGTCCCTATGTCCTATAGAGTTAGAGTATCATTGTCTACATCCAAATTTTCAACATTTCAGAAAAACCTTTAATCAATAATTTCCCCTTTTACCATTATACATGGTATTTCAAACAAGAGCTCAAAAATGAAAGCACAACAACAAAAAACCAACATGGAAGAAATAAATACTCATGAGAATCCTTGGCCCACTGAAACTACTCAATCCTCTAAAAAATCAATGGATGATGAACCAAATGAAGTAGAGATTAAGAAAGCCATAAAAGAACCTAGGTTTTAGAAAACAATGGAATTGATATTAAACATAGATAAAGAGCAATATTTCATGGTACTTACAAAACAAGGTGTCAAGCTTCCTACTAATTTGATCTCAATCAACTTAATGACACCTCTAATGATCAAGAACTTCCTCAACACGGATTAACCCCACAATATATTTTTCAACAAGGTTAAGCCTCACAAAGTTCTTTTCCATCAAACAATTTTTGGCAACAAAATATTGCACCTTGCCAAACACTCGTTCAACAAATTTCAACTTCTCAAAGTCCTTTATTAGGTGCAAAATCACAAGGTATAACCCAAAAAGGTCCTAGTCCACCTATGGAAACTTTACAAGGATCTCCTCAACAATGTTATACCCAACAAAACATTCCTCAAAAAGGTGTAATTCAAAAAGGTCCTAGTCCACCATAGTAACATTATAAGGACCTCATCAATAAGGTATAACCCAACAAGGTCTCATTCCACCTATGGAAACATTGCAAGGACCTCATCAACAAGGTTGTATGCAACAAAGTACTCCTTAACTAGGTCTAACCCAACAAGGGCCTAGCCCACCTATGGAAACTTTACAATGATCTCATCAACAAGGTTATCCTCAACATGTTTCTTCTCAAGGTTATAGTCAAGAAAATACTTTTGAATAATTCAATTCAACATTCCAACGATCTTATCAACAAGGACATAACATTTCTACTATGAACTTTCAAATTTTAAACTCTCAAGGAATCAATGTTCAAGGAACTACCCTGCATGGACATACATTATCATTAGACCCTTAGGTACAATAGATTCAAATGCTCCAAAAAAAAATCTAACAGATTCGAACTTGATCTTCATTAAAGAGGTATACCATAGAAGACATATGTCCATACCTTTGTGACAAAATTTTGGCTATGATTCAATTTCCTCCTCATTTTGAGGCTCCCAAATTTGATCAATACAAAAGGAATACAGATCCACAAGACCATGTTAGAGAATTTTGTGCTACTTGCAATGAAGTATCTCATGAAGAGACTTACTTTATGAGACTATTTCTATCAAGTTTGGGAGGCCAAGCTATGGAATGGTTTTCTAAGTTACCACCTGGTATTAAGTCTTTTAATGAGCTATTTTATATGTTTGTAACAAATTATTCCTATAGCATTAGACATGAAATAACTATGTTAGACCTTTGTAACAAAAAACAAAATAATGGGGAACCATTCCTCATCTTTTCGTAAAGATGGCATCATCTCTTATCAAAATATCCATGAGTCATTCCTGAACATGAAAATATGCATATTCTTATACAAAATCTTACACTAGACATGAGCTATAGAGTACAGTTGTAATGTCCGCCAAACTTCAGAAAGCTCATTGAAAATGGTGTCAAAATTGAAAAAGCTATGGTCCAAAAAGGAGAACACCAGCTATACATGAAAGACAATACTAGTTCTTCAAATTAAAACAACAACAACAATTTCAATAGGAACAATGACAAATCCAAATATTGGAACAAGAAAAAAAATATCAGAAGTGATAGAGTAGTAGATAATAAAAATGTCAAAACATCACAACTAGTATTGAAGCTTGGAAACTAATATACTAGTCTTCAAACAAATGAAAATGCTCAAGATGTCCAAAAAAATCAATGTTTTATGAGGAGATCTCTTATACTCAAGAAATGGACATGTATGCCTATAAGGGAATCTCTTGAATCAGCTTTGAGGAAATTAATCACTGAAAAACTTATCACAGTTCCTAAAGTAAAAGATTATGAGCCAAAAGTGAAACTATCATGGTGGAATGATGATGACTATTGTGAATTCTATAGAGGCAAAGGACATAAAACCAATGACTGTCAAAGATTAAACAATGCCATACAAGACCTAGTGGAAAGTGGTGAAGTAAATGTTGATGGAAATAACTCAAATGAAACACATACCACATTCAAACGTCCACTTCTAGATCATGACAAAGGAAATACCTCTAACAACAAAACATAGAAACAAGCTAGTTCTAATACTGCATCCTATACATATATTAACAACCTATCTAAATGTGATCCTTTTCAATACTATGCCAATTTTATTACCTTTCATGAGAAGGATGAATCAAAAAATGTTAATTCTACCTTTAGAAATCAACCAAAGGTTACACTACAAGGAATGTCATCAAAAGCATCTACATCTCAAACCAAAGTTGTGTATGTACCAAAGTCTACATCTAAACCATTAAAAAAAATAAAGCATCCTTGAAAAATTGAAGAAAAGATCATCCCAGATATCCATATTTGAGCTTTTGTAGTTATCCATATACCATAGAGAAATTATTGAAAAATCTCTAACAGACACCACAATACCTATCAATCTAGATTAGAATCAATTCCAAACTATGGTGAGACATTTGACCACTCCACATTTAATATCCTTTATAGAAAATGATGACCTTTGCATTCATCATCCTCATAATGCCCTACTCCATATTGAAGTCCTTATACAAAGTCACAAGATTAAAATAGTCCTTATAGATGGAGGAGCTGGATTGAATATCTATACTTTAAAACTTGTCCTTACACTGGGATTTCTAAAAATGTAGTAGATCCTAAATAGAAAATAACAATCAATGCTTATGATGAACAAGAAAGAGCATCCAAGGGATGATTTGTGTTACCTATCAAAGTTGGTCCCATGGTCAAAGAGGTACCTTGTTAGGTCCTAGATATGAAACTAGCGTACAATATTATCTTCAGACATCCATGGATTCACTCTATGCAAGCAATAGCATCAACATTTCATGAGTGTCTAAAATTCCCTCATGATGGACAAGAGATAACAATTAAAGGAGATCCAAATCCTTTTTAGTATTACAATTCTTTGAAGCCATCAATAGATTATCTCATACCATAGAAAAAGATTATATCCCCTACTCTAAGTCAAGACCCTAGAAATTTAGCATCCACTTCCAAGTCTTCAAATATAAAATTTGATGTTAAAGAATAGAGCATTGGAGAATATACCTTGGTGTAAAAATTTTGTATCACAAAATTACGACAGTCTCTTAGATCATATGGTAGATCATTGATCACAAAACAATGGTCGAAACCACCTCCTACTACTATTATGGGGACTTTTATGAGTGGGGGCACCTTAGCTAATGAAGAAAATGACAAAAATGTTGAACAATTCCTTTACAAGAAAATAAACAATAGATCATCAAATATGTGTTGACATTATAGTCATGTTTGTTATTAGTGACATACACTTATTTAGATTTGAAGTATCTATCAAGCATATTGTACAGTTAATAGTGTTAACCAATAATTTTAGTCTCTATTGAGTTCTACAGTTGCTACCAAGTCCAGGATACACCATTCAATTTGTGTCAAGTAGTTAGTACCAAGTTGTTGATCAATAGTGTAAATCAAGCATCATAAGATTTACTGAGTTCCTAAGTGTATACCGAGTTGTTCAGTGCTTACCGAGTTTGTAGTTGATGTGATATGAGTCTAGTGTTAACCAAGTGACTTAGTTTATATTGAACTCATAGTGATAGCATTTACCAAGCTATGTGGTTAGAACCAAGTGACTCAATTTATATGTTGAGTTTCACAGTATTTGTCGAGTCAACAGTGTAGACCCAGTTCAAGGATACTTGGAAGTGATCAATATGGACTGAGCTTCTATGTCTACTAAGTGCATGATGATGCCAAGCATTGACAGTGGATACTGAGTATCAAAACCCCATCGAGCTAGTCTTTAGGAGCCGAGTTTCTACACTTGAAGATTTTGTGATTTTCGTATAAACTCGTATTGTGGCCAACTTTGTAATTGTGAAAATTAGATTGGTACATATGCAACATATTTGTATCACATCCAAAGAGAAGTAAGAAGTAATGTAACAAGTAGAGAAGAGCAGAAGAGAAAATTACAAAGGCTACAATAGTATAAGGAGCAGAAAAGATTTATCTATCACAAAAAGGTAATCATTACACTCAAAGGTATCTTACTTAGCAAACCAAGTTGCAGATCAAAGATCAACTATTTTTTTCATCCTAACAGGTGGATCAGCTAAATCCTTTCACAAGGTAGACTTAATGATCTTTCATAAATCTCTTAATTGAGTGCATAATTTATTGTATGTTTGTAAATCCTTTTGCAAGGTGGACCTAGTAGTCCTTATTGCTCCAAATAGGGTAGATCATTAGAAGTGATCATTGTAAGCCATACTGTAGCACTAAAGCTTGTGGGTATCATCCCCAACCCAGTTTTACTTTCTATTTGGAAGGTTTTTGGGTTACCAAATTGTGTGTCAAAAGTGTTATGAATGCTTTATTGATTTCAATTTTTGATGCATGCAATTAGATCAAAATACACATGAAGGATTAATTGCTAATAAATGATTAAGTTTTATTGGTTACTGGTTCACCCCTCCCCTTTTAATAAGTTAGCCTATAACATATATTTCCAACAATTGGTATCAGAGATTTGTGATTCTTAGAGAAAATTTTAATAGTTTGAGCAAAGATCAAAGGCTATGGAGGTATTTAGACTTGAAAAGGCTATTGACAATGCGAAACTAGATTTGAAATTGGCTATTGGATAGCTCAAGAAAGAAAAGGAGAAACTCTCTCAATAATTGAAAAGAAGAAAAGATCTTGTAATCCAAATGAATGATCAACTCTACACTGAAGAAACAGTTGAAGACATCCATTTAGAAAGAAATTCAAATGAAGCTAATGATACAATCAAAGAACTATTGGAAAAGAGTAGTTCACTTCAAGAAGAAGTAAAAAAGATGAGAAGAGAGCAAGAAATTCAATCAGTAGGATTCTGTAAAGTCATGGAAGAGAAAAACAAGATAAAAGAAGAGATAGAAAGGAAAAATAATGAAATTCAACACCTATCCCTTCAATAGATAGACTTTATTGATCCACTCTCCAATACAAATGAAGAAATCAAGAACCTAAGATCAGAAAACAAAAGATTGTAGAAAGATCTAAACGCTAAAAAGAAAACCAATGAAAGAATGATGAAATCTCAAGTACAAATGAATCAATTGAATGGGCAAAGCCATTACAGAAAAAAAGGAAAAATAGGAATTGGATATACAGAATAAGGTGAATCATCCAAGCAAGGACTTCAAAAGAATCAAAGACCTACTTGTAGTCACTATGGTAAGATAGGTCATATATCAAGCAAATTTTGGAGAAATGGGAAAGCAAAATTCAATAGAAAATCCTACAGTTGTAATCAGCATGGACATAGAGCTAATGAATTCAAAGAGAAATCAAAATTTGAAGGCAAATGTCACAAATGTAAGTAGCATGGGCACAAATCTTTAGAATGCAAAACAAAGATATTGAACCCAACAGAATAGATTGTAAAAGCTATATTTGGTTGGGACTATAACACTTGGTGCAGATGTCATTATTGTGGATAATTTGGACATATTGAACTAAATTGTGTGAAGCATCACATGAGGACAATGGATACTACCGGAAGATGTTTCATTTGTATAGAACTTGGTCATCTTGCCAAGAACTATATGAAAACTACAAGAATAGAAGATGAAAAGAAGCCAAAGGCTAATAACATCAGAAATTAGATCAGACAACAATGGATTCCAAAATCTTTTGAGAATGCAAGTCTGAGCAATAATGAACATGTCACTCAAGAATTGGGTCTCTAGTGTTTCTACTTGATCTCTTAAAGTAGAACTAGAACTAGGATTCTGAAGAAGACATCTTACATTAGTTCTAGTCAAAAAAATGAAAGATCCATATTAGTATTCAAGATGCAAAGGGATCACCAATTATTCAAATGATGTCAGTCTTTAATGAGTATGGTTGGGTTGAAGACCTTACCGAGCAAGGTTAGGTTGTAAGACCCTGCCAAACAAGGTCAGGAGTAACTAGGCTTTGTGTGGTTATCGAATCATAGATGATTCTACCAAGTATTCAATGCAAGTGAAGTGGATGATAATCTGTCATTTGAGTGAACAATCATACCAAGGCATTTATGGCGATTGAAAGAAGAATTTTCTTTAAATGCCAAAATTGAAGTCATTTCTAACCATGAATTTTTGAGAGCTGTCTATGTAAGAGTGATATTAGAGAATTCAAGTGATTTAGGCAAATTACTATTGAATATTTTTGTATTCTCTCAAACCCTATCGAGTAATAATGGCATCCACCAGCAACAAGTCAAAGAAAGACTCAGATATGTTAGTTCAAGGAGTGGAATGGAAGTTGACAAATTTTAAGCTAAGTCCTATCGTCGCTAGAACCCTAGATCTGAGTGGAGGTCAATCTCAAATTCCATCAAAGGTACTATTAATCAATGATATCTATTCAAATTTTAAGTGTGTTATTCAAGATATTGGAACACTGGAAATGAATGAATCCTTGAAAGAGCTATGTGTTAATGGTGTGTTGAAACTGAAACATCAACATCTCGAAGCAAAAGGTTTAACTTGTATTCTACATATGCCACTGGATTTTCAAATAAAATGGATAAGATGTACTCTCATTCATGTGAACAATGGTTAGTTGTGGTTGGAACAACCTATTGTGATAACCAAGAAGATGGTCCATAGGATCACTAGTCTTCCTATGTTGGCATAAGCCAAAATGACCAAAACCCTAAGTCAGGTCAAACATGAGAAGAAAACCCTTGCCGATTAGGATGGAAGGGGAGTGAAGATTAGGTATGTTATAGACATGGAATTGAAGTTTAGGATACATGTCATTTCTTACAAAATTTATAGTTTAAGTAGACTCAACTATGTGTCATGTGAAGCAGTGGATTTGGCATACAAAATGGTCAAGAATAACCCGTCACTTGAGCATGCCAAATTGATGTTGAACTAGTTCAACAAGAACATGGAGAGCATAAAAACTTCCAAGAACAATCCTTGTAAGTTTGATTCACTTTTGACTTGTCTATTTTTCTATGTGCAAAACTTTTTCCCATCTAAATGTATAGTATTATGGAGGAAGAATGTACTTGTTCTTTATAATATTAATGAATATATAGCTAAAATGGGAGAAAACTATATGAGTATCATGGAAAATTACATTGATGCATTCAAGGATAAGATGAATAATTTATTTAGGATTCCAAAGAAACTAGTTGATGATTACCTAGATGATGTTTGTTTCATGGTTGATAGTGACAAGGTAATAATTCAGGAAGTTAGACCAAGGAGTGTATGGGTCAAACCTCTAGGTAATTATGAGATAACCATAAATAAAACTAAGGACATTATTGAGGCACTAATTAATGAACCTATTGAACCTAAAGCTACATACTTTGGCACCTATGAGGAAGAAAAGGCTAGAACTGAATTGGAAATCAATCTCCCTCAAGCAGCCAACAAAGAGAAGAAGAGAATTGCTAAACTAAAAACTAGCTCCACTCTTATGTTGAATGAAGGAAAATGAGATGATATTGAGGATGATGAAGCAAAAGGTGAAGAGGAGTCAAAGGATGAAGACCTAGTGAAGAAGAAAGGTAAGGTTATAATAACCAAGCCTAGCAAGCCATCTACTATTGTTTTCACAAGAAGATCATCTAGGAAGAAATTGGACAAAGAATTAGGAGACATAATCTTTAAGAGGCCTCCGCCTACTTTTGAGGAAAGACCAAAAGATATAGAGTCTAGATCAGGCATACCAAACTTCAAGACACTGAAGTATGAGACTAGGACTATAGAGGGGTAAAAGCACAAACCCATGTCACCTTTTATAAAGAAATGTGATATCAGAATGTGACAGTTCAACATTAATGACAAAAAAAATGGTATTTGTGTTTAAAATATGAAGATGATGTAAACTGATGAAATATGTAGAATTGTATGAATTTTATGCCTATAATTTTTATAATTTTTTTGACTAAGAATTTCTTCATTTTATTTTATTTTGAAGTCCCTTTTTTAACTCTAAAAAATATAGGATGTAGTTCCCGTCAAACAAGTATGTGCAAATCATCTTTTTTTGTTCTAATTTGGAAATATTTTATAGATAAAATGTATAGCTAGTGAACAAAAAAAAAAAAATTTATCTTTTATGTATATTTTCTTTGTTATAAGTACTCAAGTTCGACTTTGTCAGAATCCAACAGTTTTTTCCTCCCATCAAAACTTGCCTATCAAATCTATACCTTCCTGAAAATAAATTATATATTCATGAAGAGGATTCTCTCCTCTAGTGATAAATATAATTTTTTTATTTTTTTGATATGATTTACTATTTTTTTTCATTTTTTGAGAGAGCATCTTCTGAAATGTTGAAATATCGACTTATAATATTTTGAGATTATAACATATTATAGCTAATCAAAACACTCAAAAATTTATATAATGATAATATTGAATCTGAGATCTATAAAAGGGTATTTTTAGTTTTTGAAAAAAATTGAGTTTTGATAGAGAAATGAGATTTGACCAAAACATGTTTTTGTATCAAAAATGGTGACACAGATCTATGCTTTTACCCAGAGGAGCAAAAGTATATAGAAGATGTATTAATACCTAAAATGGGTAAGTTGAAGTTTTCCCTAGACCAGCTTGCTCAACAGATTCCAAATGAACCAATGGAGAAGATCAAGCCAAGATGGCAGAATGCCATGAAAATTGCAAAAGATATATGGGCAGACCCTAAGGCAACTCATGCTGAGTTTGAATGATAAGGAGGTAATGGAATCTCTAAAGAAGAATGAAGAAAAAATTACTTTGAGATTCAACACTTGTCTTATATTTCTGAAAGACATTGAACATGTAGTAAAGAATGCTATAAACACATGGAATAACATTTATGTTCTTCACAAGTTGAGTGATCTTTTGGTCAGTGTCAGTAAGAAGGATGAAGATGACTTTGAAAAGGATGAGGAAATTAATGATGAAGAAGTTACACAATATGATAATGTAGATGATGAGGAAGAAGAATAGGGAGAAGAAGCTACCAAGGAATACTTGCCAAAAGTTCAGAATACTAAGGAGACCAAGCTCGAGAAAATTGCTGCAGTGGTCATAGCCTCACTTCCTCATTGTCCCAGCCAAATATTGAAAACATCAAGCCCTAAAAAAGCTACTGCAGGATTGATTGTGTCAAACACTTTGAGTACAAGCACTCAATCAATTTTTGCACCTGTCCAGCTTAGCACTTCACTAGCAGGAGTGACAAGGACTTCATCTACCAAGAAGATAGCACTTCCCTCTACATTAGTTTTGGTTACACCAGGTATTTCTACTACTGATTTTTTAGCAATAAGTGTAGTATCTACTTTTTCAGCAAGCCCTACCATTTCTCATATTGTTTCCATTCCTAGCATGCAAATAATAAGTGCAAAGATAGTTGAGACCAAGCCTCAACCAAGCACAAAATTTTTGGGTAAAGGCAAAGAGAAGGAAGAGGATATTGACCTTGATGAAGAGATTGTTATTCCAAAAATGGGACATCTCCAATCTAAACCCTGATCAATTGCACATATTTGGAGAAATTCTTTAGAAGAAATCTAAGCTATAGAGGTCTAGAGAAGAAAGAAACAAGGAATTCTAGATAATAGAAGATCCAAAGAATATCCTAGCTGAGGCACTAAACATAGTGGTTGACACTTCTCAACTAATTTTGAATCAATTAGTAGAGGTAGTCTAGAAATTCAATGAAGATGTAAATGGACAAGAGAAATTGTTGCTGAGAGCTAAGAAGAAATTTGAGAATAAAGTTTTGGAACTTATTTCTTAGTAGATTACTATTCACCAAGTAGATTTATCTACTATTCTAGGCTCACTAGAGACCTCTTGCAACAATGTGTCTTCACTATTCAATAAACTCTATGATACATCAATTTTTACCAATGAAATAAGAGATAAAATGTCTAAGATTGATGAATATTTGAAGGCAAGTGCACAAAAGTTGCAACTTGACCTGAGTTACAGCTCTGCCCACTAACAAAGATCAGATTCTTGATTGATATGCAGGGAAAATTGCTTAGAGAAGAAGGCAAAATAAGACCTACATTGATAGACATTCAAAGAATGATTCTCCCACACATGGATGCATTGCAGAAACATATTGCACATGCTAAAATTCTCATCCATGACAACAACTTCTCAATCACAAACCACATGATAGAACTATCAATAGAAGTGTAGATTGCATTGCACACATGCAAGGTTTTGCAAGAAAATTGGGACAAGATAATGGCACTAATTTTGAAGTTACATTCAAATTTCTTGTCAAATTTTGGCATTATTGTATAGTATATATAGCATACATCTTTGGCATTTATGTCAAAAAGGGGGAGAAGATATATATTGTGTAAATAGAAGAAGATATAATAAAAGGAACTATATATAAAGGAGGAGAAAATGTATATATCAGATGTGAAAAGATGTAAAGTATACTGTATATTGTACGATAGAGCATTATCATATAATGCATATATATCTATATATATATATATATATATATATATATATATAGAGAGAGAGAGAGAGAGAGAGAGAGAGAGAGATCTCTTACAATTTTTTTTTTTTGAAAAATCAAAAAATAGTGTAATCTACCAATTTGGAGACACAAGGTGATGAATAAAAGGTATCCTTGAACATTTTTAATATAGTTTTGACCGATAAGTGTTTTTGTCACTAATTCCAAAGGGGGAGATTGTTGACATTACAGTCATGTTTGTTATTAGTGACATACACTTATTTAGATTATAAGCATCTACCGAGCACATTGTATAGTTAACAATATTAACCAAAAATTTTAGTCTCTACTGAGTTCTACAGTAGCTACCATGTCTGGGAGACAACATTCAGTTTGCACCGAGTAGTTACTACCAAGTTGTTGATCAAGAGTGTAAATTGAGTTTCACAAGGTTTACCGAGTTCCTTAGTGCAAACTGAGTTGTGCAATGCTTACTAAGTTTTCAATTGATGTAATGTGAGTCTAGTGTTAACTGAGTCACTCAATGTTAACCAAGTGACTCAATTTATACGGAGCTATGCAGTCAAAACCAAGTGACTCATTTTATATGCCAAGTTTCACAGTATTCACTAAGTCACCAATGCAGATTGAATTTAAGATGACTTGGAAGTGATTAGTATAGACTGATCTTCTACATCTACCGAGTGCATAAAGATGTCGAGCATTAACAGTGGATGCCAAGTATTAGAACCTCACTAAGCTAGTCTTTAGAACCCGAGTTTCTACACCTTGGTTGACTTTGTGATTTTTTTGTAAACTTGTATTATAGTTGACTTTGTAATTGTATAAATTAGATTACTATATAAGAAATATATTTGTGTCACATCTCATGAGAAGTAATAAGTAATGTAACAAGCAGAGAAGAGCAAAAGAGAAAATTAAAAAGGCTACATTAGTGAAAGGAGCAGCAAAGATTTATCTATCACAACAAGGTGATTATTACACTCAAAGGTATCTCACTCAACAAACCAAGTTTTAGATCAAAGATTAGCTACTATTTCATCCTAAAAAGTGAATTAGCTAAATCCTTTCACAAGGTATACTTAATAGTCTTTTGTAAATCTATTTACCGAGTGCATACTTTATTGTGTATTTGTAAATCCTTTTGCAAGGTGGACCTAGCAGTCCTTATTGCTCCTAATAGGGAAAATCAGCATAAGTGAACATTGTAAGCCTTAATAGGAAAACTTTATACTCTAGTACTAAATCTTGTGGGTATCATCGCCACCCCAATTTTACTTTCTATTTGGAAGGTTTATGGGTTACCAAATTGTGTTTCAAAAGTGTTATGAATGCTTTACTGATTTCAGTTTTTCATGAATGCAATTAAATCATAATACAGATGAAGGATTAATTGCTAAAAAAGGATTAAGTTTTATTGGTTACTAATTCACCCCTCCTCTCTCAACAATTTATCCTATCACATATATTTCCAACAATATGAACATATATCTCCTAAGCATTATGGAAAAGGATACGACATTTTAATAAAAATGGGATACAAAGGAAGTAGACCCGTCAGCTTAGCAAGAGAAGGTGTCATACAACCCCTCTTGAAAAATTCAAAATATCAGAGAGATGCCATAGGATTGGGATATAGATAAGATCAAGCATCTTGAATGAAAGGGAAATAGAAAGTCACCCTAGAATTTTTTAATCAAGTTAAGTATAAGAAAGATGCATCGATTCTGATGAAGATGATTCAAATACCTCCATTTAAGAAAATTTTTTGATATTGTTAGGACTTATAGTGATTCATATCATGAGGAATAAATTTCATAGTTAAAGGAATTAGAGTTAATCCCATATTATGCTAATTGTGATGATTGTGAAGAAAGAGAGATTTATGAAGAGCATCACATTTTGAATGAGAGTATAGAAATAGACCTTGTCAATAATTTCTAAAACTTGAAAACTTTTATATTAAAACCATCACCAATTTTTAATATGACCCAAATGATCCTTTACCACTGATACATCTTCACCTTATTCATTGGGATTCAACTCCTATTTCCAAACTAGATGTTTTCCATAATGATGATCCGGTCATAGATTATCTTGAGATTAGAGAAGGGATTTCCTATTGAACTCAATGATGTGTCTTACTTTTGTGAAAGTGTCAATCCTTTTACTTGTAAAAATATGAAAATAATGAATAGATATAATGGTGAAAACCACACTGTGGTAGTATTAGATTCAAAAATAGCTAAAATTAAAGACATATCTAAGGACGAAAACCTCTCTAAGGCATCTAAAGATGAAATGATTGACACTCTTCCTAATTATTTATATCAAGAGAAATCAACAATACTCATTGAATAAACAATTTATATCAATATTGGGACTAGAGAATCGCAATGCATCCTAAAACGGGCAGCATCTTTATCAGAATCAGAAAGAGAATAGTTTATACAATTATTCAAATCCAAACTAATCAATTTTGCATAGTCATATGCTGATATACCAGGTTTAGATCCAAATGTCATAATGCATCATTTAAATGTATCTCCAAGAATCAAATTAGTGAAACAAAAACTTAGAAAGATGCATCCACACATGGTACTTCTAGTAAAAGATGAAATAAATAAAACACTATTGGATGCTGATTTTGTTAGAGTAATTGATTATGCAGAATGGATATCCACCATTGTTCATGTCTTGAAACTAGATAAGTCTATCAAGATATGCACTAACTTCAAAGATCTAAACAAAGCTTGTCTAAAAGATAATTTTCCTTTACCAAACATTGATACTATTGTAGATCTTACTATTGGACATGAAATGCTATCTTTAAAGGATGGTTTTTCTAGTTATAACAAAATAAAAATTGTGCTAGAAGATCAAGAGAACTACATTCAGGTATCTACGGGGTACTTATTGCTAGAGTGCCATGCCTTTTGGTCTAAAAAATGTAGGTTCTATGTATCAGAGGGTAATGCTTATAATTTTTCATGACATGATGCATATTATAATGAAAGATTATGTTGACTATATACCAGGAAAATAAAACAATAAGAAAAGATCATTTACAAATATTGGACAGGATATTCACTAGATTGGAAGAGTACAATGTCAGATTAAATCCCAAGAAATGTTCATTCAATGTGACATCTAGAAAACTATTGGGATATATAGTTTCTACAAAAGGAATAGAAGTGGATCATGATAAAGTTAAGGAAATTATGGAAATTCCACCCTAAAGAACATAAGTCAGTTAAGATCATTACAAGGAAGATTGCAATCCATCAGGGGATTTGTCTCACAATTTCTTGATAGAAGTCATCCTTTTATGCACTTTCTACATAACAATGCACATTTCATTGGGATGGCACATGTGAAGAAGATTTTGATAAGATCAAATAGTATTTGACAAACCATCAACTTTGATGTCACCTATATTTGGAAAACAACTCTTATTATCCATATCAGTGACTAAATTTTTTTTGGGAGCCTTACTGGCACAAAAAGACCATGAAGGAAAATAAAAGGCTATCTATTATATTAGTTGCACTCTAGTGGGATATGAGTTTGACTATTTGTTAATTGAAAGAAAATGTTTGGCAATGGTCTTTTCATCCCAAAAGTTGAGAAAATATATGTTATCCTAAAAAATCATGCTAATTACAAAAATAGATCCATTGAAGTATTTGTTTAGTAAATCAGCATTAATAGGAAGACTGTCAAAGTGGGTTATGGTACTAAGTGAATTTGACATTGAGTATGTGGATTAAAAAGACATAAAGGGAAAAGTAATAGAAAATCAATTAGTAGATGCTCCACTATCAGTGGAACAACCAATATAGGTTGAACTTCAAGATGCCAAAATCATGCAAATATCAACATAGTCCTAGAAATTATATTTTGATGGTTCATTTACTTAAAATGGCTCGAGGGAAGGTGTGTTTTTTTGTTACAGCACAAGGATGGACAATACAAAAGTCTTATAAGTTATTATTCCCTTGTACCAATAACATGGCAGAATAAGAAGCATTACTATTGGGAATCAAAGTGGCAATACAATGGAAAGTGACAATGTTGGAGGTCTTTGGAGACTCTCAATTGATCATTAATCAAGTCAATGATGAATATCAAACCAAGGATGATAAATTATTACCATACAAGTGGATGGCATATGACTTCAAATAGTATTTCACAATGATCACATTTGAGTAGATTCCATGGCAACAATTGCTTCCTTGCTCGATATGAAAAACACACAAGCTTGTTTTGAGTTCTTAGTGGAATCCTTATCTTATCTTTCTTATGATGATCCTAAATCATCAATCATATGTCATTTGGTGATTCCCACTTCCCCAATTTATGGAAAAATTTATGCCTATCTAAAAGACAATATCCTACCAACTGAACTATCCTGCAACCAAAAGAGAAACTTCCTCTACCAAACATCATGTTACACCTAAATTTTTGATACCTTCTATCAATGAAGTCTTGATGGTACTCTCTTACATTGTCTTGAACATGATGAATCTAAAACCACTTTACAAGAAGTACACAAGGATATATGTGGATCATACTCGAGTGGTATTTCTTTGTCTAAGAAAATTATGTGTATGGGTTATTATCAGCCTACAATGAAGTCAAACTCTTTTTAATATGCCAAGAAATGAAAAAAGTGCTAGATACATAGGAATCTAATTCATTCACCAATGTCCATTCAGTCATTCTAAATTTGACCTTTTTTGGGAAATTCATCCATCTTATTCCAATGGCCACAAATTTATCATTACCATAACCAAATATTTTACAAAATGGGTTGAGGCCATTGCACTCATAACCACCATAGGCAAACAAGTCTCCATGTCCATCATTAACTATATCATCTATCAACATGGTATCTCAACATCCATAATCATAGATCATGGTAAACAATTCTAAAACAAGGATATCAAAGAATTATGCAAGAAAGGTCACATCACCTATCATTCTTCCTCCATATATTTCCCACAAGGAAATGGTCAAGCCAAGGCATCAAAGAAAACCATTATCAAAATCATCAAAAAGACTATCAATGACTCTAGTCATGACTAGTACGTTCAACTCAGTCCAATAGTATGGTCTTATCACACATCGATTCACACACCAACTGGAGCCACTCCATATTCCCTAGTCTTCATAAATGAAGCTATACTTCCCCTTGAGGTTGAATTACCATCTCTCAGAGTGTCATTAAGGGATCTTATTCTAGATAAGGACTATAGAGTATCATGCTTACAAGAGTTAGAATTTCTAGATGAAAGGACATAGAAAGTGTTTGACCATTTGAAAGTGAATCAATAAATGATGTCTTGTCAGTACAACAACAAAGTGAAACCTAGATAATTTCAATTGGGTGACCTAATCCTAAGAGAAAATCCAAAAACTCATGCTGATAGAGAAAAGCAAGGTAAGTTTGAAGCAAATTGGCTAGGTACCTTTGTGATCACAATAGTGTTCAGATTTGGGACATATCAATTATCAAATTCTAATAGGGAGATGTTGGATGAATCTATCAACAACATATACCATAAGAAATTCTATGTCTAAAATCCCAGTGCAAGGGATGAAAATAAAAGAAAATTGACAAAGATCAAAAATACAAAAATAAATTTAAAAAAGATTTAAAAATACGAAAAAAATTGAGAAATAAAGAGACAGATGGTGAAAACCTAGAAACAGACATCATTTGTGACAAAACAAGTTCCTCTATATCTATTAGTATTCTTCTAACTACTACATCACCTACTCTATTTCTCTCATCCCTTTTTGTTAGTGCCTAATCATATGTCCTATACATAACCATAAAAAATTGTCGACCATGTACATATCGATGATAAATTTTCATCATAGCTTGGATTGGATTGTATCTTCATATTTTCCCCTCTTCCATGTCTTTCTCCATCAATAATTCAATCCAATGGCTAACTAGGGGCATGTCCTTGGCCTAATTTTGGAAGTGGATTTTTGAGAATCCATGTCTACAAAGAGAATAAAAATAGGATTTTTTTTTTAACAATCTTCAGACATACAAACAACAATCACAAGGTTCTTATTAGTGGATTCAAATTGTTGACCCAAATATTTATAATGCTCAATAAAATTATTTTCTACATCAAAAGATTTTGAATTATCTACATACATATAGAAAAATCACATCGAACAATAACATGATGTTTGGAAAGATATTTGTGCATCTAGTGACAATTTTGATTGAGTATTAGAGTAATGCATTCATCAATTCAATTTCATTGTTATCATGCTCTTATGCTATTCTAGGATGTCTCACTGGTACAAGTTAATCACTCCTATTTACCATTTGTGACTAGAATAGCTGGGATGGAACATAATATTTTTCTTCATTCGTTGTTTGTGGTGTTTTTTTCTATTGTATTCATTGAAACATTTATTTTGGGGTATTTGTGCCTAAGGGTCTTCATGGATAAAATTTCATCAATCATGAAGAGACACATATCTTTATCTCAAATACTTGTTCATATGATGAAATGGGAAAGCATTCCTTGTCTTTTTATCATGCAAACAAAACTCAAGCCATCTTGGTAGTTTGCAACATTAAAATCCATCTAAGCAATGCTCTATTCATCTTGGTTTAATTATACTATGATGATTGCATTCTCTTACAACAATAAAGAGTTCAATGATGATAAAAGTTCATGTTACCTTTGGAAGCAAGATATTACAAGAAAATGGAGATTGTGAACTTTAGTAGTGCATTTTGTAATTTGCATTTTCATATCCATATTTGTTCTCCTTATTCATCCACATGAATGTCATTGTGAGTATGTGAGGTTTTTTTTTATACCTATTTTAAATCTTTTTCATCCTAGTGTCTTCTTCTATTTCATTAGGTCTTTTAGGGTGAGACTTTGTAATTTTCCAAATTGAAGCTGTTGGTACATTAATCAAAACATTTGCATTTCATATGGATTCCATCATTATAAAATTTATTTAGTGTGAATACATTTGTCAATATTAGGTTAAGTCATCATTATCATTTGTTCTTACACATTTTCATGAAATTTTAATTTAGACATCCATACATTATAATATAAAATGCACTCATAAATCATATAGAATCTATCACTAATGATATAAAATCATTGCATCACATATATTGCATTTCCCACATTTTGATCTCATAAAAATAAAACATCATACACATTTGAAAATCCAATTGCATCTCATCACAAGAAAATAAAAAATCATGCCAACATCGTATCATATATCATCTTGCATAATATGGTGACAGTATCTATCACACGTAAATATCATAAATCCATAAATCCATAATAAGTGTCCAATGTCCATGGATGATAAAAAATAACATACAATGTCCAATAGCTGATGATATATCATGATAATAATATGTCTCAAAATACAAAATCCATCAGAGTCTAGTAGTTATGTCCATGGTGTAAACACAATGTCTAAGAATAATTTCCACCTAACTCTACCTATCTATCATGCCACCTCAGAATAGATGATCTAGCCCCACCAGTCTCTGTTTCTCCTCTGGTCTTTGGTCTCGGTGGTCTGGAGGCCACACCCTCACTATCCCTATGTGGCCTAGTTGATAGCCTCCCATAATAAGAGCTCTGTCAAAAGCTCCCCATTTTTTGATCTTTGGTAACAACTCTCTTGTATGCATCCCTATAATATGTAATCTCTCACCCTGCTCTAATCATCAGCCTCATGCTCTCTACATCTGAACCCAAGTCCTAAGTCCTCTCCATCTTCTCTAGTATGGTCTTTTCTTTCTCTAACCTCTCTAGGCTCTATCCCTCTCCCTTAAATCCTCTTTTATTTGTCACTCTAATATCTCTATCTAGTGCTCCAACTATAGTACTTGGTTCACCTATCTCTCTACCTCTACATAGACCTTAGCAACCCACTCTATCTCCTCCTCAACATCTATACCTTGAAAATATATTTCATTACCTCCCATCTCCTCATCCTAGGGCTTACCCTGTACTAGATCATCCTATTAAGGTCTCTCTACCTCCTCCCCCTCTTTGGTTTCTTAAGGCACCTGTATCAGTGCTTATCCCTAGACTAGATGAGTTGGGGGAGCTACTCTCTCTCTCATATGCCTTGTAATAATCCCCCTCATGTCTAGAAATGCCCAACTCCTCCACCATCACCTCCATCATCTCTACCTCTCCCATCTGCCCTAACTCACCTCCTCCTCCTTTGTGTTCATTAGTCTTCTCTCACTACTAGAAGCATTCATTTGGAAATGATATCCACAAGATTAGATGTCTTTGTAAATATCCCTCATACTCTCCTATCATTCTTGGGTCCACTACATCCATCCTCATCACCCATGCCTGGAATGGTATGTGCAAAAACTTATTCCTCACTACCTCATAGGAAGCCATCAGTCCCTAATCTCTCTTCTCCTAATGTATCTGAGAAAACTTAGTCATGCCCTCGGTCATCCCCTATAATCGTCCAAACTATCATTGCACTTGACCCACTAATTGTCTCTCTAAGATGTGTGATGTCTGCCCAATCAACCAGCATATCTAGAAACAATATCCAAGCTCCATCTCATCATCCCATACCTTACCATTCAAGTAAGTCCTCCAAATTAGCCCATCTATTGTATTCAATGCATACCTCCAATACTCTAAATGTCCCAACCTTGGCATAGACTAATTCAATGCTTATAAATGTACATAGGGCTTCCCTACACCTCTCAATCTCATATGTACAAGATGTGAAATTGCTAAATACTCCCACATCCATACATGTAATAGTGTAACCCCTACTGACATTGATGCACATCCTTGGTACACCACCTAATATAAATCAGGATATAAGTGTGCTAATACACACACTCCCCAAGAAAATTAAGTTCTATCGTTGAGTATCCATTTTAATGTTCATCTCCATCCCACATGGAATCCTTAGGATCTCCTGTTGGGACTAATATAACATTTTATCATGCCTGCTAGTACTACAAGTAATGGCTCATAAGGCTCCACCATAAAATCCTTGTTGATCTCATAATCATCTAACTCATCATCTCCAAACACATCCTGGCACTCCTCTAATGCTCCCCACTAATCATACTATACTAGCTCTCCACTGATTTGGATTCTCATCACTATGTATATGTCCTCAACTATCACACTCATCTCCCTTGTCAAAAGATGAAAAATACACATCTTAGAGTGTCATCTCTCTGCTAGAGTTGTCAATAAGCCAAGGTTGGTCCTGATTACAGGCCAAAACATCACATGATATAATTTGCACATGGCTATCAATACCTGATCACTCTTAGTCCATAATGGTCTCAAAAACTATGTTGGGAAATCTCTCTCTCGACATCAGAATATCTAAAAGATCCTCCTACACAAATCAACCAAACATGACATCAACTATGTTGGAAATATTTTTCCTATATATTCTATCAAACAACTGAACTTATCACATGACTATTGACAAATTTATGATTTGTCTTTAGCTATGTGGGTTTCTAGCTAATGTTGCTACAATGATGCCTACATGAGTCACATCAGTTATCCTACCAAAACATTTCAATAGAGCCCTTTCCTATCTATTCGATCATTTTTATCATACTTTGTCTTCTACCTAGCCATCTGTACCAATAAAACATATGTTCAAATCTATTTGACAGATGTGCCATTCCAATCCACAGTTGCATAATAAACATATTTGCACAACAATCATTTACCTATGTGCCTAATCTATCAACAAATATAGATTTTTAACAATTGCACATGATCCCTAATCCAATGCATTACATCACACTAGGGTTACACATTTTTGTCAAATGCGCAACACCCCTAAATCTATGTGCAAATTCATTTGACCTATGTGCATATATCACAAATGTGAGCATAAAAATGACAAGTGCACAACAATTGCCTACAAATGTGCTTTAACAAGAAAAATTGTGCAAAGAATCATTAAAGTTGTGTATTTATGTACCACAAATGTACATTTGTTCACTAAAATAGGAAAATTCAAAAAAAAATCTACCTATCCTACAATTCTACTAAAAAACCTATCAAATCTATCATTCTATCACTAATTCTATCTAAACCTATGAATTGTGTTACAGGATAGACTACCTATTGACTCTCCATAGTCGGCTAGTTTTTGATATCTTTGGACTTTCTCAAATCAATGCTCTATTATTGGGAATGATATCTTCACTTCACTCACTCTTCACCAATATCCTAGTGCCAAGTGTGCAAATGATGACTCATCCACCTTGCCATTTTCCTATATATCCCCATTAGACCATTTTTGGTTGGGGCAACTACCATATAACATCACTTTTCATCATTTCTTATAACATAGTCCATTTATTTTAGTCTCTTGTCAAAACATTGCTCATATTTATACCCTAATCAATCTTTCAAGGGGGTAGGAGCAACAAAGACAACCACTAGCTATCTTTGAAACAATTTGTTGTCCACACATTATTACAAAGAGGGGAAAAATGTATACACTTAAAAATTGTCAAGTCAATTAATTAAATATTTTAATATTTAATTAATAAAACCTTTTCTACTATATTTAATAAATTATTTAATTTATTAAGTTAATTCAATTTTTCCTTAATTAATTAAAGATTATATATTTAGTTAATATTTTTCCTCTATTAATGTTAATGAGTTATTCAATTTATTAAATTAATTCACTTGCTAATAATTAATTAAATATTTCTATATTTAAGTAATATTATTTGGCTATTAGTATTAATGAATTATATAATTTATTAAACTAATTCAGCTAAGTCAATTACATTATCCTAATTTTGTCAAATATTTTTATTAATTATCTACTCACCCAATGACTAAATTTTTTTAGTCCACCCAAGTAGTCCAAGTCATGTTCCACCTAATAGTTGCACCAATATTTATTTTTAATTAATTATTAAAAATCCTACTTATCCTCACCCATGTGTCCTATTTTATGGGACTAAACAAGGAGATGTTGCCTTGATTAACTCAACCTTTGAGGCACATGTCTCTAGGCGACTTAGTTTTCTTCCTCTTCCTCTACTAACTTGGAGTCAGTTAATCCACCTCATGTAGCTGACAAGGGCTCATGACACTTGTCCTTGGAGTCTTCTTTAGAGTAGGAGTCCTCTAAAAAGGTCTTGATGAGTGAGTGCCAAGTGTCTTTCCTTTTCCTATCTTTCCTCTCATAACTCAACTACATCCTTGATTTCCTCCATCTCTTCAATCAAGTCAATCTCATTCTTCCATGTGTCCTGAATTATCTCTCCACCACCAAATGTTGCCACCTAGGCTAGGCTCTATCCAAAATCTATAAAAGGAACCTCTGTCTCCTCATTTCATCATCTAGAATCATACCCAAATTACAGCATCTCAAATTATCACTATAAACATTCTCAAGAAATCAATTATTCACTTTTGTAATTCATTTGCATTATCATCCATCTGCATCATTTAGTCATTTTAGGATCATTTAATTGATCTTGTATTGAATTTCATAAATCTCCAACATCTTGAATCAATCTTGTAAAAGGGAGCTGATCAAAATCCAAGGGCTCACAAATCAAGAAGATTTAAGACAAGGAGGAAAATGGAGGCATGTTGGATAAAGTAAGGAAAAGTAAAGATTTCACTTTTCTTTTCAATCTTTCATTATGTTGTGCTTATTAGCTTAGAATTAATATTTAGACATTTGACATATAAATATACATATAGATGGGCTCTCCCTTCCTAGTCCTTTTGGTGACATATGTTACTAGTTAATAAAGTATTTCACCCTTCAAGGTTGCTATATGACCTATAATGGCTACCATTTTCCTTTGCTTAACATGTTGAGACATGGGGAAATAGTTAGCATCATCTTCTTCCTTATTTCTTCTCTAGTCAACAACATCGTCCTAGGAGAAAACCCTCCCATTCACCAAGGGATCATTTTTCTCCTCTACCATCATGTCTATGCTCACCATGCAAGAATTGGTAGATGTCTCCTACCCATAGAAAGCTCTAGAATGCCTAAAAGGCATAAGTCTTTGGTGGTTATTGAAGAAATCTACATTTATAAATCCCAAATGGAGTCACCCCATCTCGTGAATATTAATCCTTCCTCTAAATCCAAGAAGCTTAACATTTCTTTGGAACAATTCATTTCTTTTGAAGCTCTCAAAAAATGGAAGAATAATTCCGCTAAATTAGGCCTACCAGTACCCCTAAAAAAAGGAAAATGCTAGAAGAAATTATTGATGTCGACAAAAATTATGGGGATGAATTTTTTGATTTTGAGGTGGATGATAGAGAAGACTAGTGAGATTAAAAAATAAAATAGGGAAGAGCTATAAAGAAGAAACTACAAAGGAATTCCACAGTTTTGAAATGGAGGATAAGTTGCAAGAGATGGAAGTGGAGGAAACACTGGAGAAAGTTGGGGTTTTCTCCTCTGAAGATGTGGATTTCAAAGTGGAAGCAAAGGATACTGATGAGGAAACATTGTTTCCCCAAGAAATAAAAGTGGTGGTCAACTTAGGGATTTTTGGTGATGAAGAGATCAAGTCCTATGAAAAAAATGAGGTTGGGGAACAAGAATTTTCCTCTCTTATTATGTAGAGGCACCTGTAAGACTTCAAAAAATATAGTAAAAAACATTTTTCTAAAATTAATGAGAAATTTGAAGAGATAAACAATAAGTTCAAAATGATCATCACTAAACTTGAACTAGGAGTGGTTGTTTCCATTATCTGCAAGGTGTAGAAGGAAATGATGAGAAAGGTTGTGTTTGAGGTGATCAATGGGAAGAGTAATCTAAGAAAAAAATACCAAACTAAGGAGGAGAAGTGTGACGAGATAAAGAGTTCCATATGGATTGAGAGCTAGATTGAATAAATAACATACCTCAATGAAGATTGGGAGAATACAGAACATGCCTAGTTCCTTTTTCTTTTATTTTTGGTTCTTATTGGGTTTTTGGTGGTGTTTTATTTCATATGTGGTTTCTTAAAGTACTTTTCTTTCCTTTCAACATTGTTGAGTTTTCTATTGTTAACTGATAACTTTGATAATCCCCATTGCTATTGGGGTAGTAAGACTTTTAATTTGTTTAGTGGGTTAGTAGTTTAAAGTAAAGACTTAAGTTAGATTTAGATGTGGATGGTTTAAACTATTCGAAGAACATGGATTGTTTTGATTATTTTTGTTTTCATGTAAGTTCTAAGTGGGACTCTACCTGTCGGGGTTAGATTATGCTTCTCTATAGCTTGGTTGTAATGGCCTAGGGTAGAGATGGGATGTACCCTTTGCTATTTTCTAGGTTTAGGACCCTCTTCCTTCCTTTTATAATAAAACTATGATAGAGAGAGCTTGTGTGTAGACAAAAAAATCAGTATACTTGTTACTAATGTGTTGGACATAATTGGCTATTTGATTAGTTTGTTAAATAGTAGAAATGAAGAGATGGGTCTAATTGTCTTAGCTAATATTTTATGGAAAAAATGATACAGATGATGTTATTCCTCTATTGACAAGATTTTTGAGAGAAGGGACCCCAAAATAAAAGGAACAAGTGGCAGATTCATTACATAGTTTAAAATATGGTGGGCCAATTAATCAAATGTTTAATGAAACTCAGCACTTTGGAACCATTCTTCATCTTGTACCTTTCCTTTCTAATACAAATTTGAGTTGTGATATTACAAAGAAGGTTCTTGAAGCACTTTCCTTATTATGCAATAAAACTAAAGCTAAAAGATGGAGTCCTTGGAAATGTTTGGCTATGTAATTTAGAAGATGTGTTAGCACACACAAACAATACAAGGATCTAAAAAAAATTGAGAGTTGGAATTTGTTGATAAATCTTGATTAAATAGTGATTGAAAATTCTATAAAATAGAATCAATGGGAATTTTACATTGTGGGAAGAATAATAACAAATGTTCTATTGTGATCTTTTGAGAGTAGATATCAAAGAAAGGACACCATAAGAGTCAAATCATGAACCATCCTTTGATTTAATACATATGATGTTGATCTCAAATTGGTTCTGAATAATGAGTGTCTATACACTTAAGTCATCTACTTAGTTCATACTCAACAAGTAACATATGTTGAGCAGAACATATAAGATAGTGCATGTCAAGTAAATAGTGAGTGCAAAGCCACTCAAGTGCCTAATCACTCAGATGCTAAATAGATAGTATGTGACTAGTGGTTCAAGTGTTGAGCAAATAGTGCATATCGATTCATTTAGATGTCGAGTGACAGTATTGAAATTACAATTAGTGCCGAGCACCAGGGACTTTAGATGCTAAGTAATATAGTTTTGATGTACTTGTTTGTATTAGCACAAGCTACTATATAAACCATTTTTGAGCTGACTTAGGTATTGTTTTATGATCTTTGTTGATAAGGACAAATATTAATTGTGAATCCCTATGCATGACATGCATCCAATAAGAAAAAAGGAAGGTTTGAGCAGCAATATGGGTGAATCACTATCGCTAATTCATACCTAACCCTAAATCAACTAGGTCTTCTTACGGAAGGTAAATCCTAAACATTATAGAGATATAGAGAGGAATGCTAAGGAGAATTAAAGAGAGTTTGCATGCACAAATAGAGCATTCATTGTGATTATAAATCAGTTAGAAGGAGAATAGAGGAAAGGAAAAATAGGATAGTAGAGGTACATTTGATCAAAAAAGATCAAGTGTACATTAGTATAGAGGTGATTTGACATCAAGCAATAGAGTGCTAACTGAAGGATCATTGTTGAGCCATTTTAACAGGTGAACCAGTTAAATCTCTTAAAATAGTAGTTTTAATAGGCTCTTGTAAATCCTTTAACAGGGTGTTTACTCATTGTAAGTTGAAGTCCTCTTACTAGGCACACTTTTAGCAAGGTGTTCTAAATCCTTTAACATGGTAAGATCTAACAATCTTGTAAACCTTTAACAAGGCATACTCTTTAAAGGGCAGATCATGTTTCATGGTCAAACATTGTAATCTTCATTAGATACACTTTATTACTATAGTAGTGAATATTTGTGGGTGTCATACTCACCCAAGTTTTACCTTCTCCTCAGAGGCTTTCTGGGTAACCAAATATCTTGTGTCATACATGTGTTGAATATTTACTTTCACACAATGAATGTATATTCTTAATTTGGTATTTCAATTTATATGCATAGATTATGAGATGGATGTGTGGTGAATAGTTTCAAAGGTTGAAAGTTTTTAGTGCTAAATGAAATAAAAATTTCCCTACATCAGCTAAATGAAGTAGGAGATGTGTTAAAGAGATCATTAAAGAGAAGGAAGGAAATTTCTACTCAAGAGAATGACACACAATACCAAGAGATTGACACTACTAAACTAATTACAAATGGAAACTCCAATGATATTGATACAACAGTTGCAGATTTGATAGAAAAGAATGGAGCCCTAACTGAAGAGGTTATAAATCTAAAGAGAGAACAAGAGATCCAATCAATATTGCTATGTGAAGTGACCGAGCAAAAAAAGAAAGTTGAAGAGGATACAATCATCATTGAAGATGACATAAGGATTTTGACCAATAGACTGGACAAGGAAACATCAAAGGTAACTAGGATTGCTAACATGAGATTCAAATGATGACTACAAATCATGAAATAAATGTAAAGGATATTGAGATCACAACACTGAAGTTGCAAAATGAACAACTAAGATGCGTCCTAAAAAGAGAAAAGGTGTTTGTTGATAGTTTCAAAAAACCTAGTGAAGCCATCAAATACTTTGAACTTTTGATGAGATCCCATAAATCCAATAGTAATACTTTTGGATTAGAATACACTAGTACTGAACAAGGAGAAACATCCAAAAGTGGCAAAGAGAGAAGTAACAAAGGTAAGAACTTCAAACCTACTTATCATAATTGTGGTAAGATAGGTCATACTGCTAATGTTTGTAGGAGAAAGACTACAAATAAAAATCCTAAATAGAAATTCATGGGTCATTGCCATAAATGTAAGAAAGAAGAACATCAAACACATGAATGCGAAACCAAGACCTCAAGCTCACAAAGATTTGAAGGATACTAATATAATAGTCAAAAGTATGGACATAGAGCATATGAGTGTAGATGCAAGCCTAAATGGTCATTAAACAAGAAAACAAAGGTAAGGCATAATGGAAACTCTTATAATTGGGATTATAATACAAGGTATAGTTCTCATTACTGTCAAGAAAATGGCCATGTTGCTGAAAATTGCATAAGAACACATTTTAGAAGTGACTACAATAGATGGTTGAGTCAAACCACATGTTTTAGTTGTTTGAAGACTAGTTACATAAGTATAAATCATCCAACAAGGTAAAAGGCACCAAATAATGAGTTCAACAAAGGAAAAGAAAAGGAATATGTTGAGAATATTAGAGATGAAATGAAGAAGACATGGAAGAGAAAGGAAGATTGCAACACATCAAGTGTAGAAGGGATCACTTCACCCAATGGGTCAAGTGATCACACCTCCTCAAATTAAGCAATCAAGAGGTAAGTGGGACTGATATCTAAAAGGATATAACTTACATCAGTTCCAAGGATTGAGTGTTGAAAATATTACATATGCATGAAGAAAGATGCAAAGTGTTGTTAAGAATCAAGAACAAATCTTTTAGTTTTGTTAGTTCTCATGTTACTACCGAGCATGAAAAGTTTCACTATGGTTGTTGAGTGAAATATTAGTTGATACCATGTTATCACAATTGTTAGTGTTCACCAAGCTCATAGTGATTTTCAAGTGGAAAGGAAACTTCATGGAAGTCGAGTGAGTTGAAATCCATATTGAAGCCGAGCTTACAATTGTGTAAGCACTAAGCATTAATTGCAAGGTTTTGAGGTCTATATGATCGATTTCTACACATTTGACATTATTCAAATTTGAAGGAGAGCACAAAGAGCTAAAGATGAACTAGAGAATTTTTTTTTTAGCTTTTCCAATTGGATTCAATAGTCACTCAACACCATCACTATAGAATTGTAAAGGTATTTATTGAGTGTCAAATTACACAGTTTGAATTTCTCCAAAATCTAGTTTTATGAAATGGTATCTAGTTCTTCAACAGCCAAGGCTATATAAGAAAAGAAAGTTTTGAATGTGCAGTTGATAAGTAATTAGATCAAACAACCTAATTTTAGAGCTATTCTAGACATAGCTTATAAACAACATCCATCTAGTGCATTGTCAATGATACCACCGCAAGCCTTAATGATCCAGGATGTTAAATGCTGCTATATATGTAAGGTTGGAAGCATAGGAGACATGGAAATTAGGGAGACATATGGGAAATTGTGTGAAAATGAAGCATTGAAGGAGGAATTCAAAATTGTTGAGAAGAAAGGGTTAACCCATGCCCTAGATTTCCCAAACATCTTCAAGATAGAATGGATAAAGATAGTTTTGAGTAGGATACATGATAATTCTTTATGGTTAGAGAATGGACCAGTGAAAATCACCAAGAAAATTTTGCATAGGGTTATAGGTTATCCAACCCAAGATCGTCCAAAGCCATTGAGAAATAAAGAAAAAGTGGTAATTGAAATAAATACATGGGTTGTATGGAATAAACGAGGGATGAAAATAGATACAATCACAGATACCATAATTTATTTTGTAGTGAGGATTATAGCAGATAAGTCCTATCAATCCAACAGGCTTTACAATGTTCTATGTATTGCAGTGGATGTAGGATACAAAATAGTGAAGAAAGATCATACTTATGATCTTCTTGAGTTGTAGTTGCAACAATTGACTAAGAACTTGGGAGCCATAAGGAATATCAAAAGTGCACAATGTAAATTTGGATCTATTCTTCTATTTATATTACTTTATGTGCAAAATACATTTCCTACTTTTGGTAAAGTTGTGTGGAAGGTAAATAGATCTATTGTAGTGCAAATAGGTGAATTCATTGTGCAACTAGGTGATAAATTTGAGTTAGTCATGAAAAGATACTTTGAAGACTTCAAATAGACAATGAAGAAAAAACTAAGGATACTAGTTTCACTGCTGGAGAAAGATTTTCATGATGTTTACTTCCTAGTTGACATTGATAACACATATGTCTAGGCAATAGTTCCTAGAGGTAGATGGTTAAGACCATTGGGATATAAAATCAACATTGATGAAGCCTTTGGAGCAATAACAACATTACTTGTAGAAAAAGTGGATAAGGAGGCTATATCTTTTGGGAACTATGATATAGCCAAGTCAAAAATCACAATGGACTTGAAGACTACTTTAGTCATTAGAAAGAAGAATAAGATGGTAAAGAAACTGAAAGAGAAATTTGGTGAAGGGGCAGAAGAAGAAGAAGATGATGATGATGATGAAGAAGAAGAGAATGCACTTTCCCAAGAACAACTTGCCATCACCCAAGGTCAAGGAGAAGATCAACAAGAAGAGGATGTAGAAATTGTAGAAGGTGCCAAGGGAGAAGAAGCCAATGAAGCACCTACAACTATTGAACATAAGAAAATAAAAGCTAAAGAACCTACAGTAAACAAACCAAAGAAGGTTGCAAAACCTACTCAGCCTACAATACCTACAACTAGGGCTAGTATTAGGGCCATTGCATAAAAGGCTAAGGAAATAGCCACGCCAAAGGAGAAAAGAGCTAGTCAAGCTAGCAAGGGTGAAGAGTCTCAGAAGAGACCGAGGAGAAAATATGTTGCTCCAATTGAATATAATGAAGAGAATACTAAATCTAATGACAACACCTAGTTTCAAGTGGTAAATCATAGTTCTTCCTTAGATTTAGATAATCTATGTGAGAACATTAGAAATCATGATGATTTATTTGGATTCTCTAACATTGAGTTTGACAATCTTGGAATGATTGAAAAGAATCAAGTTGAAGAGGCAGTATATGCCATGATGGCAATAGTTAAAAAGGCTCCTCTTGAACTTGCCAACTCCATACTCAAGAGTTTTCCTGAGAGAGTTGAGTAGAAGTAGCACTATTATCTGAATAGTGAAAAACAAATAAGAGAAACAACACTTGCCTATGTAATGCCAGAACTTTGTAAGTGTACAATGGCAATAGCCATTAAGAAACATACTAGAAAATTTGCACCAAAATAAAGGGCATTCAATATATTGTAGAATAACATTGAGGATGTTGTACAAAAGTCTACTTTGATGTGGAAATCACTATATGGTCCAAGAACATCCCATGCAATATTGTAGGCACCTATTTAGGTGGGAGGAGAAAAAGAAGATGGTACTGAACAAGATATAGTTGAGGGAGGCACGAATATGAACACAGAAACATTGGCACAACTAAGGATGAGAAACCAACAAAACAAAGTGTACCAAATACACTAGCATCAAGTATTAGTCCATCACATGAGGTAAACAAATAAGATTACACTATAAAGATAAAGGATGGTTCTGATACTACCACAAAAAACATCAATCCCATCATAGAGGATGGCTTAAAAAAGATACTAGTGGAATCGACCATCCAAGCTAAACTTTGTGAGAATCCTGTAGTAGTGAGTATTGATGATATTGAGAAGTCAAATAAGGTATCTATAGGGGAGGTATTATAAAAAAAAATTACACCCTTAGCCCCTCCTTAATTCACAATGATACAACCAACATTACCCCTTGTGGTATATCAAAGGAAGGGGATAAATACTTCTACCAGTACTGTTGGTGTAAATAAGTATTCACTATTTACACTTACTTAAATTTACTTAGGTTAATGCATACTTTTTATTATTTATTTATTAGCCACCTAGGAGTATGCATACTTTTGTGAGTTTTCATGTTGACAACATAGGAGTCTGCACCTCTTTTATGCACATTTTGTCTACAACATAGGATTTAGCACAATAATTAAGCACATGGTGTCTACAACCTTGTCATTCTTATCCACTCATCTAGAATGATGGATAATGCATGTGCTTAGTTGTCATGATGCTTATCTTATCTCCTAGTTCTTTCTAGAGACATTCTAGGTGCTTCCTAAGAGGCCTTTATATACAGGCACTCCTAGTGTGTACAAACATCACATATTGAATAGAGAAATGTATTAAGACATACTCTGATTAATTGATCATATCCAATTTTTGGTCTATAGTTGTGGTTGTGTTTGAATTCTTAGTTCATAGGTGAATTTTTCCCTAAGGAAAATTCTTCAATGGTATTAGAGCTATACCAAATTCTTACATGGTATCAGAGCTTGGAAATTTTCTCATCACATAGTCATTTGAGACCATCCTTGCTTTAGCACCTCAGCCAAAATCTGGAGTATTACAAAAATTGGGAGTAACTAGAACTGGATCTGACCTTGCCATTGCATCTGAAACATTGATTCAGTGAAAATTGGCTATAAAGTTGTCTACCCTAGGCCAAAGTCAATTGTGAGGAATAAAAATTTCGCAAATGAACACCAAAAGGACTAATTTCTAAAATTGGTATGATCATTCCAAAATTGTACATTTAATTTTTAGATCTACATTTTTTTCATCTACATCTCTGCTATTTTTTTGGATCTGCATTATTTTCTGGAAATTTTTTGGGCATAGGGCCATAGGACAGATTTTTTGCAGGTGAAGATTGGATCTTCCTGGTGCAAATCACATATTTTCCTCACATCTAGAAGGTCCAAAAACTCCCAAATGAGATTTTTTTTCATCCAAATTGGACATCTTAGGCAAAATCTAGAGCCATTTTTTTCTTGGTGACATGACAATGATTCAAAAAAAACAACAACATCCATGATTTTCAAATAGCGATATCTCCCTCATACGGAGTCCTTTTTGCGAGCAATTATTTTATTTTGGGGTAGAATTTTTTGATCTACACATTGGTGTAGGTGGTTTGAGATCTCTATTCCTAAATTTTTTTGCAACTTGCAAATCCTATTTTTTTTACTTAAAATACTTAGTATGGGCTCATTTGGAGTCCAAATCTAGTTCAATTTTTTTTGAAAGTGCATTTTTTTTTGTCTACTTTCCAGAGCTATAATCATATTATAGGCTCTATAAATAGAATTATTTCTTTTAGAAATAGGCCCTAAATTGACAAGTGGCTACCAAGTGCCTAAATCATACATTAGGGGGGGGGCTCTTTGATTTCTTTGATTATTTGGAGGTTCATTGATTGATCTCATGGAGGAGTATCATTTCACATATTGGCATGGCATTAGACCTAGGTTGACAAAAAATAAACTACCACACATGGAGTGATACAGTCCTTGATCATCTTAGAAGAGAGCATAAGGAAGTATTTTCGTATTTATGTTCTAATGACTTGATCCTTGATGAATCATAGGAACCTATTAGTAGACTAATTTGTCTCATTCTTACCAGTCTCTCTTCTTTTGATCATCGTAAGCTGGTTGCCAAGATATGGCCACCACATGATTATTGGATGTATCTTTGGGAGAAGTATGGAGATCCAACCATTCCTCCATTCCTAGAAGATATCATACCTCTAGTTATTGCCACATCCTCTTCAAATGAGATCACACCTCTAGCTCCTGTTGCTCCTACTAATCTTGTTCCAGCCATAAATGCATCAGATTTAGTGCATGAGTACCCTTTATGTCTTCCTACTCTACCTTCATGCGAAGACTTCCTTCCTACCCTTGCAAGCTTATTCATGGAGTCTCAAATTGAAGATGTGAGAGACATTATTGCTGATATTCATCTTCTTTATGAGGTAAATTTTATTGCCATAGTGACAGATTCATGTACTTTAGCACTGTAGGGTACACATCGTCTTCTAGGTGATGACTTCTTGACTGACATTTCAGCTTTGTTCATGAAGTCACACATAGCAGATATGGAAGACTTCTTTGATGATTTACCACTTCTCTTTTCTGAGGATGATTCTTCTACAGTTGTTGTAAGGGCCCACTTTGACCCTCAAGTCCGTTCTCTACATGATCAATCTTTCTAGGTTGGGGTGATTGTGGATTCTCATTTACAACATCTGGAGGAGGTCTCTTTCACATTTGAGAAGATTGTTAGTTTCTTGAAATAGGTTCTACATCACTCCTTGTTCAATCTATACTTCTTCTCAAAATTTTTGGAGGAATCCATCATCAAAATCAACATAGGGACACTTGAATAGGTTTTAGTGACACCGGTCATCATAGAGATTCCTTCTCCATATAGGGGATGCATCTCCTTTATATCCTTGCATTTGTTTCTTTGAAATGGGATGACCATCATCTAGGAGTCATGGATCAGCTTCTTCATCAAAGCATTTCTCACTAATCGACACACTACTTTTAGGGGGGAGGGGACTACCTTGTCTCCTTCTTTTCTTTTTTTGGGTGGGCTTTTTCTTCTTAGGGGTTTTTTCTTTCTCCATTTTTCACTTGTATATACTGCATGTATGTCGTAATGGGAGGGTCTTGATTACTCCATCCATCCATGCATCACTTTTTATCTCTCTTTTTGGGGGAGGGTTTTTCCCATGAGGTTTCTCTCTTTCTCCACTTTATGAGAGATTTTCATTTCATTATGTACATGGGTACCTAACATGGCCTCATACGTGGGACTAATTTTACATTTCATCCTAGTTTTTGTAAGCTTAAGAGCATTCTCCTAAGTTGCACTTAAGGGTGGGTGTTGGTGTAAATAAGTATTCACTATTTATAGTTACTTAAGTTTAATTAGGTTAATGCATATTTATTATTATTTATTTATTAGCCACCTAGGAGTATGTGTACTCTTGTGAGTTGTCATGTTGACAACATAGGAGTCTGCATGTCTTTTATTCAAATGTTGTCTACAAAACAAGAGTTAGCACACTAATTAATCACATGGTGTCTACAACCTTGTCATTCTTATCCACTCATCTAGAATGACGGATAAGGCATGTGCTTAGTTGTCATGATGCTTATCTTATCTCCCTATTCTTTCTAGAGACATTCTAGGTGCTTCTTGTGAGGCCTTTATATACAAGCACTCCTAGTGTGTACAAACATCGCATACTAAACATAGCAATGTATTAGGACATACTCTAATTAATTGATCATATCCATTTTTTGGTCTACAGTTGTGCTTGTGTTTGAGTTCTTAGTTCCTGGGTGAATTTTTCCCTAAGGAAAATTCTTACAAGTACAATGGTACAAAGTACTCCACTCTCAGTAACTCTAGAGGAAAGTGTACATGAAAAAGATGAGACAAATGGAGAGTAGATATATGAGTTAGAAAAGAATGAAGAAACTCAAATTCAAATAGGTTAGGTAGATACTCCTCCACCTCCAACAGATAATCAAGGTGTTACTGATAATAAAGAGGAAGAGAATGAAAATCTTGAAGAGTCAAGTTTGACAACAAAGCCAGAGGAGAAAATTGCAATACAAACATTCATAACATTACATAAATTTGTCATTCCTCCTAGTCAAGCTCTATAGAGGCCAAGCATAGAAGCTACCCCATTACAATCCTCAAGGCCTAGTCCATGTACATCCAAGGGATCTAAAGTTACATCATTTCTTGATCTAAGCCTAGATGAAGTAATTGAGTTTCCTAAATTTTGTAATGCAACTATTACATTTGAGTAGATGGGTATACTCCAGGAAGCTCTAGCAAAGATGAAACATCAAGAATTTCTCAAATAGGAGCATTGATAGAAGCAAGCTTTGATTGATATCAAAGACATTTTTATTGATGCATTCAGTCTACTGACTCCAAAGGAAGACGAGCCAATAATTGAAAAATTAACTAGCTTAGTGGAGAAGTTGAATGACATAGTCCTAGATTCTAATGTCAAATTACTTGAATGGTCTGAGAGAAAGTTCCAACATAAGGTTGATGAAAAGATATCAATTGTTATTGCACTAACACATGTTGAATTAGCAACCAAAATAGAAAGTGTGAAGAAGATACTAGAGAATATGTTCTCTTTGTATACCAAACTAAATAATACTACACTCTTCACAAGGGAAGTTAGGAGTCATATCTTAAGCTTGGAGAGAATTATGCATACATCTAGCATCTCTCTACCAAGGTCTCTAGCCCAAAGTGAGAGACACTTCAGTACGCTCCTACATTCCCAAAGTTAGTTAGCAACATTAGATGTAGATGAAGCCAATGCCAGGGCTAAACTAATATACATCCAGTCTACATTGACTCCACACATGGAGATAATGCACAAGGAACTAGCCTATGCCAAAAATATCCTGAAGAAAGACTCTCAACTTTCTACACATGAAGGGCTAGTACACCTTGCTACCGAGCTAGCTATCCAAATTAAGTCATTGGAATTAGCTTTTAATAATTAGGATGCAGCTCTAAAGATTATCCTTGAGATCCACAAACAATTTTTGGACAAATACACTATTAGTGTATAACCCATTGACATAAATTTTGAAAAGGGGGAGTAAGGACACAAGGGGAGTAAAAATGAGAAAGAGTATGTGGGAGACATAGATAGAGCTAAATAGACAAAGAATGTACTCAACAAGAGAAAGATTTTATATCAGATACAGACTACAACACAATACAATCAACTCAAAAGGAGTTATGAGTTATGAAATTTTGAAGTATGATTGATAAGTCATGTATTACCTAATTTTGATATTTCAAAAATTTTTGTTATAGAAGCTGAATAGATACTAACTATCTATGTTATGTTCGTAAGGATAAGATCATTAATGTATGACCAAGTGTTTTTGACACTTATGTCAAAGGGGGGAGATTTTTGATCTTAGATTGGTTTTGACTAATGCGTGTCTATACACTTAAGTCATCTACTCAGTTCATATCAAACAAGTAACATATGTCGAGCATAACATATAAGATAGTGCATGTCGAGTAAATAGTGAGTTCCAAACCACTCAAGTGCCGAGTCACTCAGATGCTAAGTAGACAGTATATGTCAAGTGATTAAAGTGCCAAGAAAATAGTGCATGCCAAGTCATTTATATGCTGAGTGATAGCATTGAAGTTACAATTAGTGCCAAGCACTAGGGACTTTAGATGCCAATTAATATATTTTTGACATTGTTGTTTTTATTGGTACAAACTACAATATAAGCCATTTTTTAGTCGACTTAAGTATTGTTTTACAATCTTTGTTGATAAGGACAAATCTTAATTGTGAATCCCTATGCATAACATGTATCCAATTAGAAAAAGGGAAGGTTGAAGTGGCAATATGGATGAATCACTACCATTGATTCATACCTAACCCTAAATCACTTAGGTCTTCTTAAGGAAGATAAACCCTAAACTTTATAGAGATAGAGAGAGGAATGCTAAGGAGAATTGAAGAGAGTTGGCATGCACAAATAGAACATTCATGGTGATTAAGTTTTTATGAATTGAGTTACATTGTTGAATTAGTTCGAAGGATCATAAAGGAAAGCAAAAAGAGGACAACAAAGGTACATCTGATTAGAAAGGACCAAGTACACATCAATATAGAGGTGATCTGACATCAAATAACAGAGTACTAACCAAAGGATCATTTCTAAAATATTTTAATAAGTGAAATAGTTAAATCTCTTAACAGAGTAGTCCTTGTTAGAGTAATTATTTATTATGTTTATTAATTAGATTGTGTTGATTTAATTAATTAAGTCCTTTTATTACTCTACTCACTTAAGCTTTCTCTTAGGTGCATATAATTAATATTTTATATTAATTATAATGTACAAACCTAGTTTTCTTTTCCTCTATGGTTTCATTCACCTTTAAGATTGAACTTTTGTACTTTTTGTTTTTATAACTTGGAATACAATTTTGCTCTCACACCACTGAGATTTTCCAAACTCTACTTTTCCTCTTTTAGTTTCTCTTTAGTAGTTTATTTTGCATGTAGGTAATCTTGGGCACAATGAAGTTGGCTTTCATCAACTTCTTCATGGTATCAAAGTGACCCTACTACTTCTTTGTTGAATAATTTTTGAAGCCACAATTTGAAGAGAGAAACCCTAGTTTGTTTGTGCTTTTTTCTTCAATCGAGCAGAGGAGAAAATTTTTGGGGCACTTTGGGTCTAAAAAAATGCTACTATTTGATTCCAAAGGCCGTTTACAGTCAATATACATATAAAACTTGTCATTTTTGGCTTCCGAGCATCCGAGAAAAGTTTTTACCCCTGGAAGGCCGTACAGACATGATTTTTGAGAAAAATAAAAAATAAAAAAAATTTTGGCTGTAGCTGGGTGACCACCACTACACCACTACACAACAACTACCAATTAGCCTGCACACTACTCCTAGGCAGCCACAGGTCAGCCCAAGCTTGGTTGTCTCCAACGGGCCACTCATCCACTACCCCCACCAATGGTGACATTGAAACCCACCACCTCCACCAGATGAGCACTGGTTTCCTCTACTCCAAAACTATCGCCTAAAAACCTACTGCTAATGTTAGATTCCAATGGCCTACATTAGCATTATGCGACTAGCTAATGTCATCCTTCAGTAGACACATCATCATTTTTTGGCATGATGTCATCATCTGATCGGCTGATGTCATCACCCTGGGACCCTGTGCTAATGTCATTTTCTGGAAAGGTGATGTCAGATTCTAGCTGCTAATGTCAACAAATTGAAGGCTAGTTTTTTTGTTAGTGATATCCATTTAACAGTCGTACAGCCATCAAATTTTTTCTCGGGTCTATATTTTTCTAGTGAGCTCCCCTTTTGGACCTACACTCAGTTTTTTGCCCATAACTTGAGCACAAAAAGGTATTTTTCTGATCCAAAAGAAGCACCAAAAAGATGATTTAGAGATGAAGACAATGGTGCTATTTTCATTTCATTCTAAGTTTTTTTGAGCTCCCATTTTTGGTGTTGAAGTAGAGGCTTCTATTTCCTCCTTTTTTGCATCAAGAATCTAGGTTCTTTTTTAGCTTTTATGTTTTTCAATATTTATTGCTTTGGTTTTTGAGAGATATATTTATTTTTTGTGTGGGGGGAGCAATTTTGTTTCTATAGTTTACTTTAGAATAAGATACTTTTACTTCCGTCTTCTTCTCTCAATGTTGGATCCTTCTATGATCCATCTCACACCACACAATTATCACACTTAGAAGACATAGATGACTAGGCTTCTCATGTCAAGAGGCTCATGGTCATGTCTAGATGCGAACCAACTTGTTCTACAGTGCTCTTTTGAGGTTCTTCAACATAGAAACAAAATGGATGAAGCCATGGGATTGATTGAACTGAACATCTCAACTAGTCTACTATTTCACTTGGATGGTTTGACCACTCCATTGGCTATTTTGACCAAATTCCAAACTTTGTTTGGCATAGTGAATGAGTTTCAGGCACTACAACTTGATGTAGAGTTAACTTCTTTGACACTAGCTAGCTTTCCCACTATTGAATACTTCTTAATGAAGTTAAAATCTCTACGTACAATTTTGGAGGGATGTGGGGAAACCAAAATAGATGATGAATGATTTTTTTGATACTTTCAAAGTTGCAATGACAGTATCAAATCTTCTCTTCCACTTTCTACTCCACTATGGATGCTTTGGATAACAGACATCAGATGCCCTCATTTGAGAAATTTTGTGATTAGTTGACATGAGAATAGGCAAAGATCCAATAGGTGAATGCCTTTCGCTCTTCCAACCAAGCATTGGTTGCTCAAACTTCTAAGGGGAAACCAAAACAGAAAGCCAAACTAAAGAAAGATACATCAAAAACTAATTCCAAACCTCTTGGTAACCCTTCCAAGGGTAAATCTTTTTTGAAGTCTACTGAGTCTACCTTCAAGACTAAGAAGAAATCAATTGAGATCTATAGTTTTTGTGGAAAGGATGGACATCCCATTTCTAGGTGTTGGAAATGTTTGGAGGCTTTAGACAAAGCCATGCAAGAACATCACATTTCAGCTCCTAAGTCTTCATCCCCCCCAGTAGGGAAAGGTCACACTCTTATTGCATGCGCTATGACTTGTAGGCTTACTTGGATTCTTCATTTCAGTGCCTCTCACCATATGAAAAACACTTAGTAGTTGGTCACCTCACTTGCCCCTTTTCCTACTTCACAGATTGCTATTGGGAACTCATCACATCTTTCACTCATGGGTTCTAGTTTTGTTGCATTAGCTAGGGGCTCCCTTTAGGATGTTCTTCTTGTCCCTAAAATGTCAATGAACCTATTGTCTATTTATTAGATTTGTCACTTTAGCTCTGGTAAGACAATTGAGTTCTCACCACATGATGTGGTTATCCAAGACTTACATGATTCTAAGATGATTTTGGCTACTGGGAGTGTTGACTCTGAATCTCACCTCTACAGATTTGATGGACTTGAGTATTTTGATGACATAGGTTCATGTCTTGTTGCACATGCAAATTCAGTATGCAAGCTTTCACATGAGCATTTAGGCCATGTCAATGACAAATATCTTTAGCAGATGAGTACATAGGCACTTATTCTTTGGCTTCCCCAGATCTCCTACACAGATGGTGTTTTTCAGGTTTGTGCTCTTGGCAAATAACATAGGGATCATTTTCCATATGGACGAGCCACTCATGCTTTGGCACCATTGGAGTTGATTCATAGTGAGCTAATGTCATTTTCAACTCCTTCTTTTTTAGGTGCCAAATATGTGCTTACTTTCATTAATGACTTCTCTAGACGTACATTAAGTCTGATGTCTTTGACTCTTTCTGATTCTTTAAGACATTTGTACAGAAGAAATTTGGTCTTTTTATTCAGCAGATATGCATAGATAATGGGGCGGAGTATGTGAACCAAGTGTTTAGGGATTTTTGCTCTGAACATGGTATTCTCCATCAATTTTTAGTACCCCACACCCCTAAGAAAAATGGTGTAGCGGAGAGAAAGAATAGAACACTTTGGGAGATGGCCAATTGTATGATTCATTCCAAGTCCATGGATTCATGTTTCTGGGTAGAGGCAGTCAATTGTGCCAACTATATTTAGAATCAAATGCCTCACAAAGGAGTTTGACATATGACTCCTAAGGAGGCTTGGTCTAATGTCAAGCCTGATGTATCATCATTTTGAGTTTTTGGTAGTGAAGCATGGTAATTTGTACCAAATGCTTAGAGGAGAGAAATGGAGTGGAAGATCTGACACCTCATTTTTGTTGGATACTGCAAGGATGTTAAGGCCTACACATTGTTTGATCCTAATTTCAGAGAGGTCTTATTTCAAAGGGATGATGAGGCCTCCAGAGTCTACTTCACTTACCACCATGCCTTCATCCTTTCCAGTCTCTTTTCTAGATGATGAGGATGATGATCTTGGTGATCCCCATTTACCTCCACCATAGGATCCTCCCTAGATGCCTAAATGTGCTCAAGCTATAGTTGAGGTTGCAAGATCTCTAGCTAGTGACCCTTTCACTTCCTATCGAACCCATTCTCATACTTTGGGTTCTAGTCTTCTCAGTCATGCTATTTGTGCTGATCCTTAGACATTTGCAGTAGTGATAGGACATTCTGAGTGGGACAGTACAATGGAGGAGTAGTATTCTTCTTTGATGAAGAATCATAATTGGGATCTTTGTTCCTAAGGGAAGAAATGTAGTGTGATGCAAATAGTTGTATCGTACTAATTATGGTTCTGATGGTTCTATTGATAAGTAAAAGGCATGTCTTATTACAAAGGGTTTCTCACAGGTTGAGGGTATTTATTACACTAAGACATTTTCCCCTGTCACCAAGATGAACTCTATTCGCCTTGTCTTATCCCTCACAACTTTATAGGAATGGCCCATTTTTTAGATGGATGTGAAGAGTGTGTTCTTGCACAATGATCTTACTAAGGAGATTTACATGGAGCAACCTCAGGGATTTGTTCAAGATTCCTCCTTGGTTTGTAGACTTCCACACTCATTGTATGGTCTTAAACAAGCTCTTGGGTTGGTATGAGAAGATGGACTCCTTTCTGTTGGATACAATTGTTAATTGTGTATTGTCTTTGATGTTACACAAATGTCATATTAGTCATCAAACAGAGTCTACCAAACTCAAATGATCAGCAAATCAATCTATAGTGTCTACCAAACATTCCTAAAAATTACATAAAAAATTTAATGTCTATCGAGCTCACTCAAGCATCAAAGGATTTTGTAGTAGAAAGTTAGTATTAACCGAGCTCCCAAGGTTAATGAAGAAAAGTTAATGTCTATCGAGCTAACTCAGTCATCAAAGGAAATGTGGTAGAAAGTTAGCCTCTACTAAGCTCATAAGGTCAACAAAGGAAGGTCAGTGCTAATCGAGTTCACTCAGTCTCAGAAGGATTTTTGTAGGGTTTGCAGTGTTTACCAAGCTTCACTTGGTTAACACTAGAAAACCATTCTAGAGCAGTGGTTACTGAGCTAGGTCAACCAGTGAAAGATTTTATTGTTTTGATATTAAGTTCAATCGTTTCATGCAATAAATGTAACTAACTGATGTAATGATTTTTTCAGTTGTTGTAACTTATATTTGAGCCGACTTGATAATCTGAAAGGTATATATATATATAGATGTTCAAGTTGTGAATTTAAGTGTGAGTGTGAATATATGGATGAGGATGGAATAAGTGAATATTGAGTGAATTTTGATGAAGGATTAGATATCCTGGAGGAGCTACAAAGTTGTACTTGATCACTAAGTATCCAGTAAAGAAGAACAGAGATCTGTAATCAGCAAAAGATAAGTTGCATATCATTCAGGTCACTTCATTGTTGCTTTCTAATCATTGTAACAGTGAATCCAGAATCTCTTTACAGAGTTGGTTTAATAGCCATTTTTAAAATCCTCTAACAAGGTGAGAATTCAGTTGAATTGTTCTAAAGACCTCTAACCAGACCACTCCTAACAGGGTGATTAAATCCTCTAACAAGGTCACACCTAACAGTGTGTATTGTAACCTTTAATAGAGTTGGCTCCTAATAGGGCTCACTTTAAAAGAGTGAAAATTGGTGACTAGTTACTTGGTGGTTTTTCCCATATTGAGTTTCCATGTTAAATCTGGTGTCTCTTGTGTTCATTTATTTAACCTTTGCATGCATATTAATAACTATGAATGCTAGATGATCAATAACTAGTTAACCTACCAAGTTACAATATTAATGCACTATTTATCGAGTATTTGCAGTAAGTAAGCATTATAGACATCTAAGAGATTTTTGGAATTATTTTTGTGGTAACTGATTCACCCCTCCCCTCTCAGTTACTTCATCTATATTTCCAACAATTGGTATTAGAGCTTTTGGTGCTTACAGGATAAGATTTCAAGGATCCAAGCCAAAGATCAAGATGTCTTATAAGAAGTAAATTCCAAGACTTAACAAGGACAACTTCTCAGAATGACAAAGGTTGATGAGACTTCATCTAGCTTCTATTGGAGATACAGGACTAAAATACCTTGATGAAAAATATGTAGAACCAGCTGGTACACTATTTGTTAATGATATTACTAAAAAAAGAACCACAAATTATGATGATAGATATAGCATCTGCTCTGAGTTATGAAGAATTTGATGACATCAATGACTGCAAATCTACTTTTGAAATGTGGGAAAAGGAAATGTATGGAGGAGATAATAATGTAAGAAGAGCCAAAGCAGAAAGTCTAAGAGGATAATTTGATCAGATGAGGATGAGAGAGGATGAAAACATTGCAAAATATGTTGAAAGAGTCAAAGCATGTGTCAGTGCAATCAAAGCATCTGGAGGAGATATCAAGGAGGAGCTAGTTATAAGTAAAGTTCTCAAAACATTACTACCCATTTATGCAATTAGAGTCTCTGCAATTCAAGAAAGAAGATGTGAAGAAAATCATAAGATAAATCTGGAGGCCATAGTTGGAAGATTAACTGCATTTGAGTTAGACAACTTTGACAACTATGTTCCAGCATCCAAGAACATTGAATCAGCATTTGAAGCAAAGCTTTCACTCAAGGAGAAAAGAAAAAAGAAAAAAGAATCTCAGTCAGAAAGTGAAGATGAGTCATACCAAAGTTCAAACAGTGATCTTGAGGTGATTGAAGCTCTACTAGCAAAGAAATATTCTAGAGGTAGAGGAAAATATAAAGGTAAAGCTCCTCTAATCTATTTTTTATGTGAAGAAGTTGGTCATATTGCTGCTAGGTTCCCAAACAAGAAAAACAAAGATGAGAAGAAAGGTTACAAGTACAATGGCAAGAAAGACTTCAAATCATTCAAGGATAAAGGTAAGAAAGCATGTTTTATGGCTAAAGATTCTAATGATTCTAATGATGAAGAAGAAGATGAAATTGCCTACATTGTGGTTAAAGATGAGTCTGATAATGATGAGGAAATGTCACTCATTTCTCATATGAGCAAAAATGATACATGAATCATAGATAGTGGTTGTTCTCATCACGTGACTGGTGATAAAACTAAGTTTGAATACTTTGAAGACTATGATGGTGGCAGTGTAAGATTTGGTAACAATGAACCTTGTTGTATAAAAGGAAGAGGAAGAATCTCTCTAACCAAAGAACTTATATGTGATAATGCCTATTGGGTAGAAGGACTAAAACATAATTTTTTGAGTGTGGCACAACTACTCAATAATGGATTCAAAGTAGAATTCATGCATGGAAAAGAAAGACTGCTAGATGGCAAAGGAAAACTGATTGAATCAAGCACTCAAACAAAAGGTAACTTATTTTATCTTGAACTTGGTAAATATTCATGTTTTATTGCTCAAATTGAAGAAATTTGGTTATGGAATAAAAGGTTGTTTCATGCCAATTTTGATAATTTGGTGAAGATAAGAAAATTCAAGAAAGTAAGAGGCATTCCTAACATAAAGAAACCTGAGGTTGATTTATGCAAGAATTCTCAGATTGGTAAAATGGGAAAGACTAGTTTTAAAAGTAAAAACTATCAATCTGAAGGTATATTAGAAATTGTGCATACTGATTTATGTGAACTCATTGGAATTGAAAGCTATACTAGAGAAAAGTTCTTCATTTTTTTTGTTGATGATTACTCAAGAATGATGACTATCATGTATCTAAGGAAAAAATCAGAAGCATTTGAAAAATTCAAATGGTATTTGGCCAGAGTAGAAAAGGAAACAAGGAAAAGATTGAAATGCTTGAGGTCAGACAAAGGTGGAGAATTCATTTCACATGAGTTCAATAACTTTTGCATTGAAAGAGGAATCAAAAGACAGGTATCAGCCCCTAGAACTCCTGAGCAAAATGGAATAGCTGAAAGGAGGAATAGATCTATCATGGATTGTTCAAGAACTTTAATGATTGAAAAGAGCATTGCTATCAAATACTGGAAGGAAGCTATCAGCACTGCAATTCATACCTTGAACCGAGTACAGCTAAAAAACAACTCATTCAAAACTCCCTATGAGCTATGGTATGGCTATAAACCTAATGTAAGTTATGTAAAAGTATTTGGAAGTAAATGTTACATTTTGAAAGAATCTAGAAAAGGCAAATTTGATGTGAAAAGTAATGAAAGAATATTTTTGGGATACTCTTGTAAAAGTAAAGCATATAGATGTTTAAACTTGTCTACTTACAAAGTCATAGAAAGTGCACATGTGAAAGTTGATGAGTTTATAGAAAGGACTAAAGAAGAAATCAAAAGGAAACCAGAAGATTATAGAAGGTTTTTTTTCATTGAACCTGATATAGTACCAGTCAATCAAGAATCTTCTACTCCCAAGTCATCAATAACTGAGTTATAGGAAGTTCAAACCAAGCTACAGCAACACGAGTTACATTCAGATGCTACCAAGGAAGTGTCTATTGAGTCTGAAGGAGCCGAGCCAATATCTACCGAGCTAGAACAGCCAGAACCTGAAGTTGAAGTGCAAGAGGATAACAATGAAATTCATTCAAAAAGCAAGGAACCTGTATTACCAAAATATGTCAAGAGACATCATTCAGTAGATCAGATCATTGGAGACAAATCTGAAGGAACCATGACAAGAAGTAAGTTGAAAGGTACTTGTTTACTTGCTGATTTTGAACCTAGAAATATCAAAGATGCATTGAGAAATGATAGTTGGATTAAGGCTATGAATGAAGAAATAAAGCAGATAGAGAAAAATAGGACATGGACTCTTGTACCTAGGCCTAAAGATAAAAATGTGATTGGGACTAAGTGGATATTCAGAAACAAGTTGACTGAAGATGGTAAGGTATCAAGAAACAATGCTAGACTAGTATGCAAAGGATATGCTCAAAAAGAAGGAATAGACTATGTAGAAACTTTTGCTCCTGTTGCAAGATTGGAAGGAGTCAGAACCTTACTGGCATATGCTGCTCACAAAGGATTCAAAGTTTATCAGATGGATGTCAAGTTAGCATTCCTCAATGGTATACTAGATGAAGAGGTTTACACTAAACAACCTGAAGGTTTTGTTGATCCAAATAAGAAGAACATGGTTTACAAATTACACAAGGCATTTTATGGTCTGAAACAAGCCCCTAGAGCATGATATGAAAGATTGCATAACTATCTTATTCAGATTGATTTTCAAAGAACTAATGATAATAGTAGATTGTATATAAAGGAAGGACTAGATAATAAGATTGTCTTGGCAGAAATATTTGTAGATGATAGTATTTTCACAGGGAATGATGATCTTTGCAAAGAATTTTCAAAGAAAATGAACAAGGAATTTGAAATTTCTACGTTTGGTGAAATCAAATTCTTTTTTGGTCTTCAAATTTAGTAGAATAAAAATGGTATCTACATCACTCAATCAAAATACATCAAGGAGATATTGAAAAAGTTTGGTATGGAAGACTGTAAACCAGTTGTGACTCCTATGTGTACTGGATTAAAACTTACCAAGGAAGATGAATCAAAAGAAGTAGATCAAACATTGTATAGATCTATGATTGGAAAGTTGCAGTATGTAGTTCATACTAGGCCAGATATTGCCCTTGCAGTTGGTATTGTAGCAAGATTTTCAGCAAAACCAAGAGAAAATCACATGATGGAAATCAAAAGAATAATGAGATATTTGAAAGGAACTTAAGATTATGGTTTATGGTACAAATTTGGAGGTAATCTAGATTTGAAAGTGTTTACTGATGCTGATTGGGCAGGAAACCTTGATGACAGAAAAAGTACAAGTGGAGGAGCATTCTTTTTTGGAAAGAGGTTGGTTTCTTGGACAAGCAAAAAGTAGAATTGTACATCCCAATCTACAGTAGAGGCACAATATGTTTCTGTAGCAATAAGCTATTCTAATATTGTTTGGTTTAAATAGTTGTTGGAAGGCATGAAGGTGGAAATAAAAAAACTAGTTGTTATGTTTTGTGATAATACAAGTGCAATCAACATATCTAAGAATCTAGTGATGCATTCCAAAACCAAGCACATTGCAATACAATATCATTTTGTCAGAGAATTGGTGCAAGATAAGGAGATCAGATTTGAATATGTCCATACAAAGGAACAAATTGCTGACATATTCACAAAGCCATTACCTAAGGATGCATTCTTGTATCTAAGAGGTAAGTTAGGGGTCACTCCCCTATCTGAAGTTCACTAAAATGAAGTTTTAGTGATGCATCAACACATACCAAGTTGAAGATCTATCAGTTGATGCATCATAATGAGGAAATATTGCATATGAATCAGTACTCAAGGTACATTAAAATTCATTTGAGTTGTGTTGTCTTTCGCATGTGTTGTCAAAGAGGGAAAGTTTTACTGTCATATCTTTCTAAAATTTGTTTGAGAGGAAGAGTTTGCTATGAAATTCCTTCACAGAGGGAGATTATTGAAAGAGGGAGAGTTTTCTATCTAATAGAGAAAGTTGTTCTGACAAAAAAAGACTTGTTAGACTTGTTTTCAAATTTCATTCTACTATGACATGTTGTGTTGCCATCAATGCCAAAGAGGGAGTTTGTTGGATACAATTGTTTATTTTTGTATTGTCTTTGATGTTACACAAATGTCATATCAGTCATGAGACAAAGTCTACCGAGCTTAGATGATTAGCAAAGCAATTTACAGTGTCTACCGAACATTCCTAAACATTACATAGAAAAGTTAATGTCTATCGAGCTCACTTGGGCATCAAAGGATTTTGTAGTAGAAAGTTAGTATTAATCGAGCTCCCAAGGTTAACAAAGAAAAGTTAATGTCTACCGAGCTCACTCGGTCATCAAAGGAAATGTAGTAGAAAGTTAGCTTCTACTGAGCTTACAAGGTTAGCAAAGGAAGGTCAGTGCTAATCGAGTTCACTCAGTCTCCAAAGGATTTTTGCAGGGTTTGCAGTGTTTACCAAGCTTCATTTGGTTAACACTAGCAAACCATTCTGGAGCAGTGGTTATCGAGTTGGGTCGGCCAACGAAGGATTTTATTGTTTTGATATTAAGTTCAATTGTTTCATGCAATAAATGTAGTCGACTGATGTAATGATTTTTTCAATTTTTGTAACTTATATTTGAGCCAACTTGATAATCTGAAAGGTATATATATAGATGTTCAAGTTGTGAATTTAAGTGTGAGTGTGAATATATGGATGAGGATGGAATAAGCGAATATTGAGCGAATTTTGATGAAGGATTAGATATCCTGGAGGACTTGCAAAGTTGTATTCGATCAGTAAGGATCCAGTAAAGCAGAACATAGATCTGTAATCAGCAAAAGATAAGTTGCATATCATTCAGGTCACTTCATTGTTGCTTTCTAATCATTGTAACAGTGAATCCAGAATCTCTTTACAGAGTTGGTTTAACAGCCATTTTGTAAATCCTCTAACAAGGTGGCTGTTCAATTGAATTATTATAAAGACCTCTAACTAGGCCACTCCTAATAGGGTGATTAAATCCTCTAACAAGGTCACACCTAACAGTGTGTATTGTAACCTTTAATAGGGTTGGCTCATAACAGGGCTCACTTCAGAAGAGTGAAAATTGGTAACTAGTTACTTGGTGGTTTTTCCCATATTGGGTTTCCATGTTAAATCTAGTGTCTCTTGTGTTCATTTATTTAACCTTTGCATGCATATTAATAACTATGAATGCTAGATGATCAGTAATTAGTTAACCTACCAAGTTACAGTATTCCTGCACTATTTATCGACTATCAGCAGTAAGTAAGCATTATAGACATCTAAGGGATTTTTGGAATTATTTTTGTGGTAATTGATTCACCCCTCCCCTCTCAGTTACTTCATCTATATTTCCAACACTTTCTACTTTCTATAAGCTTCACACATTGCCATTCTAATCCTATAGTCTACATTCAACGTCTTGAGGTTGAGGTTTTGATCTTTGTGCTATATGTTGATGATCTTCTTCTCACAAGTAGCTCGTCCTCTATGATTATGGATGTTCAAAGAGCATTGACAGAATAGTTTTAGATAACTGATCTTGGTCTGCTACACTATTTTCTTGGTCTCCAGATTGTTCAGTCCCCTACTGGAATCTTTGTTTACCAGCAAAAGTATGGTCTTGACATGCTTTGACACTTTGACATGCTTGATTGTAGGCCTACTCCTACACCTTTTCAATCAGGAGTTACTTTGTCTACCTCTTGCACTTTACCTTCAGTGGATCCCACATTGTACAAGTAGTTGGTTGCTAGCCTATTGTACCTAGCACACACTTGTCCTGATCTCTCCTTTGTAGTGGGTCTTTTCTCTTAGTTTTCACATGAGCCTCATGAGATTCATTGGTAAGTTGCCAAGTGTATTTTAAGATACATTCAGAGCACATTGATGTATGTCATTCATTACACATTAGTGACACCTCACATTGTTGGCTACACTAACTCAGATTAGGTAGGTGATATTAATGATCGAAAGTCTTCTTCTAGCTTTTTTTTTTATCTTGGCTCCAGTCCTATCACATGGTCATGCAAGAAGTAGTAGGCTCACACACTTTCACCTATAGAGGCTAAGTATCAAGCCAAAGTTCTTGCTAGTTAGTGTTGGGCCCATTTACCATTGCACCAAAAGCCATGACTATTAGTGAACATAGAACACCGCATAATTAACCACCTGTGGGTAGGGGAGTGTGTCGCATCACCCAACAATCTCCCCCTCTACGCACATACCAGGCGCTTACGCAGGTCGGGAAGGCACCGGGGAGATTTGAACCCATGACCAGGCCAAAACCAGGCTCTGATACCAATTGTTGAGCCCATTTACCGTTGCACCAAAAGCCATGACTATTAGTGAACATAGAACACCACATAATTAACCACCTGTGGGCAGGGGAGAACGTCGCATCACCCAACAGTTAGGAGATTTTATGGCTTTGATAGTTGATGACTAAGTTTGGTTTTCCTCCTGATTATCCCACTGTTCTATGGTGCAATAATCAAAGTGCTATTCATATTTCTTGCAATGCGGTGGAGCATCAATGCACTAAACACATTGAGCTTCATATACATTTCATCCATCATCTAATCCAGGATGGGGTTCTCTCTTTGGAGTATATTCCCACAGATACCTAGGTTGTTGACATCTTCACCAAGTCATTTGTATTGCCTTGCTATCTTCAATTGCAGTCTATGCTTCGGATTACAAAAGTTGTCCTTGGGGGGTCTTGTTGAGGCCTTCCTTCCTTCATGCTTTTTCAACATGTTTGTTCTATCTCTTTTTGGAGAGGGGTTTTTCCCACTGAGTTTTTTCCTTTGTCTCCAATTTATAGAGATTTTCTTATATTAGGTACTTGATCAGGCCTTGTTGCTGGGACCCTCATTCCTACTTTCACAGCTTTTCTAGGTTAGCTTCCTCCTAAGCTTCACTTAAGGAGGGGTGTTAGAGTAATTATTTATTATGTTTATTAATTAGATTGTGTTGATTTAATTAATTAAGTCCTTTTATTACTCTAGTCACTTAAGCTTTCTCTTAGGTGCATATAATTAATATTTTATTTTAATTATAATGCACAAACCTAGTTTTCTTTCCCTCTAGGGTTTTGTTCACCTTTAAGGTTGAAATTTTGTACTTTTTGTTTTCATAACTTGGAATACAATTTTTCTCTCACACTGTCAAGAGATTTTCCAAGCTCTACTTTTCCTCTTTTGGTTTCTCTTCAGTAGTTTATTTTGCATGCAGGTAATCTTGGGCATAGTGAAGTTGGCTTTCATCAACTTCTTTAGTCCTAACAGGCTCTTGTAAATCCTTTTACAAGGTGCTTACTTCATTGTAGGTTGAAGTCCTCTTACTAGGCACACTTTTAGTAAGGTGTTCTAAATCATTTAATGGGGAAAGATATAACAACCTTGTAACCCTTTAACAGGGAAGACCTTTCATAGGGTAGATCATGTGTCATGGTCAAACATTGTAAACTTCATTGGATACACTTTATTACTGCACTAGTGAAGATTTGTGGGTGTCATCCCCACCCTAGTTTTACATTCTCGTTGGAGGGTTTCTAGGTAACCAAATATCTTGTGTCATACAAGTTTTGAATATTTACCTTCATGCTATGAATGTATATGCTTGATTTGGTGTTTCAGTTTATATACATAGTCTACGAAATGGATGTGTGGTGAATAGTTTTAGAGGTTGAAAATTTTTAGTCTTGATTGACCTCCCCCTCTTAGAGTTTACTTTCCTATTGGGCAAAAGTAGAAAACTATGTGACCTTTTAGGGTGACTTATCAGAATGACTGAATTTGAGTATTTCTATCTAGAAGTCAATTTTATTCAAACATATGATCTAAATAAATTCGTTCTAGTTAAGTTATATATGGGTTCATAGTTTTTCAATTGGAAATGTTTATTAAATCCATGTTTTATACTAGTTTGTATCCAATTACTAAAGAAATAAAATTATTTTAAAAAAGTGGCATTTCAATAACTCTTATTATTTTTTATGATACTTTTTTAATAACATATAAACACCATTGTATCGAGCTCAGAGTCGAGAATATTCTCATATAGAGTTTACAGTGTTTTAATTAGATATAGTATATTATTATTAAAAAAAAATTGTAAGGATATATTTTAACACTCGAAAAGATGTCAGTTTTGAGAAGGGAAAAAATATTAAATCATATCAAAAAAAATTTAAAATTATATAATGTCCTAGAGGAAAGATTCTTCTTCTAGAATGTATAATTCTTCTCTTGGTTAGAATAGATTTGTTATGAAAAATGTGGTGGAAGATGAAAACTATCGATTTTAGGTGAGTTGAAATTTGAATCATTATAAAAGAGAAAATATCGGTCTAAATCTTATTTTTGTTTTTGATTGTTCTAGAAATATATGTTATCTATAACACAGTCTGAGATCAAAGCAAAATAAGTTTATTTCCATATAGTTTTGAGGTGGGAACTAGACCCTTAATTTTTAGCATTTTTCAGCAACTAAAAAATTGTCTATTAAAATTAGAAAAATATATCAATTCTTATTCCAAATAATTATTAAAAATTATAATCATAACCTTCATCTATTTCTACACATTTCATTAGTTTACTTCATTTTTAAATTCAAAATAATAATGCCAATTTTATGTCATTGTTAGCCTTTTCCTTTACAAAAGGGTAACATAGGTTTGTGCTTTTACCCTATTGTATTTCCAACATATGATATCAAGGATATTGATGTGCATATAAGTATTTTTTATCTTTGAGTATTACATTTAACTAATTTTTTTCATCTCTCTCTAAATCATATTTCTAAATATACTATAAGATTTTTTCTTCCTTGATCTTTATCTTTGAAGATGGTATTGTAGGAATATAAGAATGGCACATTAGAGTGAGTAGCTAGAGGAGCTAATTCAAATGATAGTCGAGGATAAATCGATACTTAAATACAAGTACATTCATGGGATTAAGTTAATGGCTAAAACATTTTTGAAGAAGAGGAAAATAGAATTATATTAGAAGCAACCTTGGAAACAGAGGTCATAATGTTTGCGAATGTACTTGGAGCTTTAGAAGGAATTCAAATTAGCATGAATGCTAGATGTAGCCAAATCTAGGGACAAATCCACATTACATTCATTTGTGTCATAATGGAATTAGACAAGTACATGTGTGTATAGGATGTCTCCACTATCAAAATAATACATCGTATGCCTATTGATGATTCCATTGGAACAAGAAATTTTCCATTATTGGAGTATATGAACAAGACATGGCTCCATCATAGAGGGAGCATCTTAATGATCTAAATTCTTTGGCATCAAATGATATTGGTTCAGAGGTAGTAAACCATGACAAAATAGTTTCTCTAACTTTCATTTGAGATACATTTTCACTAAAGAACAAATGACCAACATTCTTAGTAAGCCTCATGCTAGAGAGAAGTATTTTGTACTAATGGGACAAGCTTGATATGTTGGAGAATGAAGCTTTAGCTGGAAAAGTAACTTGAGCATCAATGAACTATTATTTGTATCCTTGCATATTTCTACTTTGAGAAGAGAAGTTTGATATGAGAGTCATTGTTTTAACCCTATGGATTGAGCCATGATGTAACCATCCTATGATATGGTTCATGGTGGATGTCATATTTGTGATGCCATGACATCACTATGTGAGAGAATCCATGATGACTTTGTGTAAACTCTTTTATCATATATATGACTCTATGATTTTATAGGCACATTGTGAACATTACTAAAAGGTGATGATCTTTCTGATAATGAACATTGTAAGGTGACCACTTTACAATGTTCACTATCATGACGGAGGTTATGTTGATTTGGTAATCATTGAAATGTCTTGATAGTTAATATTTTGTGGACTTAATCATAGATATCATGCTAACATGATATCGATTGTGTATTAATATATTCTTTATGAGATAATAATAATAGATAATATATGACATAATACTCGTGGACATGCCATGATATGTTATGGTAGACATCATGCGATGTAATGTTAGTGCACATACCATTACTAGGATATAAGAATGTCATGTGACTTGATGTTCTCTATATTGCTTGATATCATGAGTTAGGTGATATCTAAATTGAGTTGCTTATTTACTTTCCCTAGCTAAGAGGAATTGTTATGAAATTGTAATTTAAGTCAAATATTAGGGTAATGAATTATGTGACTATAATTCTATCACTACATACCAGAATTGGAACTCTATTTGCACTTAAAAATTCTAAGTATATCTATCCTCTCTTAACCATGATTGTATGGATAAATTAATAAGATTAATGAGTCTCTTTGTGACTGGGAAAAAAATCTATAAGGCTATAGGAGATCAACAATTTTCCTAGAGCTATATTAGGCAATGTATTAACTAAACAAACTAATGATTACATTAATGAAGTTGTTAAATATAAAGTCATGTTATGAGTGGACATGAGACATGTCCACTCGTGACATGCCTTTTGTAATCATGCCTCTTTGAGGTAATATTAATATCAAATTGATTAGACCAAGAGAAAAACAAAAAAAAAAAATTAATATTCTCTCCTTGATAGTTCAGTGATTCTAGTTGCAGATTTAGAATGTAATCAAATACAACAATGACAAATCTATCTAAACTTAAAATGAATAAATGTTAAGAGCTCAAGTGATGTGAAATTAGAAAATATTTTCTACAAAAATTTGAAAAGACATATTATGTCTAACAACACACCATATTTATATACAATATAACTAAATCAAATAAAAAAGTTCATCTTTTATCTAATAACAGTACGGATCTATTGACTTTTTACCAAAATAAATAAATAAAGAAGTTCATGTTCTTTATTTTAGCCGAGATGAAAGATTGTGAAAAGGCAATACAAGTATCATCTATGCAACCCTATCTCTATATAAATTATAAACATGAGAAGACAAAAATGACCTTTGAGGCATTCAACGCATAGGTAGTAACTTTGAAACGGCCATTTAAAACTCTTTATAAGGTAGTCAATTCTACATGTTTGCGAAGTTTCGGCATACCATGCATGCATCGTGATAATATGATATGGCAAACACAGTCGTAAGTCGTCGGTCAGAAGGGAAATAACTATCCCGATAATTGAAGTCATTCCAAGCTCAATGTTTTTTGAATTTAACTTTCGTTTTGTAGTCCTAAATATTTATTTCACGATTTCTACAGATCCCACTGTTCCACATGATTGCCGTTGCTACAATTCAAATGAAAGGTTTTGTTGTTCCAGCGGCTGCCGTGCGATGTGAGGCGGGGTTATTTCCACAACTATCTAACAAATAAATTGTGGAAATTTGAGCTTTCTTTTATATCCGCAAATATTAGATCATATGACACAAATTCTCTATAAAAACACGCTTTGTTTTTGTATGCTGAACCGAAGACAACAGATGTCCAACAAAAATATTCAATTTTAGCAAATGTCATAAATTATAGCAATTTTAATATTTTTATTGTTGTTTTTGTAAGAAATATTGAGAAAGTTTATGTGACATTTCTTATTTTGGAAATTTTCAATTGGAAATGATATCAACTCTCTCATTATATAATATCTAAAAATAATATAAACAAACAAAAAATGCATGCAGCAGGAGTCTCTTATATAAAATAAAATAAAATAAATTGTTGTTACAGCTGAGATCTCATTGGTTAAAATAAATATCTATTAAGCAAATATTTAAATATTTTAAAAATGTTTTAACTCTACCTTTTCCTTCTTTATTTCTAATAGTTCTAATGTTGAAAATATTATAATTACAATATTAATATTATTTTTTTATAGGTAATTGGCCGAAGTCTACATTATTTATTATTATTGTTAAGATTAATTATTATTATGTTAATGTCGAGTAGAAGGCTCACAATTTAGGGATGTGTTGTAGGCTCTTGCCTTAATTACAATATTAATATTATTAATAATATAATAGTTATTATAAATAATTATTCTGTTATTTACATAAAAAATAAAAGAAAACAAAATAGGAAGAACTATTCTATATTTATATTTCAATATTTATTATATGGAATCCACGTGACTTTTGACCAATTTATTTTAATATCAAATCCACATGGCTTTTGATCAGTTATAGATGAACATTTCTTACACATGTTTAATGGAGCCTTACTTGAATATTTTTGAAGAAGATAAAATAATATATTTTGATATTGATGGAATATACTAAGCACCACAACGCATTGCAATTTCTTAGAGAATATATGTTCTGATTTTGAAGATATACATTAAGCATCACAGTGTATCAAGATTTCCCAAGAATGTTTTAGGACGTTTAGTAACATTATTTTCAAGAATAAGGTGAAGGGCGTGACAAATAGGCAAAGCGAAGAAAAATCATTGGTTTTATCTACTAAAGGATTTGTTTGCTGAACTTTTCTATATTTTTAGGTCCCTTGAGTACCGCAATATATTTTACCTTGCACCCTCCACAATGTGCTACTTAAAAAATTATTTGAAAAATGTTAAATGAAACTACAAAATAACTTGTCAACATCCACTATAGTGTTTGTTTTCTTACCAATAAAGTTATATTCTGAAATTTTATTGTCATTGGAGAAGAGCATAGATTAAATTGATGAAAAAGAGTATAAATAGAAAACTGAAACGTAAATTATATCTGGTTACATTTTAAAAATTAGATACACTAGTGATTGATATTCACCTTGCATATTACACCACTATATAAAATAAAATATTTAATGTGATGTATGGAATCTTAATATGAGAATTAGACAAAATAATATTTATTAAATTACTCAAATGGAATATGAATTGCATTGGAGTAGTTAATGTAATAATTTCAAATCATCTCTAAGGGCTTGTTTGGTTCGTGAAAGATTATGAGAATTGGCTTTTTCATCATGTGGACTTGATATTTTTTTGCATTTTTTTCAAAATTGGTAAAATAGAATTAGAATATCAAAGTTCTAATTTTATCTCAAAACCAGGGTATCAGACTTTCCACTGGAAACTAGGATTTGAAAATCAAAACTTGGTTATGCTTTTTGAGGAGTGTAAAAACAATACATTGGACTATTTCTTGGAGTTTGCCTACACCTCCATGCTTACACATAAAAATGTATCTTCCCACACATCTTATGAATGAAACTAATAGTTCAAGTAAAATCCCAAAAATGGGAATGAAGATTTGCAAAACCTTGATTTTGCTAAATGGAGATCAGTAGAAATCATGATTTCTACAATTCCATGAACCAAATGAACCCTAATAGCCCATTTCGTTGCTAGAATAGGAATAATAAATAAAGAATATGTTTATAATTTTCTATTTGGAACATTGAATTGATATTTGTAATAGGAATACATATTCCCATTTTTCCCCTGAAATAAGCATATGTCTATTCCAAAAAATATTTTTTATTGAAATAGCTATTCCTATTCCCATATTTACTTTCTCAAATTATATAGGTTTTTCTATTGCAAAATTTTACATTGAATGTTTTCTCATTCCTAACAAGTTATGTAGTCGCCTTCTTTCTCATTTGGAAGCTTGCATTGGTTGGATATCCTTTCATCATGCTACTGATAATCTAGGGTATGATGTATGGAAGATCATAGATAAAAGTGACCCAAAAGATGTACATAGAGTACAAAGTGGAAAGCAATGATGGAGAGAAGGAAGTGTGATTAATCAAGAGGATTTTCTTGTTGGGCATGGCCAAATTCTCTATAGTGCTGGAAGGGATAGTAAAACTAGGTCTAAAATAGGGGCTAGTGAAGGGCATGTTGAAGGGAAGTAATGAGCTCTCTTTTGCAATTTACACATTCCTCTCTTTTGTAATTGTTAGGATTAAACCACAGACAAAAGTAAAAATTACATGCAAATATAACCAATAACAAGAAAAATAATAGATCACACAGAAAAGAACACAAGGCACCAAGATTTAACGTGGCTCACCCAAACCCTGGGCTACATCCACCAAACAAAAAGTCCAATATTTTTATGATCTAGTGATTACAACCTGATTATAATCTGTAATCCCTTACAGCTCAATACTGCCACAAGAACTAATTTTGCATCACACCTATGAAACAATCCCTAACCCTAAGCCGTTTTATACAAGTATTTTAACCGCTTTTAGGGTTATAATTAATAATTACATGTTAGCCCAAAATCTTGATAAAATAGGGCCCAAAAAATCCCTGAACCCCAAAGAATTTATGAAGTATGTATAGTACTTTCTTGCTCAACCACCACAATCTAACAATCTCCCACTTGGGGACTAATCAGACTCCACATTAACCAACAATCTCCCACTTGGAGACTAATCATATATCTATGCCACTACTCCATGAGGCTTCCACTAGATCAAATCACCGTACACTCTGTAGTTCTTGTATTCATGTTTAGTCTACAAGACCAACCAAAGCTGAAGAGAAGTGCAACTTCTCCCTTGTTACTACCTTTGTTAACATATCTATGGGATTTTCATTTGTATACATGTATCTTCTCCAACTTTAACAGTCCATCCTCCAAAACTGATCGAATGAGATGGTGCCTCAACTGTATATGTTTGGTCTTTGAATGTGGCGTTGAATTCTTTGCAAGATGAATGGCACTCTAGCTATCTATGAACAAATAATTATCCTTCTAAAGATGTCCCAATTCTTGCAAGAAGAACTGAAGCCATATCATCTCCTTGGTTTCCTCTATAGCAGCTACATAGTCTGCCTTTGTAGTGGATAAAGCATTAATCTTTTGTAACCTAGAAACCCAGCTCATGGCTACCCCACCAACAATAAAGACATAACCTATAGTACTATGCCTAGTATCAATATCCTTTGCCAAATTTGAGTCAACATAGCCATGCAAATCAGTAGTCGAGCCCCCAAAATGTAAACACTTGTTGGGTGTTCCTCTCAAATATCAGAGAATCCATTTGACTACATTCCAATGCACAATTCCCGGATGACTCATATACCTACTAATGACTCCTACTACATGTGCAACATCTGGCCTAGTAGATACCATATCATACATCAAGCTCCATACAGTTGAAGCATAGGGTACCTTGGACATCTTATCTTTCTCTTCTTGTGTCTTAGGAGACATCTCCTTTGTCAACTTCAAATGACCAGGTCAAGGTGTGCTAACAGCTTTAGCATTCTCCATAGAGAAATGTTACAACACCTTCTTAACATAATTAGCCTAAGACAGTGTCAATGTTTTATTCTTCCTATCTCTGCAAATCTTCATACCAAGGATATGTTTTGATACCCCCAAATCCTTCATAGCAAATGCATGTGCTGATTGAATTTTTAGCCCCTTAATGTGATCCATGTTAGACCTAGCTACAAGCATATCATCAACATATAAACATAAAATAATGTAGCTATCATCATCCAACCTCTTAAAGCAGGCACAATGATTTGAATGACACCTACTGTAACCATGCTCATGCATAAAACTGTCAAATTTCAAATACCATTGCCAAGGTGCTTGCTTCAAGCCATATAAAATTTTCTTCAATTTGCACACTAAGTTCTCCTTACCTTTGACCGCAAATCCCTATGGCTGAGCCATATATATCTCTTCATCCAAATCACCATGAAGGAAGGATGTTTTAACATCCAACTACTCTAAATGCAAATCTTTAGTAGCCACTAGAATGAAGACAGTATGGATAGAAATCATTTTAACAATAGGAGAAAATATCTCATCAAAATCAATTCTTTTTTTCTATGTAAATCTTTTTACAACTAACTTGACTTTAAATCTTTTCTTACCTCCTTCCTCTTCCTTCAACCTATAAACCCAATTATTCTGTAAAGCCTTTTTACTTGCAAGCAATTTGCACAAATCCCATGTCTTATTCTTTAGCAAAGAGTCCATTTCATCTTTCATTGCAAACTCCCACTAAATCTTAGTATCCACTTGCAAAACTTCATTATAACTTTTGGGTTCACCAGCATCAGTAAGTAAAATAGAATATAAGGATGGAGAAACTCTTTGTGGAGGTCTAATTTTCATTGTTGACCATCTAACATTCATCGGTATGTGCGGTATTTGTTGTTGTGGTTGTTGCACATCATGAGGAATGGCTAGAACATCAGCGTTTGGAGTATCATCCAGCACTACATAATCATCTTATTGCTTCTCATGTTCGTGCAATAGATCTTTGTACAACACTTTCTCATTGAATATGACATCACTACTTCTTACAATTTTATGATTTTCAAAATCCCAAAGCCTATAACCAAACTCATTAATGCCATATTCAAAAAATACACATTTCTTTGACTTAGCTTCTAGCTTGGTTCTATTTTAAGAGTCTAAATGATAAAATGCTTCACAATTGAAGGTTTTGAGAAAAGAATAATTCACCTTCTTAACAGTCCATGCTTCCTCTAGAATACCACAGCCCAAAGGAATAGAGGGACCTCTATTAATCAAATATATAGCAATATTGATAGTCTCCACCCACATGTGTAAGGGCAACCCAGCATGTCACCTCATGCTCCTTGTGCACTCCATTATAGTCTTGTTCATGTGTTCAGCCACTCCATTTTCTTGTGGAGTCCTTGGAACAATTTTCTCTCTACTAATACTATTATTGGAGCAATAATCTTCAAATTCATGAGTTCAATACTCACCACCATTGTCAGATCTGAGACATTTTAATTTTTTACAAGTCTCATTTTCAACCAAGAATTTTGATTCGTAAAAGTTTGAAATACATTAGATTTCTATCTAAGGAAATAAACCCATACTTTTCTAATTGTGTCATCAATAAATGTAGCATAGTAATGAGAGCCACCAAGGGAAGATACTTGAGCCGGTCCCCATAAATCAGTATGCACAAACTCTAGTTTCTCCCTTTTATTTTCCTTCCCAGTCTTTGCAAAACTCACTTTCTTTTGTTTTCCATACACACAACTTTCACAGAAATCCATATTAACACATTTCAGACCTTGTAAAACTTTCTTTGAATGAAGTACTTTCATACCTTTCTCAGTCATGTGCCCAAGTCTATTGTGCCATAGTGATGTATCAAAATCTACAGTAACTATTTGTTGTCCATGATCAATTGTAGCAAGTGTTCTTGAACATTCATTTTTCTCTGAAATAATTAAAGTAGAAGGAACAATATGACCTATACAAAGATATAAGGTGCCTACTTTCACAACTTTTTCTACTACAAGGGAACCTTTTGAAACCTTCCATTTTTTATCATTAAAAGTAACTACACAACTCTCATCACTGAGTTGCCCTACTGAAATTAAATTCCTACTCAGGCTTGGAACATGTCTTAGCTCATGTAGTAGCCAATGATTCCCATTCTGCAACTTAATCTTAATTTTTCCTTTTCCAACAATCTGACAAGGTTCATTATCCCCCAAATAAACAAGTCTAAAATCCCCTTGGACATAATCAATGAAATAACCTCTATGAGCTGTAGCATGAAATGAAACACCAAAATCTATAACCCAGGAATCATCAACACTTTCTAAAAATAGAAGCAAAGCATCCACTTTAGATTTGTTACTTAGGACATTTTCCTCCTTATCTCCATCTAATTTATCTCTTTCATTTTTCTTTCGATTCTAACAATCTTTCTTTTTGTGCCTTGGTTTCTCCACAGTACCAGCAGTCATTTGGTCCTCTTGATTGAGACCTCCTCCCCTTTGACTTTTCTCTTGATTTCCCATGATTTCCAAAATTACTTCCTCTCTTAGTCATTCTACCCCTGCTTTGTGCATTCAAAGCACTTCCTAGTGTAGATCCACCTGAGGTTTTTTTACAAGTTTCCTTACTCAAAATAACACTAATCACATCATCATATTTTAGGGTACTAGATCTAGGAATAGAATTACTCATAGCCATTACAAAGCCATTCTAGCTTTCAGGCAAAGAACAAAAAATCAAGAGAGCCCTAATTTCTTCTTCAAAATTGATACCCACATAAGATAACTAACTAGTAGTAGTATTAAACTCATTTAAATGATCTGTAAAAAATCCACCTTCTGCCTTTTTCATACTAAATAAACACTTCATGAGAAATACTTTTTTTGAAGTGGAGGGCTTTTCATATAGTGTCGCTAGGGTTTTCATCAATTCTTCTGTCATCTTTTCTTTTGTAGTATTAAATGCCACTGATGGTGCTAGGCATAATCAAATGCTTCCAAGTGCCTTTTTGTCCAAAAGGCCCCATTCATTGTTTGACATAAATCCCTGATTCTTGGCTTTTCCTTCCAATGGCTTCCATAAATCCTTCTGATACAGATAGTCTTCCATTTGCATCTTCCATAACTAGAAGTTTTTCCCATTAAATCTATCATCCCTTGGCTTACCCTCATCTGTCATTGCTCCCACTCAACCGTGAAACTTTCCTATAGAGGATAACTAAAAAATAACTAGGCTCTGATACCACTTTTTAGGATTAAGCCATGGACAAAAGTAACAATTACATGCAATTATAACCAATAACAAGAAAAATAATAGATCACACAAAAAAGAACACAAGGCACCAAGATTTAACGTGGTTCACCCAAACCTTGGGCTATGTCCACCAAATAGCATGTCCAATATTTTTATGATCCAGTGATTACAACCTTATTACAATCTGTAATCCCTTATAGCTCAATACTTCCACAAGAACCAATTTTGCATCACACCTATGAAACAATTCGTAACCCTAAGCCCTTTTACACAAGTATTTTAACCACTTTTAGGGTTATAATTAATAATTACATGTCAGCCCAAAATCTCAAGAAAATAGGGCCCAAAATAATTTATGAAGTATGTCCATTACTTTCTTGATCATTCACCACAATCTAATAGTAATGACCTCCTCATCATATACGATGGATTTTTCAAAGGGGTGATCTTGTCCATCAGCACTTGTACAATTATATCTCTAGCTCATTGAAATATAAATAGGAGCATCGATGTGTAGATTTCATTTCACTTCTAATCAAGTGACATTTTGTGATGCTTGGATCACAAATTCTAGAATAATAGAGAGAACATATTTCTATTCTATTTGTGTAACCAAGTAGAGAGATTAGATTCCTATATCATAATAGAATTTCTAGATTAATAATTCTAGCATAGAAATTCTAGAATAGCAATTCCTATCCCTCGAACCAAATGGGCCCTAAAATATTTCCCAAAATCAACTTTCAAACTTGACATGTTTGGCTATAGTAGTTTGGATTACGTTTCCAACATGAATTTGAAATAAGTAGCATCATAAAAAAGTTCCATTTAATTTGATTCCTTAAGTAGGGTGAAAAAGTGTTTTGACTAAGGATAATCTAATGAGTGATGCAAAATTCAAGCCATAACAAATATACATAAGCTATAAGAGAAAAGATATAGAATATTTAATTTATAGCTTCAAGAATGTCTTGGTATTATATAGTATGAATTATGAAAATAAGAGTAAGAGATGCAACTAAAGGGTTGCACATATTTCATTGTTATCATAAGCTTGTTGCCATGGTTTTTGTACTTGCCGAATTGCTAAACTTCCATCTTTTTAAGTTAAAATAAGTTCAAGCCTACCAAAGTACAAGCTTTAAAAGATCCTATAATTTATTGTATTTATAATAATTTTATAGCTTTGGTGCCTTCGCCTAGTCTCTAATTCCTCCCAACACTTTGAATTTTTAAAATTTGAAACCTGAAACCCAAGTTATGATAGGTTAATGAAATTTCTCAAAATGTGTGTTTTCAATCAGAACATTAACCTTTACACATTAAGAGGTTTAGAAATGAGATTCAAAACACATAATTGCATTTGAATTCTTAACATCCCTACCCAAAAAGTAGTTAAGAAAATCTCTTAGAATACACATTTTGAACACCAAATTCTAACCTCCAAAGACTAAAAAGTTTAAGTGGGAGATCAAAAACATGTATTTTGGAGAAAACTCTCAACCTCTTTTAAGAGGTTAATATTCCCAAATAAAAGTTAGTTATTTTTTCAAAGCCAAAGTGGAGGAGAATATAAATATTATCTTCATCTCAATGCAAGGAAAAAAGGAACTCTAAAATGTTAGATTGATAGTGAATTCAAAAAAATTGGGCTTTTGATTGCATATGGTATGATGAATGCTCGAAATATGAGGAAGGTTGTAACATGATATTGACTAAACTTCAATCTATCCAACTAGTGGCACACTTTTCATTGTGCATAGGGAAAAGAGGGCTAGTTTTAGAGCTAAATTCATAGTGACTAATATGTTTAGGGTATGTGCAGGAACATGCTGTGCCAAAAAGTGGTGATGTGAAAAATACGTAGTTCTGAAATGCCTCAAAGCATTTCAAAATCTATTCCAACTTTTTTCCCACCCATCCTAATACTAAATGAAAACAATTAATATCTTTATAAGGCCTACTATATCTTTTGATACCAACCCTATATGATCAACTTTAAAAACGTCCCAAAAATGTTATTTCGGCTTGTTCTTGTGTATTTTTACTTCAATCATGTAGCTGACGACTTTTTTTCCACCAAAATTTGATGAAATGAAAAGGGTTTCTTAAGAATATTCTTAGATTTCCATAAATGTAAGGCTTGTTAAATTATGAGTTCAGTAAGTATTTATTACTTATTTTCTAATGGAGTTACATATTAACTGTTGATTGACACACTTGGAAAAACACCTATAACTTTCAAATGGTACAACATTTTTGAAATCCAAAAGATGCATCACATTCTATGTTTCTTCTACTATAAGGAAAGAAAAAAAGAAAAGTTAAATTTTGTAGAGTTTTGAATTAGTTAAGGTGGTTAGACACGAGAGTTTTATTATTCCAAAAATACTGAAGTACAAAATTAATATTTAATTAAATTTATTAAGAATAAAAGTATCCAAAAATATGTGTCACATCTAGCCATGAGTCTACTTCTTATATCTAGAATTTTTTTTTTAAATATCATTATTTGATTTCTATTAAGGTGGTCATACATACATCTACTTCTTATTTTTGTCCTAAAATTTTTGTACTCTTGTATTACAATTTAATATTTCACCAATCAATTTTATTTTTTATTTTGTTAGATAAGGCCTAGTACTTTAGAAGCTAAATTCAATTTACTAGAGATTAATTTTTCAGAACATTTTGATATAAAGTTTATAACAAGTAGAAAATTGTATGTCAAGTTGACATAACCCTGATTTGCTGATTTTTTAGTGGCACTTAAGAGGATAGTTTGGTTGACCAATATCCTACACATACCCTTTACCAATATATTTTTTACGACTCCACTATGGATTCAAACATTAAAGATTAATCAGTTACCTATGATGAAGAAAGATGGTGTTTCCACATGAGAATGTGCTTCTAGTTCTCTAGCCAAATCTTGGTTTCTAGAACATGCAAGAAGAAATTATTTTAGATTTGAACACTCTAGCCTAGAGATATAGATTAAGTAATCATCAATAAATTGGGTAAATTAAGTTGTAGAAGAAGTAGAGATTAGAGAAATATTGCAAAGAGCTCCTATTAGTGAAAACATTGTGGTTTTTGAAAGAATAACTTCTATTTCAATATGGAACATGAAAAATCTTGGTCACAGTCAAGGTCAAGTAAACAATAATCAATAAGTTGGTTGATAAAAGTTTCCTTCCCTAGAATGATGGTTGGAAAATTTGATCGAGATATTGAATTTTGGGGACTGTATTTGAATTTTCAAGTTGTAAACATGGTTTGGTACAAAGGAAAAGTTGAAAGTGACAATGCTAGCAATAGTAATGATGAATTCTTTCATTACCAGAAGGAGAATTTTTTTGATGAACCAATACAATTTTATTTTTTGAACAATTTCTATTGGGAAAGGATTCTAGATCCCCAAATGGCTCATCCCCACTTGCTTCAAATTTTGTGAAAGATTGAAGAAGAAGATCGAAATTATTATGGTTTTCTTTCTCATGATCAAGAATCCTTTTTGGAAAAAGGTTCATATAAAGATCAAGGACTCATTGAAAAATGACTTCAACCTAAACCCATGATGAAGGATAATATAAATATCTCTTATACACCTATACCTCAAAAAAATGAGATTCTATATGATCCTAGACAAGTGAGCTTCTTAAAGAGTTTTTATGGTGGTTGGAGGTTGGATCCAGTAAAGCTTCATCGTTCTCTCCTTCAAACATTGAGAAATATTGAAAAAAGAGATGGAGGAAAGAGCTTGTTCATTTTAGATAACAATCAAAAAGAGTAATCATGTTCCTTCTACTACATCTTCTATTCAAGAAAATAAAGGTGGGAATCATTTTCTTGCTGATAGAAATTCTTGTAAGGAAAATATTGAAAGATATTTATTAGAAGGTGCATGCAGAAAAAAATATAAAGAAGAAATAAATGAGATAGAAAATGAAATTTGTATTTATTTTTGTTATAAATTCTAAAAGATCCCCAACGAAAATAATATGGAATCATCCATCAAATCAAAAATAAGGATCTTGAAGAACAAACATAAATTTTCCATACATGATTCTCGCAGCCACAAATTCAAGGGAATAACAAATTAGTGTTATAAGATGAACCTCACATAGTTGTCATTCCAAATTTTCTTGACTTCCTCTATGGAAAATACCTTCCTATTCATTAAACACTAGGACTCTATTGGTGAAGTCAATTCTTTAGAATCTATTTCATAATCTTCTACCACTACCACAACTAAAGAAAAAACCTCAAGTGAACTCTTGTAGGTATCTCCCTTTTCTTCAGAAATAAAATTCTTTACTTTCAAGGATGTTGAAGAATTTTTAGTGAGGGACACGATCATTACAAGAGTAGAAGATCATTTTCAAGAGAAAGATGACGAGTTATCAAGCAATCCTTTTCAAGGTTACATGAAAATACAATATGAAGCCATCCAATTTTATAAGAAATATGTTGAAGAGAATGTTGTGATGTGGAGACTAATCAAGCTCATAGGTTTATTTAGTGCAGTTTTCCCCTAGATTATTTATATAGGGGTTTAGGGGTAGCACCCTTGCAAGGTCCTAGGGTAGCACCCCAAGTAAGCTTCCTGCCATAGTATAGGGTTGGGTCAATGGGTAATGCTCTAGCAAGGGTTTTTTGGGGTAACACCCACAAAGCCAAAAATGACCCTGCTATTGTAAAGAGTGTTGGCTACTAATTTTCTATTGGATGACTTATTCAAGCCCTAATTTTGTAAGTGACAAAAGCTTCTATAAAATGGCTTAGGTTTAGGGATTTCATCATATATGGTGATATTGTAGCTTCTTGTGGAAATATTGAGCTATAAGGGATTTTGGATTGTAAACACTAAATAATAATATTATTGGACTTATTGTTAGTTGACACAGCCTAGGGATTTGGTGAACTACATTAAATCTTTGTGTCTTTTGTTATCTTTTGTGCAATCTATTATTTTCTAATATTGGTTGTACTTGCATGTAATATTATTTCTTTTTTTGTTTAATCCTAATAAGTGGTATCTAAGCCAGACTATCACCATTTTTTTATAGCTATCCTTTACAAGAAGCTCTCATGGTTGATTGGGAGTTTCACGATTGAGTGAGAACAATGATAGATCATGGTAAGATGAAGGTTGAAAAGTTTAATAGGAAAAACATGTTGTTATGGAAAATGAAAATGGAGAACTATCTTTATCAAAAGAATTTATGGAAGCTACCATTAGAAGGAAAAATGAAGAAACATGGAACTATGATAGAGGAGGATTGGTAGGTTCTAAATAGAAAGGAACTTAGAAGTATTTGATTATGTCTTGCAGCATCAGTGACATTTAACATTACAAAAGTAAAGAAAATAGGAGAGTTGATGCAAACCCTAGAAATGTTGTATGAATATCCCTTCACTTCAAATAAAGTATTTCTCAGGAAGCATTTATTTAATATGAAGATGATAGAAACTGGCTTAGTTGCAGATCATTTAAATGAGTTTAATGCTATTAGTAGTCAGTTATCTTCTATGAATGTCAATTTTGACAAAGAAATTAAGGCACTCTTAATTTTGTGCTCTTTTCCTCAAAGTTGGAATGGCTTTGTAATGGCTGTGAGTAATTCTATTTCTGGATCTAATACCTTAAAATATGATGATGTGATTTGTGTTCTTCTGAGTGAGGAAACTTGTAGGAAAACCTCAATTGGATCTACATCAGGAAGTGCTTTAAATGCAAAAAGTAGAGGCATAACAACTGAGGGATGAAGTAATTATGGAAATCATGGAAAATCAAGAGGAAAATCAAAGCGAAAGAGGTCTCAATCTAGAGGACAGAGAGATTACTTGTACTATGAAAAACTAGAGCATAAGAAGAAAGATTGTTGGACTTGAAAGAATAATGAAAGACATAAACTAGGAGTGAAAAAGGAGAAAAATGTGTTAAGTAACAAATCAAAAGAGAATTCTTTGCTTCTTTCTTTAGAAAGTGTTGATGATTCTTGGGTTTTAGACTCTGGGGCTTCGTTTCATGCTACACCCCATAAAGGTATTTTATTGGTTATGTACAAGGGGATTTTGGGCTTGTTTATTTGGGGGATAATGAACCCTATCAGATTGGTGGAAAGGGAAAGTTAATATTAAGATGCAAAATAGGAACTATTGGCTACTACATGGGGTAAGACATGTTCCAAGGCTGAGTAGGAATTTAATTTTAGTAGGAAAACTTGGTGATGAGGGTTGTGTAGTTACTTTTAATGATAAAAATTCGAAGGTTTCAATAGGTTCCCTTGTAGTAGGAAAAGGTGTGAAAGTAGGCACCTTATATCTTTGTACAAGTTATACTGTTCCTTCTACTTTAATTATTTCAGAGAAAAATGAATGTTTAGGAACATATGTTGTAGTTTAACAGGGAGAACATATTTTTGGTGTAGATTCTGATACAATGTTATGGCACTAAAGACTTGAGCACATGAGTTAGAAAGGTATAAAATTACTTCATTCAAAGAAAGTTGTACCAGGTCTGAAATGTTTTAATATGAATTTCTCTGAAAGTTGTGTGTATGTAAAACAAAAGAGAGTGAGTTTTGTGTAGACTAGGAAGGAAAAGAAAATGATAAATTAGAGCTTGTGCATACAAATGTATGGGAACCAGGTTAGGTATCTTCCCTTGGTGGCTCTTATTATTATGTTACTTTTATTGATGATGCAACTAGAAAAATATGAGTTTATTTTCTTAGATAGAAATATGATGTACTTCAATCTTTTAAGAAATGGAAATGCTTGGTTGAAAATGAGACTGGTAAAAGATTAAAATGTATTAGATTTGAGAATAGTGGTAAGTATTATTGTCATGAATTTGGAGATTATTGCTCCACTAATGGTATTCATAGACACAAATTTTTTCCAAGGACTCCACAAGAAAATAGAGGGACTAAACATATGAATAGGACAATAATGGAATGTGTAAGGAGCATGGGGTTGTATGTTGGGTTTCCCTCAAACATGTGGGTGGAGGTTGTCAATACTATTGTACATTTTATTAAGAGAAGTCCCTCTACTCTTTTGTTTTATGGTATTCCAAAGGAAGCATGGATTGGTATGGAGGTGAGTTATTCTTTTCTCAAAATCTTCAATTGTGAAGACTTTTCACATATAGATTCTAAAAATGGAACCAAGCTAGAAGCTGAGTCAAAGAAATGTAGATTTTTTGGATATGACATTGATGAATTTGCTTATAGGATTTGGAATTTGGAAAATCACAAAATTATAAGAAGTGGGAATGTCATATTCAATGAGAAAGTGTTGTACAAAGATCTGTTGTAGCAACATGAGAAGAAAGAAAATGATTATGTAGTGTTGGATAATACTCTAAAATATGATGTTCTAGAAGTTCCTCAAGATCTAACACCACTACAACAAAAAATACAATACACCCCAGTGAAGGTTAGATGGTCAACAAAGCTAACTAGATCTCTAGAAAGATTTTCTCCCTCTTTCTACTCTATTTTACTAATTAATGTTGGTGAACCTAAATTTTATGATGAAGTTGTACAAGTGATACAAAGATTCAATGGGATTCTACAATGAAAGAAGAAATGGACTCTGTGTTGAAAAATATTGTGTTTTATGTAAGTTGCATGCAAGTAAAAGGGCTTTGCAGAATAAATTGGTTTATAGGTTGAAAGAAGAGGATAGAGACAAGAAAAGATTTAAAGTCAGGTTATTTGTAAAAAGATTTTCAGAGAAAAATAGCATTAAGTTTGATAAGATATTCTCTCCTATTGTTAAAATGACTTCTATTTGCATTGTTTTAAGTATTGTGGCTACTAATGATTTGTATTTGGAGTAGCTTGATGTTAAAATTACCTTTCATCATGTTGATTTGGATGAAGAGATATATATGGGACAACCACAATAATTTTAGATCCAAGGTAAGAAGAACTTAGTGTGTAGATTGCAGAAAAGTTTATATGGCTTGAAGCAAGGACCTTAGAAATGGTATTTAAAATTTGACAGTTTTATGCATGATCATGGATACAGTAGGTGTCATTTAGATCATTGTTTTTATTTTAAGAGTTTGGATGATGATAACTACATTATTTAATTTTTATATGTTGATGATATGTTTGCAGGTGGGTCTAACATGGATCACATTAAGAGGTTAAAACAATAGTTAACACGTTTGTTTACTATGAAGGATTTGGGGGAAACAAAACAAATCCTTGGTATGAAAATTTGCAGAGATAGGAAGAACAAAAAATTGAGATTATCTCAAGCTAATTATGTTGAGAAGGTGTTGCAATGTTTCTCTATGAAGAATGCTAAAGATGTCGAAACATCTTTACCTAGTGATTTGAAGTTGACTAAGGAGATGTGTCCAAAGACACAAGAAGAGGAGGGTAAAATGTACAAGGTACCCTATGCTTCAGCTATAGAAAGCTTAATGCATGTTATGATATGTACTAGACTAGATATTTCACATGATGTGGGAGTTGTTAGCAGGTATATGATTCATCCAGAGATTGAACATTGGAATATAGTTAAATGGATTCTCAAATATTTGAGGGGAACATATTGTAAGTTTTAACATTTTGGGGGATCTTCTACTAATTTACATGGATATGGTGACTGAGATTTGGTAGGGGATATTATTACCACACATAGTACTACAGGTTGTGTATTTATTGTTGGTAGGATAGAAGTGAGTTAGAGTTCCTGGTTGCAGAAGGTTAATGTTTTTTCCACTACAAAGGCAAAGTATGTTGCTACTACAAAGGAAACCAAGGAGATTATATGGCTTTAGGTCTTAATGGAATAATTGGGACATCCACAGAGGGATACTTACTTGTTTATAGATAGATATAGTGTCTTTTATCTTGCAAATAATTTTCTCTACATTCAAAGACAAAACACATACAATTGTAGTACCATTTCATTAAGTTAGTTTTGGATGATGGACAATTAAATTTGGAGAAGATACATATAGATGATAATCAATCAGATATGTTTACCAAAGTAGTAACAAGGGAGAAGTTGAACTCCTCTTCAACTTTGGTGTGTCTTCTAGACTAAAGAGAATGAAAGAATAAAAAAATCAAGGGTAGTTTGATATTCTAGTGGGAGCTACAAGTTTAGCAATGCTATGATCAATCTCCAAATGGGAGGTAATTGTTATGGAGTCTGGTCAGTATTCAATGGGGAGATTGTTTTGATGTGGAGACTAATCAGACTTAAAGATTTATTCAACACGATTTCCCTCAAGATTATTTCTATAGGGTTTCTGGGGTAGCACCTCCAAGATGGGGTCAAGAGTCAACACCCCAGGTGTGCTCCATGTTGTAGTATAGGTTGGGATCGAAGGGCAACGCCCTTATGGGGGTTTCTTGGGCTAGTGCCCCTGAAGCCAAAAATAAACTTACTATTGTAAACAACATCGACTGTTATTTTTTCTATTGGATGACTTACTCTAGCCCTAATTTTGTAAGTGACAAAAGCTTGTATAAAAAGTCTTGGGGTGAGGGATTTCATAATGGATGTTTATATTGTAGCTTCTTGCAGCATTATTGAATTGTAAAGGATTGGGGATTGTAATCACCAAATAGTAATAGTATTGGACTTGTTGTTAGTGGACATAGCTGAGGGATTGGGTGAACCATGTTAAATTTTTGCATCATGTGTTTTCTTCTATACGATCTATTATTTTTTTATTTGGTTATATTTGCATGTAACTATTATTTTTTCCTATAGTTGATCCTAATAGAATAGACATTAGATAAATAGAAGGAAAATACTAATAAGGATTCGATGATTGGTTCAATGGAAATGGAAATTAAAGAACAACTTAAAGTAAGAGAAGATAAAACATAACTTTCTCACTCTTTCTCATGCACCAAACCTAAATTTGAAGTATTTGAGTTAATCAGTGAATATTACAATGAGGGAAACATCAAGAATTTTTTCTATCATCTTGAGTTACTAGAATGCTTTCAACTGAGAGGGTTACAAAATACTTATCATAATACTGAAAGGAACCTTGTACACAAAGTTGATAATATGGAGGAAATAATAATTTATTGTAGAAAGGTGATGATGGGAGAGACAACTTCATCATGATATGATAAGAAAAGTATTAGTATGGAAAATATATTTATCCAAAATGCTGATTAGTTCCATATAATTGTTACTCCTGATCATTATTGTGGTAGTCTAGATGATATATTTTCTGATACTAAATTATCTTTGCAAACCTTTCTATTGTCAAATGAGATATACAAATCTAATGAGATATTTTCCCATGATATGGTTAAAATAGTAGAAGATAGTAAGGTGATTGGATCAAATAGGGGAATAAATACTTTATTATCTCATTCACGTGCATTAGAAGGAAATATTGAGATGCAATGTCATACTACAAAAGCATTAGGCCCTAAAGAAATGTGTCATGATCAAATAATTAAGAAATCTGAAAAAAAAAAAAAAATTGTTAATAATTCTCTTTTACATTCATTTCCTCTACACGAATGCCTACCTATGATAAATTCTCCTAATTAGATGGATTTATTAGAGAGGGTGCATACCAAGAGGGAAATAGTGATTGATAATTCTTATGAAGAGGATCAAATGGGTGATCGGGTAGGAGAAGAGGAAGAAATGTATCATGAGAAAATTCATTTTGATAAGGATGTGCATTTAGATTGGAACCATTATATAAATGGTCCAACCACAATCATGAAAATGAGAGGAAAATATTTCCTAGTATCAAAAGAATTATAGGGCTTCATGATGATCAATCAATAGAACTCCAAGAAGAGGATTTACCAAAATGAGATAAAGATCAAGGTCGCATTATTAAGTTAGACATATCTACACTTCAACACTTTCAAAATGAAGTTATTAATAACATGCAATAGGAAGTAGTATTGCTTTTGAACTCACAAATTTTTGATGAAGCATGGTTATTTGGACACATTCCCTTGTCCAGAGATGTAAAGCATGCCAGAAATCTTAGAATTTGAATTCAAGAAGTGAGCATATGTTTGAGTCCACATAAACCTGAGAGTTTCCATATGTTAGCTCACCATTGTATTTATTTTCCTCAACTAGTGAATGGATTTGCATGATTATACTTTGAGTCACTAGAGGTAGGGACATCTACCTTGTGCATAGTCTAGTTAGGTGTTTTTGTTGTGTGCCCCATTTTTGGCCTATTTGTTTCTCTAGTTAGTCCCCTTTCCTTTTTTCCTTTTGGGTGACTCTATAGTACTTCATAAAGAACTATTCTAACTATTGGGTTCAAGTTTTTTCCTTTTTAGTTCTTGTCCCAAGATCGAGTTAGTTGTTTCCATGGTTTCCATACCTACCAAATTACAAAATTTCAACCTTTTAAGTCAAAATAATTTCAAGCATACCAAAATACAAGATTTTAAATTGCTTGGACCATTTATTTAATTTCTAATAGTTTTATGGATTTGATGCCTCCAGCTAGTGTAGCTCTGCCCAACACTTCAAATCTTTAAAATCTAGTACCTGAGTCCCAAGTTATGACAGGTTAATGAAAATTCTCAAAATGCATGTTTTCAATCAGAACATTAACCTTTAAGCATTAAGAGGTTAATCACAGGGGTTCAAAACATGTAATTTTGTTCAAATTATTAACCTCCCTATCCAAAAATGAATCAAGTAAAGCTCTTCAAACATGCATTTTAAACACCATATATTAACCTCTAAAGAATAAAAGGTTAAGTGGGAGATCCAAAACACATGTTTTGGAGACAATTCTTAACCTCTTTTAAAGGTTAATATTCACAAATAAAACTTAGTTATTTTTTCAATGACAAAGTGTAGGAGAATAAAAATATTCTTTTCATCTCAATGTAAAGAAAAATGGCACTCTAAAATGTTAGATTGATATTGAATTCAGAAAATTATCATTTTTTATTGCATATGGTATGATGAATTATTAAAACATGAGGAAGGTTGTACCAGATATTTATCTAGAGCTTCAATCTATCCATCTTTTGGTATAGTTGTCACATTTCACTTGGAAAATAGGGTCGGTTTCAAGATAGCTTCATAGTGATTTTTTTTAAAACCAAAAAATCCCAAAAAAAAACTATGAAAGAAGGATAAGCACATTTTACAAATGACAAGTTTGTTTTTATTTTCTTGAATTGTCTTGATTGTGCAAGAATGTCTTTTGATTACAATTCACAATGAAGTCGTTGTAAATTATGCAAAGAAGAGTGAAAATGTAACTAAAGACTTTTGTTAAATATGTAATCTAGGGTTACAAAGACTATAGTTAATTTCTAAAGAAGCTATAGAACTAAATAATTATTCTCATCCAACCATGCATCATAACAATTTGTAGAAGCCAACTCAACTAACTTTACCTCACAATGGATGGGGCCACCCAATATTTAAAAATAATAATTTTAAAAAAAAATTTTAAAAACTCTAAAAAATTGAAACCCAAAATATTCAAAACATCATTTTGCTCTCAATAAATCTATTTATTAAATTGAATGATTTAATGAAAAAATATTAGGCAATATATAACAAGCCAATTAGGAAAAAAGAAAAAGTCTTTAAAAAAATGACAAGTGCAAAAATATATAGATCTTTGCTCATATTTTGAGAATGTAGACAAAATAATGATAAAAAATCTCTTCTATACAAGCATGAATTTAATATAAATGGTGAAGTCATCTCTATTGAGCCAATACTTTTATATGTGCCTTATATGCAGTTCATGATATAAAAGAATTTTGAAGTTTGAGATACTATTAATTTTTCACTCTAGTCCTCACACCACCTCATATAACAGATCATGAAATTCAAATTTAGAGTGCAAAATACAATAGAGGTAGACCAAAATCCATACTACATTTTACATAAATAGAATAAAAAATCTTTGAACCTCCAACTTGTCTTCCTTTAATCTCTCATGCCCTTTCTACATACTGGAACTACTTTACTTATTGCATACCTTACTGAAGGATCATTCTAGACTTTTCCTTTAGTGATTCTTGAAACTTCTTTTTTTGTTGAAAAGGTGCTTAATGTATTTGCTCTACTTTTTGGGCAATGATTAAGGAGAAGAAACAATACTTTGTTTAGAGGAAAAATAGATTTTTTTTGTCCAAAAAAGGTATATGTTGTAAACAATATTTTATATTTTGAATCAATATAATTAAATTTTTTTCTATTTGTGCTTGATTTTTATTATCTCTATGTTTTTATGTGAGCAATTATTTGTTCCTTTTGTCTCTACTCCATCAATTTTTTATAAGAATATGTAGAAGATATTGACATTGTTTTATGAGAAGATATCATTGTGAGTGAAGGGAAAATCATAGAAAAGTTGAAGATCCAATGAGGAGATATAGTTATTGTGTGAGAAAAGAGAGAAAAGGGTTTGTAATTTTACAAAAGAGAAAGTTTAATTATTAAAAGAATGGCAAGAACCAGTGGAAGTATTTCACATCCTTAAATTCCAACCTTCAATGGAAAAAATTATGATTATTGGAGCATCCAAATGAAAACCATTTTTCATTCTTAGGGTGTTTGGAATTTAGTTGAAAGTGGTTTCCCTGAACCAGTAGACCAACAAGGATATCAAGCTCTTTCACGGGCTGAAAAGGATTTGTTCAAGGAAAAAAATGATGCTAAGGCATTGTTTTTTATTAAGTAGAGAGTGCAAAAATCAATATCCCCAAAGGTAGCTACTGCCAAAAGATCAAAGTAGGCATGGGAAATTTCCAATCAACATATCAAGGCACATGCAAGGTAAAAACTTTGAACTTATAAAATCTTAGAAGAGATTTTGAAAACTTACAAATGAAAGATTCATATTGAATAGATTCATTCTTCACTCTAGCTATAGGAATAGTAAATTAGATTGGATCTTATGGAGAAACTTTGGGAGATCAAAAAGTTCTAGAGAAAATACTTTGAACTCTACCTAATAAGTTTGATTCAAGAGTTACAACCATTGAGGAATCTAATGACCTCTCCCAACTTCTAATAAATGAGTTAATGTGATCACACTTATGACATGAACAAGGTTGTATCATTCAAGAACATCATCATTGCAGAATGCATTCAAGACTCGACTTTCATTTGGAAGAAAAAGATGAAGATTAGATTACAATATAGGCAAAGGTCATTTTACACCAAGAGGAGGAAGAGGAAATATACAATTTGAGAGTAGAAGACCAACACCAAGCTCACAAACCCATTTCACATCAACAAGAGGAAGGGAAGGAATTCATGCTCACAACCTTCATCAAGGAGAAATTTATGATAAATCTAACATCCAATGTCATTAGTGTAATAAATTTGGGTATTTTGTATTTGACTATAGAAAAAGACAACATGACATGAATAGGCAAATTGCACATTTTACAAATGAAAACCAACCCAACACTAGTGAGCAAAATGCCATCTTGATAATGTGCAATGTTGCACAAGAAAGTTCAAAATAAATTTTGTTCTTAGATAGTGGTTGTAGTAACCATATGAGTGAGAGTAAGGAAATATTTTCAACATTAGACAAATCTATAAAATTAGAGATTAAGTTGGGGAATGATCACCGAATATCAGTCTTGGGAAAAGGGTAAATTACCATAAGCAATAAGAAAGGTGAAGAAAATAATATTATTGATTTATATTATGTTCCTAAATTGAAACACAATCTCATAAGCATTTGGTAGCTAGTACAAAGGGGATATAGAATATATTTTGAAAATAGTGAGTGTGATTCTAAATAAGAAACCAAGCAATAGGCTGATTGCAAAATTTGAAATGACCCAAAATAGAATATTTCCACTTAAAATTCAAAGAAAACTATTCTTATAGCCACAAGAATTACAAAAGTAAAATGAATCATCTTTCAAATACTCATACAAAAATGAATTGAATCTATGGCATTTAAGGTTTGGTCATTTAAACTTTAAAGGATTTCAAATTTTATATAAGAAAAAAATGTGTGACGGGTTGCCATCAATAGAGCCACTCAAGAAATCATGTGAGCATTCCATCTTGGAAAAGAAACATTGAGAAAAAAATTCTAGTAGGAAAGTCCTATAGAGTGAAACATCCACTTGAGATAGTGTATTTGGATGTTAGTTGGCCATTGCAAGCACCATTGTTAAGTGGAAAACTTTATTTCTGGACATTTGTTGATGATTTTAGAAGGAAAGTTAAGGTTTATTTTGTGAAATATAAACCAAAAGTATTTTTTTATTTTATTTAAATATTTCAAGGAAAATTTTGAGAAAGAAAGTGGATACTACATCAAAACATCAAGAACTGACCAAGGTGGAGAATACATATCAAATGATTTTCTGAATTTTTACAAAGAAAATGACATAAAGAAAAATCTTACAACAAGGTACACTGCACAAAAAATGGAGAAATGAAAAAGAAAAATAGAACAATTATGGGGATGAAAAGAAGTATGTTAAAGGAGAAACACTTTCGAAATGAGTATTGGGCTGAAGCGGTTACATTGTTAACATACATACTAAATAGATGTCCAAAAAAAGCTATAATAAATAAAACACCAGAAGAACCTTGGAGAAGAAGGAAGCACAATATATCACACTTGAGAGTATTTGATTGTGTGGCATACTCATTGGTTCATCAAGAAGTGAGATAAAATTGGATGATAGAGGCGAGAAGTGCATATTTGTGGGATATAGTGAACAATCCAAGGCATATAGACTATACAATCCCATTATAAAGAAATTGATAATAAGTCTTGATGTTGAGTTTGAAGAAGAAGAAGCATGGGATGGTAGCTCAGATAAGTCAACTATGGTTGTAGGTAGTATTACATAAGAGAATGAAGATAATGAAACTCAAGATGTGGATTCTACAACATGTGCACATTTTCCTAAAACACCCACAAGGGAACCTACCACTCAAAACACTACTACTTTAGCAAGAACTAAAAATAGTGAGTCTTTTAATACAACACTTGCATCAGTAAGATCAAGGTCTATAAATAGTTCAAGGAGGACACAAAGCCTTAGGGACATATATGATGAAATATGAGAGGTTGAAAAATGATGATTTATGCATTAATTTTTCACTCTTAACACAAGCTGGTCCAATTTATTTTGAAGATATTATTAAAGATGACAAATGGATTTTAGCCAGGAATGAAGAAATTCAGTCAATAAAAATGAATGAAACTTGGCATTTAGTAGAGCTTCCTAAAGGCAAGGATGTGATTGGAGTTAAGTGGGTTTACAAAACAAAGTATATTGTTGATAAAAAAGTATAGAAACACAAGGCAAGATTAGTAGCCAATGGCTTCACAGAAAAAATCGGTATAGACTACAATGAGACATTTGCACCCATGGTAATATTAGACACTATTAGATTGGTTTTATCCATATCAGCTCAAAACAATTGGAAGATGTATCATATGGACTTGAAATAAACATTATTTAATGGAATTTTTGAAGAAGTGTATATAAAATAGCCACCAAGATATGAAATTTTGGGAGAAGAACATAAGGCATAAAACCTAAAAAGGCACTATATGGCTTGAAGCAAGCTCCTAGAGCTTGGCACAATTAAATAGATTCTTATTTTATGAATAATAGGTTTAGTAAGTGTGGCTATGAACCAAATTTGTATGTCAAAGTGAGAAATGAAGGAAAAATATTGATTGTTTTCTTATTTGTAGATGATTTGATATTCATTAGTAACCTGTCAATTAAAAAATTCAAGGAAACCATGAAAAATGAATTTGATATGACTAATTTGGGGCTCATGAGATATTTTCTTGGGATAGAAGTAAATCAAAATTATCAAGATATTTTCATTATTCAAAGTACGTATGCTACTAGTTTGTTGAAAAGATTTAAAATGAAAAATGTAAATGCAACCCCTATGATAGTTGCATTGGATTTAAAACTTAGGAAGGATGATGAAATTCCTAATGTAGATGCAACTATATTCAAAAGCTTAGTTGGAAACCTTCCATATTTGATAGCTACAAGACTAGACATAATGCATGGAGTTAGCCTCATTTCTAGATTTATGGACAAATATATCATACATGAAAAAGAGAGCTCGTTAGTGTTACAGTTCAGCTTAAGGTTATGGTTACAATTATAGTTATATAATTAGGGTTCAAGTTAGAGTTAGAGCTAGTTAGGGTTCAAGCTATCTAGCTAGAGTTAGAGATATATAAAATTAAGGTTAGAATTTGAGTTAGGGTTAGGAGTAGATTAGGGTTAGAGTTAGGGTTTGAGTTAGAGTTAGTTAGAGTTAGGGCTAGGGTTAGAGTTATGATTAGAGATAGAGTTAGGACTAGGTTATAAGGGTATAGTTAAAGTTTGGGTTAGCAAATTAGGGTTATTGTTATGTAACTACAATTCTACAATTAGGGAACTACTAAACTCCCTAGGTTATTTATAGGGTGAACTAGGGTTAGGGGTGGAATTAGAGATAGGGTTACAATTAGGGTTACGATTAGAGAGAGAGTTAGGACTAGGGTTAGGGTTAGGGTTAGAATTAAAGGGTTATCTATTTAGGGTTTGAGTTTGAGTTAGAATTAGAGTTAGGGTTAGGGTTAGATTAGGGTTTGAGTTTGAATTAAGGTTAGATTAGGGTTAGAGTTTGAGTTAGGGTTAGGGTTTGAGTTTGGGTTAGAGCCAGTTAGAGTTAGGACTAGGGTTAGGGTTATGATTAGAGATAGTGTTAGGACTAGGTTATAAGAGTATAGTTAAAGTTTGGGTTAGCAAATTAGGGTTATTATTATGTAATTACAACTTTATAATTAGGGAACTACAAAACTACTTGGGTTATATATAGGGTGAACTAGGGTTAGGGTTAGGAGAGGAATTAGAGATAGGACTATGATTAGGGTTACAATTAGAGATAGAGTTAGGACTAGGATTAGGGTTAGGGTTAGAATTAAAGGGTTATTCAGTTAGCGCTTGAGTTAGAGTTAGAATTAGCATCAGGATTACGGTTAGAATTAGGGTTAGAGTTAGGGTTAGATTAGGGTTAGAGTTAGGGTTAGAGTTAGTTAGAGTTAGTTAGAGTTAGGACTAGGGTTAGAGTTATGATTAGAGATAGAGTTAGGACTAGGTTATAGGGTTATAGTTAAAGTTTGGGTTAGCAAATTAGGGTTATTGTTATGTAATTACAACTTTATAATTAGGGAACTATAGAACTACCTAGGTTATATATAGGGTGAACTATGGTTAGTGTTAGGGGTGGAATTAGAGATAGGATTAGGATTAGGGTTACGATCAAAGATAGAGTTAGGACTAGGGTTAGGGTTAGGGTCAGAACTAAAGGGTTATCTAGTTAGTGTTTGAGTATGTATTAGAATTAGAGTTAGAGTTAGGGTTAGATTAAGGTTTGAGTTTGAGTTAGGGTGAGATTAGGTTTAGAGTTTGAGTTAGGATTAGATTAGGTTTTCAGTTTGAGTTAGGTTAGATTAGGGTTTGAGTTACGGTTAAGGTTAGATTAGGGTTATAGTTAGGGTTAGATTAAGGTTTGAGTTAGGGCTTGAGTTAGTTAGAGTTAGTTTTTGGCTTAGGGTTAGGGTTAAGAATTAGAATTAGAGTTCTAGGGTTAGCAATAACGATATAGTTAAATTTTGGGTTAGAAAACTAGGGTTATTATTATGTAATTATAACTTTATAATTAGGAAACTACATAACTACCTTCCTATTACATATAGGGTGAACTAGGGTTAGGGTTATGGGTGGAATTAGAGATATAGGATTATGATTAGAGATAGAGTTATGACTAGGGTTAGGATTAGAATTAAAGGGTTATCTAGTTAGGGTTTGAGTTTGAGTTAGAATTAGAGTTAGTGTTATGTTTAGAAATAGAGTTAGAGTTAGGGTTAAGGTTAGATTAGGGTTAGAGTTAGGGTTTGAGTTTGTGTTAGAGTTAGGGTTTGGCTTAGGGTTAGGGTTAAGAATTAGAATTAGGGTTCTATGGTTAACAATAGGGGTATAGTTAAAGTTTGGGTTGGCAAATTAGGGTTATTGTTATGTAATTACAACTTTATAATTAGAGTTTGAGTTTAAGTTATGTTAGATTAGGGTTTGAGTTTGAGTTTGAGTTTACACATATAACATGTTCACATGAACATATCCTAGTTTACACATATATGTTCACCTGAACATATGAAAAATAGGAATTGTACTTTTTCCAAAGTTTGCCAAATTTTTTCATGTCACAAAAGTGGGACCCATTATTATGGGATTGCCCCATAGGTATATATATGTACTAATGTATTATAATTGGAATGTCTATGGTATATCCTTATATTAGTAGTTGTCTAAAATATGAGCATGCATCTCCTATAGATAAATGTTAAAACTACAACATTGACATGGTGATACATTCACTAAAGCACCCAAATTTATTGATCGATGATGTAAAAATTATATGTATTGTTGATAAATACAAATAATTTTCATGTCTTATCATTTTCATCTCTTGACATTGGAGACTCCTCTAAATTTTCAAGAGTCTACTGATTGTGGAGTTGTTGTTGGAGTCGCAAGTTTTGAAGCATTGACTATGGTACTAAAGAGTTCCCCTAATTTGATTTTTTATTGATAAGACTTAGTATTAAAATTTGAAATTTTATTTATCTAGGTATTTTAGTAATTATTTTGATTATTTTTGTAGTTTCTTTTTACTCAAAATCATCTACGTACCCTTGAGGTTAATGTACAAAGTGACTATTTGTTTGCAATAATAAAATATTTCATTTTATGTCTATATATATTTCAATTTTGATGTATAGTAGTTATTGATGGTTATACTTTTTATTTGTCAGCTTGAATTAAAAGAGAGTCTAGATAGGAGGACTAGTGAGTGTATTTGGAAGACCCCCTCATCCACACCTTCACGTCATGGGAAGGAGTAGATTAGGGATGCACATTGTATGCCTATATGTGATTAGTGTACACATTTTTTTAATATTTTATTGGATATAGTCGAGGTATGACATATTGGACATGTGTTTGATATATGAAATTATTAGACATACATTTGATGCATGATATTATTGAACATATATAGTTTACATTTGAAATTATTAGATAACAAATTATATATTTTGTTTATATTGCAATTTAAATTATTGAATTTTGAAATATCTATCCATTAAATCTGATAAAATTATTGTATCTTAATAGTAATTATAAATAACGTATTTTTGGTGTATACGGTGGTTTTTTTGAAGGTACCCAATGATGATTGGTGTGACCTAACATCAGAGGACATATAATTTTCGTGCTTGTCTACTTCTTTTACTATATTAGTTTTACATACTCTACTTTTAAGAAAGTTTCAACTTTCGACAACCTAAGCATTGCGCAATTATTTACTCATATTCATTTCACATTATGAATGATTTGACGCCACTTCCAATTGAGAATTACCAAACCAAGAAATGTCGATCAAATTTTGTCAATATTACATGTTGCTCAATTTACATATACAACAATAAAAATATCAAAATTGCAATAATATCTGATCTTTGATAAGGTTATGGAAAACTAAATTTCGCTCAATTGAGATTGAGGATTCTGAACAAAATGTGTTTTTTATAGAGAATTTGTGTCATGTGATCGAATATTTAAGGATATAAAAGAAAGTTGAAGAATATTTCACAATTAATTTGATAGATACTTGTGGAGATAGTCCCGCTTCACATCTTAGCGCAGCTATGGGGAACAACAAAACTTTAAATCTGTATAGCAGCCACTGCATTCATGTGTAGCATTCAAGCTCACTAAGCTCACAAAACCTGTAGAGATCGTGGAAAAAATATTTAGACTGCAAAACGAAAGTTAAATACAAAAAAAAACATTGAGCCCAGAATCCCTTTATTCTACGCAACGCTATTACAAATGGTTCACTGTATTTACCCCATTGTTCAACTCCGTAGACGTCTGTGGAAATAGAGGAAAACATAAGCAGCAGTACAAATCCAAATAGCTGCAAAAGGAAACCCAGTTTGAGAGCCATGGTCTTCATCTCTACATTTCTTTAACGGCAAGTTGCAATTTATAGTGCCTAAACGTATAAAGCTATTTTTTATTCATTTTTCTGTTGGAAGTTTATCAACAAGTTCAAACACGAGGGCGGATTTATGGTAACGTTGACATTGGACCGAAGCATTCGACCGTATCTATCGGGATAGTTATTTCACTTCTGACTCACGACTTGTTAGCCATATGATCTTATCATGATGATGCATTCATTGGCCATATGTAGACTTCCTAAACATATTGAATTGACTACGTTGTAAAGACTTCTAAATGGCTGTTTCAAAGTTGTACTACCAGTTGAATGCGTCAATTGGCCAAATTCATATCTTGTTATTACCCGTGGATTTTTATTTCCTCTATTTTACTAACAAATGTGTTTTTCTGAGTTTGCTATACTACAATCATCTTTTGTTATATATGCATTTATGGGTTGAGGTAAACATTCAAAGTTTGTATTATATGATTTGGCAGGTACAATGTATATATGGCTTATAATTTTTGTTTTCTCAAGTTCAAATTTATAAAGAGATAAGGTTGAATAGATGACATTTATAAAGCTTTTTCCTAATGTTATATATTTGTCAAAAATAAGAACATAAACTTTTCTATTTAGTGTAGTTATATTGCACAATAATATGGTATGTTTTAGACATAACATGTATGTTCCCAAGTTCTTGTGGACAATACTTTCTAATTTCATATCATTTGATCTCTTAAATCTAGTGTAGACTTCTAGATGCTATTAACACTTGAATACCTTAAATAAATACATGTACTGGACAAGTTAGGATTCCATGAAGTTGTAAACTTCAAAGTATCAAACTACAATACTACAAACCTCAAGAGAAGAATGAAGAACAATTAGATTTAATGAAAGAGTATGCAATGCAATGATATGAATTGTTACTAAATTCTTTAATAAAAATAATCTTGGATGCTTGTATAAATTCAATGGGGTGAGTATAAATTAAATTATTGCCACTCAAGAGACTACTTGGGCAAAACCAACATGGGATAAATTAAAATGAATGTGGGTATATAAAAAGCTTACTAGAGATATTAGATGCAAGACATCAAAGATATTTTAAATAACACATAGAATAAATATTTTTATATGATTGTAGCATGTGGTATTGAGCTATCCCATGTAAACTTGATTATAATAAACTAGATATACTCAAACACCACCCTTAATTACAACATCTAGAGAAGAAAAGTATTATAAAAGTGATGCAATACTAAGAATTAGATGCAACATTTGGTTCCTAGATACTTGACCATTTTAGGTACTTGTACACAACTTATCATCTAGCTAATCTCTCACAAAGCGAGAAACATAGTAAACATAATAGCATAACAATCCTCTCCAAAGAAAAGTTGGACAATAGATGAAGGGATGTGTGTATGTTTGACACTAATATCACATCAAGAAATGCATCCATAATATGAATCGAATCCCAATGATAGACCACCAATATGAGAGAAAAAGAAGAGGACTGATGCCTATATAGAATAATATCTTATGGGGATGGTAAGTCATTGAATAAACATTAACTATCTGATTATTACAAATAACATTCATTCCATTAGAGAGAATTGAAACTATGTATGTATGTGGGTATGATTCTCATTCCAACTAAGTTGTATAACATTGAAGCATGGAAATGACTACGAAAATTAGGAAACCTACTTTGATGTTTCATTGTCCATGAAAGACTTCCTAAACATATTGAATTGACTACGTTGTAAAGACTTCTAAATGGTTGTTTCAAAGTTGTACTACCAGTTGAATGCGTCAATTGGCCAAATTCATATCTTGTTATTACCCGTGGATTTTTATTTCCTCTATTTTATTAACAAATGTGTTTTTTTAAGTTTGTTATACTACAATCATCTTTGTTTATATATGTATATATGGGTTGAGGTAAACATTCAAAGTTTGTATTATATGATTTGGTAGGTATGATGTATATATTGCTTGTCATTTTTGTTTTCTCAAGTTCAAATTTATAAAGAGATAAGGTTGAATAGATGATAGTTACATAGCTTTTTCCTAATGTTATATATTTGTTAAAATAAAAACATAAACTTTTCTTTTTAGTATAGTTATAATACACAATAATATGGTATGTTGTAGACATAACATGTATGTTCCCAAGTTCTTGTGGATAATACTTCCTAATCTCACATCATTTGAGCTATTAAATCTAGTATAGACTTCTAGATGCTATCAACACTTGAATAGCTTAAATAGATACATGTACTAGACAAATTAGGATTCCATGAAGTTGTAGACTTCAAAGGATCAAACTATGAAACTAAAGACCTCATGAGAAGAATGAAGAACAATTAGATTTAATGAAAGAGTATGTAATGCAATGATATGAATTGTTACTAATTTTTTTAATAAAAATAATCTTGGATGCTCATATAAATTCAATGGGGTGAGTATAAATTAAATTATTGCCACTCAAGAGACTACTTGGGTAAAAACCAAAGTGGGATAAATTAAAATGAATGTGTGTATATAAAAAGCTTACCAGAGATATTATATGCAAGACATAAAAGAAATTTTAAATAACACATAAAATAAATACTTTTATATGATTGTAGCATGTGGTATTGAGCTATCTCGCATAAACTTGATCATAATAAAATAGTTATACTCAGACACCACCCTTAATTACAACCTCTAGAGAAAAAGGTATTATAAAAGTGATGCAAGAGTAAGAATCAGATGCAACATTTGGTTCCTAGACACTTGACCATTTTAGGTACTTGTACACAACTAATCATCTAGGTAATCTCTCACAAAGGGAGAAACATAGTAAACATAATGGGATAACAATACTCTCCAAAGAAGAGTTAGACAACAGATGAAGGGATGTGTGGAGGTTTGACTCTAATATCAAATCAAGAAATACATGCATAATGTGAATCCAATCACAATGATAGACCACTAATATGAGAGAAAAAAAGAGAGGCTTGATACCTATATAGAATAATATCTTACAGGGATAGTAAGTCATTGAATAAACATTAACTATCTGATTATTACAAATAACTTTCATCCCCTTAGAAAGAAGTGAAACTATGTATCTATGTGGGTATGATTCTAATTTAAACTAGGTTCTATAACATGGAAGCATGAAAATGACTATGAAAATTAGGAAACCTACTTTGATGTTTCATTGTCCACGAGAGATGTTAGTGAAGAGTTGATGTACGTACATGTCTAGGCAAATAAGAACACTAAAATCTATAGTTATATAGAAACTAACATAGAGAAAAATCCAAAGATGAATATACTAAAATACTATTTGTACCAAAATTTGAAGGACAATTATGGTCCTCCTAGTAAACTATGTTACGATGCATGATCCATTTGTTTCAAGAAGTCATTGAGAATGAAAGTAGAGAAACTATTCTTGAAGAATTAGAAACATAGAAGGAATCTTAGTTGAAATGTCAAACTCATCTAAAGAAACATAGTCATATGATATCTTTGTTCAAGAATAAAAATATATTATAAGATTATTTAGAAAGGGTTGAGTATCAACATCTCCATATTTTTCCAATATACAAGTTCAAAAAGGTTGAGGATATTCAATATCAATAATAGTATCCAATATGTGATCATCAACATGCATAGCAAAATCTCCTAAGACATATGCCTTATGTTGTTTCCAATACATACCTTTTTTAGGTAATCTAACAAGAAGAACATGATCATACAATACAAAAATAAGTAAAGCCCACAAAGATGTGTAATGGTGCAATCTCTCCCTTTCCTATATAGTTTCCACTTTACAATAAAATTATGAGATAATGAAGTGTATAATGCATAGTAGACATAAAATTCTTCAAAAATGATAAGAAACAAGAAAAATCTTTAAATGACAACAAAAATAGGCAACCTAGTCTCACGAGATTGGAAAGAAAGTACGATGTGTAAAAGCAATTGATGACAATTTACTAGCATTTGGAAATCATCAATGTTGATGATGACACCGGATACCACTCCCTAAAATAATTCATAATCTTCTCAAAATGATGTCATTGTGGGTTTTAAGTCCACTATAGTCAACAGAAAACATGTTTTGATATATATGAAGTAGGATTATATGGATATCAATTGACAAATAAATCACTTGAAGAAAAATAATAGAACAAATAATATATTTGTGCTATAAATATCAATGCAACTTTACCAAGTTCAATATCATGAATATACTACTATATAAGAGGTGAATCAATTTAATTGATACCATTTTTAGATGGAAGTAATGTGGGGTTCGAATGGTGAAATTAGGGCTTGATATGTGTCACAAATGAACTATATTGATAGTTGCAACAAACCCTTATGACATATCACCTTGAAGGAAACCAAGTGACAATATTTTCATTACTAAATATTTATGCACATAGATTATAAGTTATACTATGTTTTATTAAATAACTATTGAGATTGATGAAATCTCAACCCCACAACTCCCAAGTATCTCTACATCCAAAGACTTGTTATAGAAAGAGAGGAGAAAAGCTATGGAGGCTCAAAATTGAGAGATCCACAGAAGATGAGACATTTGTAATGTACAAAAAGGAATTGAAAATTCTATTGAATGAATGATTAATTACAAAGAGATCAATCCTTATAAAGGAGATCAAAACCCTAAAAGGTAAACCTTATGTTAGACAAACTAATTATTAGATGTCTAAAGTTTAGCTTAAGCTAAATAAAGTCAACTAGAAAATATATAACTAATCTAAAACCCACCCTAAAGATAAACATAGGGAGTAGCTAAGAGACTAGAAACGACTACTAAAAATATATTTGGGTCCCAACAAAAAAGGCCTAGTGAGGTACCAAAGTAGAAACCAAATATTTGTAAAGAGGAGAAATAGGGAAAATTCCACATGAGAAAAAACCTACTCCAAAAAATTATGCTAAAAAGTAGTGAAGGACTTAAAAAGACTTTAAACTAGGGAATATCCTAGAAGATAGGAACAAAAGGATGAGCATGTAGAACACCACTAAAGCATGTAGAAGCTACAAAGTTGTATCAAAATTAAAAACTCATATGAAGAACCTACACTGAAATAGAACCTGAGTAGGTAGAGAAGAGTATAATATGCATGAGTGCTCTTAGAACACACTACTTGAATCAAGAGGCACAAAAAGGAAAAAAACTAAGCTAGATGATACTCATGGAATGAAACACTAATGTCTAAAGAGATGATCAATCAAACATGGAATGTTGCATCCAAAGTAGGAATTAAAAATAGAGTGTCTATATATGGTAACTAATCCATTTCAATGAAATACATATATAACTAGCCATTGTATTTTCTTAGTATGTAGGAACAAATAGTGAATACATAACTTAATCCATCAACCCAAGGAAACATAAGAACCAATATAAGAATCCCCACTATTGTAGAAAAGGAAGAGGTGATAGGAAACTAAAAAAGTGGGCGAAAATAACTACATCTCAAGGAACCATGATCAAGATGCACAAAATAAAACATATGTGCATAGCAAGATGATCAATCTTAGACACATCATGAAGCTAATGTCACAGAAGTGAAACTCACTAGACAAAGAAAGATGGATTTATAGTAATGTTTACATTGGATAGAAGTAGTTGACCATATCTATCAGTATAGTAAATTCTAACTGATAACTTGTTAGCCATATGATCTTATCATGATGATGCATCAATTAGTCATATGGAGACTTCCTAAACATATTGAATTGACTACGTCGTAAAGACTTATAAATGGTTGTTTCAAAGTTGTACTACTAGTTGAATGTGTCAATTGGCCAAATTCATATCTTTGTTACCTGTGGATTTTTATTTCCTCTATTTATTAACAAATGTGTTTTTTTTAGTTAGCTATACTACAATCATCGTTTGTTATATATGTATATATAGGTTGAGGTAAACATTCAAAGGTTGTATTATATGATTTGGTAGGTAAAATGTATAAATGGCTTGTAATTTTTGATTTCTCAAGTTCAAATTTATAAAGAGAAAAGGTTGAATAGATGATATTTACCTAGCTTTTTCCTTATGTTATATATTTGTTAAATATAAGAATATAAAATTTTCTATTTAGTGTAGTTATATTGCACAATAATATTGTATGTTTTAGACATAACATGTATGTTCCCTAGTTCTTCTTGACAATACTTTCTAATCTCACATCATTTGGGCTCTTAAATCTAGTGTAGACTTCTAGATACTAGAGTGGGTATATAAAAAGCTTACTAGAGATTTTAGATGCAATACATGAAAAATATTTTAAATAACACATAGAATAAGTATTTTTATATGATTGTAGCATGTGGTATTGAGCTATCCCATTTAAACTTGATTATAATAAACTAGATATACTCAAACACCACCCTTAATTACAACCTCTAGAGAAGAAAAGTATTATAAAAGTGATGCAATACTAAGAATCAGATGCACCATTTGGTTCCTAGATACTTGACCATTTTAGGGACTTGTAGACAACTAATCATCTAGCTAATCTTTCACAAAGAGGGAAACATAGTAAACATAATGGTATAAGAATCCTCTTCAAATAAGAGTTGGACAATAGATGAAGGGATGTGTGGAGGTTTGACACTAATATCACATCAAGAAATACATTTGTAATGTGAATCAAATCCTAATGATATACCACCAATATGAGAGAAAAAAGAGAGGCTTGATACCTATATAGAATAATAACTTATGGGGATGGTAAGTCATTGAATAAACATTAACAATTTAATTATTACAAATATATTTCATCCTGTTAGAAAGAAATGAAACTATCTATCTATGTGGGTATGATTCTCATTCCAACTATGTTGTATAACATGGAAGGATGAAAATGACTATGAAAACTAGGAAACCTACTTTGATGTTTTATTGTCCATGAAAGATGTTAGTGAAGAGTTGATGTAGCTACATGTCTAGGAAAATAAGAAAGCTAAAACATATAGTTTTACAGAAACTAATATAGAGAAAAATCCAAATGTGAATATACTAAAATATTATTTGTAACTAAATGTGAAGGATAATGATGGTCCTCCTAGTAAACGATGTTACAAAGATCAATCCATTTGTTTCAAGAAGTCATTAAAAATGAAGGTAGAGAAAGTATTCTTGAAGAAGAATTTGAAACATAGAAGGAATCTTAGTTGAAAGTCAAACACATCTAAATAAACATAGTCATATGATATCTGCGTTTAAGAATAATAATATATTATAAGATTATTTAGAAAGGGTAGAATATCGATGTCTCCATATAATTCCCAAATACAAGTTCAAAGAGATTGAGGACATTCAATATGAATAATACTATCTAATATGTGATCATCAGCTTGCATAGTAAAATCTCCTAAGACATAAGCCCTATTACATTTCCAATCAATACTTTGTTTAGGTAATCTAACAAGAAGAACATGATTATACAATACAAAAGTAAGTAAAGCCAACAAAGATGTGTAATGGTGCAACCTCTCCCTTTCCTATATAGTTTCCATTTTACAATGAAATTATGAGATAATGAAGTGTATAATTCATAGTAGGAAAATAAAATTGTTTAAAAATTCTAAGAAACAATAAATATCTTTAAATATAACAACAAAAAATAGCCAGCCTAATCTCACGAGATTGGAAAGAAAGTATGATGTGAAAAAGAAATTGATGACAATTGACTAGCATTTGGAAATCATCAATGTTGATGTTGACACCTAATACCACTCCCTGAAATAATTCATAATCTTCTCAAAATGATGTCATTGTGGGTTTAAAGTCCACTATAGTCAATAGAAAACATGTTTTGATATATGAAGTAGCATTATATGGATATCAATTGACAAATAAATCACTTGAAGAAAAATAATAGTACAAATAATATGTTTGTGCTATAAATATCAATGTAACTTTACCAAAATCAATATCATGAATATACTACTATATAAGAGGTCAATCAATTTAATCAATACCATCTTTAGATGCAACTGATGTGGAGTTTGAATGGTGAAATTAGGACTTGATATGTGTCACAAATGGACTATATTGATAGTTGGAACAAACCCTTATTATATATCACCTTGAAGGAAATCTAGTGATAATATTTTCATTACTAAATATTTATGCATATAGATTATAAGTTACACTATGTTTTGTTAAATAATTGTTGAGATTGATCAAATCTCAACCTCACAACTCCCAAGTATCACTACATGCAAAGACTTGTTATAGAAAGAGAGGAGAAAAGCTAGGGGGGCTCAAATTGAGATATCCACAGAAGATGAGACATTTGTGATGTGCAAAAAGGAATTGAAAATTGTATTGAACATGAGTAATTACAAAGAGATCAATCCTTATAAAGGAGATCAAAACTCTAAAAGGTAAAACCTATAAATTTGTCAATATAATATTATTAAAAATGATTCACAGTATGGGTTGAAGTTTTGATTTTCAAAATGAGATATTTGCTAAGGTTTTTTGAGTACATAGTAGTTTAAGAGACCCAACATTCCATTAAAAACATCTTAGTAACAAAACACATTTTCATATAAAATGAAATACCATTTAAACAAAATTAGAATTTCATTAAAATTTTCCCAATTAAAATTGAATTATAGTTTCTAATTTTTTACCCTTGCTATTGTTACCCTTGCAACCAAGCTGCATTGAGGCAGCAAGGGGGGACGGGGAAGGTCATGTCCTCTATTTTCCTATTTAAAAATAAATAAAATTAAAACAAACCCCTCCTCCCCCCGCAAAATAATAATATGAAACATTTTTCTAAAATTATTTACCCTTAAAAAATATAAAGATTACCATAGTATTTTTTATTAATGTGGCAATTCATACATACATACAAACATATATATCCACCTTAGATCTCGTAGGAAAATTATTTGCAACCAATCAAATTTTATAATAAGAAACTTTTATTGGTTTCCAAATCCTACCCATAAACTCATTTTCATCAATTATGATCCTTTCAATGAGGGTTTTCAAATCTTTTACTTTCATAGATGTTCGGTAACAAAGAACAAGAATTTTCTCAAACATGGGTTTCAATCCAAATACTATTTCTGAAACAAGATCCATAAAAAAATATGAAGTAGACAAGGGTAATTCGAATGGGGTTTACTTTTGAAAATCTCAATATAATTCCTACCCCTAACTAATGTTAAACCTGACGAACGTTCGAAGAATGCAAAAATTCCTGTCTCCCAAAACTGTTTCTAAAACTTTCTTCTCCAAACATGTCTATGGAGAAATGAGCTCTAATTTACTAATAGAGAGTTTTCTCTTAAAGGGTTTCAATTTTCTAACATGAAAAAGCCTTTTATTTATTATTTTTAATATCATATGAAAACTTTTTTCTTTTTAATTAAAATAAAATTTATTTAATTTTTTCTCACTTTCTTTTATTAAATAATAAGAGGTATTTAAAAGTATATTTATTAATTGAAATAATATTAATATTTAGAGTTAATTATTAAAATGAAAGTCCTAAATTAATTATTATTAAATTAAATAAATATAATCACATCAAATTTGAAAATTTCATTAAATCTTTTAAATTCAATTCTTCTATTTAATTAATTACTCAATTAATTAAATATAATTGAAATTTGGTTTTTTTTTATAAAATTTTCACTAAATTAAAATCATAATATCTATATTTGATTTAATTATAACTGAAAATCACATTAGACCCACAAACTGAATAAGGAAACCCATCTAAAAGACAATGTACAGATTCAAACTTAAGGGTCAAAATCTTGAATTCACATCACTTGCAAAATTTAAAATGGTGAATAACTCAGATACTTTTCATATATTCTAGGCCAAATGGCTTAGGGTTAGGATTTAGACTCGAGAACTATATCACCTCTTTAACATTGAGATATTGTGATAGGGCACACTGATTCTCACAATTCATGGAAGTTGATGGCTATTATCTACAATCTACATAAAATATGAACATGTACATAGACATATATATCTAAACTAAATAGACAATGGAAGAGAGTGGTACATCATGTAGATTCTAACTAGCAAGTGACTTCAACTAGCTCCCTTAGCCACATCAAAAATGTCAAATATAAAGTAAAACATACACCTACACCATACACATGCAAGTATGGGGTAAATAACCATAGAAAATTATATATAAATCATCCATCTAACTATCATTATGAAACAACTAAAAGCACTATACAAACATATGAAGCATCATCATTGAAAGAATAAACATGAACACGTGAAATAAATGAGTATCAAGTAGCTCATCAAATATTTAAACTAATTATGAAATAAAATCCAATCAAATCAGGTAACTGAGTACCAGTAATCATAAAAATTAACCATAAATCTAGCCTAAAAGAATTTGACAATAAATGTGAAAAGTGAACTAGTGGTTCCCAAATTGGGTTTCAACATTAAATCTTAGTGTGAAAGGTTTATTTTCATGTGTGGGTATTATTGTTATGCATACTATAATTTACAATATTTTATTTACCAGTGATTCTCATATATAGATACATTGAGTTAGGAAATTGCATGAAAACTTAAATTGATAATGATATACTATGTAGATTGAGTGGGTTTCTAAGTTTGATTAAGTTGTTTGAAGTTAGTAAATTTTTAATTGGTACATCAGGACCTAAGGATAACTCATTCAACCCCCTCCCCTTCTTAGTTATTCTAAATCATTATAACAAAAGAAAATGTATAATACTGAAAACCCATAATGTAATTCACATGAGATATCTTGAATAACTATATAAACATATTCATAACGATGAGTTTGTGTAGGGTTTTGGTTTAAACAAAACATAAATTCTTCTTTTATGATGGCCATTAAGAGTATTTAACAAAATCATAATAATTTTTAAATCCACCGCATATCATTGCCAAGAGACATCACAAAGACAAAGTTTGGGGTCCATACATAGTTAGGTAGCCTAACCCAAAATTTATCCCAACACAATATTAAATGCCCATGTAAGACATGCAATCAAACCATTAATCATATTGAGACTACATTTAACTTTACATTCTTACTTAATGAAAGACCATAATCAAAGCCTTATTGACTTTTCAAGCTCATTAGCTTGCCACATATTTTGTGTAAGTAAAAACCTTCTATCCAACAAGAGACACATTGCATCATAGTTCCTGCATAATGCATAATGGTTGTAGAGGTGTAGATGAGTGAGAATAAGGTTAAATAGTTCAAAATTAACATTGTGAATGCATTAAATTTTTCCTAGAAATGCACTTGTGATCTGATAGGATGGCTCATATTTTGTTGTTAAGTTCTCATGTTATATTATTATATCTTTGGGCATTTAAGCCCAACAATAAAATGCCAAAGTTCCCTATATGGCACTAAGTACCTAATATCATACTATGATCAATAGATATGCTTTAGACAAATTTGCACCTTCTACATTGACAACTTAAAATATGTGCAATGAGGAAAGATATCCATACCAATATTTGAATTATAGAACTTGAAGAAGTGATGATGCATTTGGAGTATCACATTATATGTTTAAGCATGTTATGCATGCTACTAGATAAGAATAAGTAGTTCAAAAAACTCCCCCAACTATGTATTATTCTCATCTTTATTATCAAATGGAAGTCATAGTATTTCTATTCATTAGATAGAGATAAATAGTAGTGTAGAACAATAACAACATAAACATATATGTAGAGGAAAAAATGATAGATAATATAGAGGAGGAAGAGGAAGAGAGATAAAATAATAAGATAGAGTGATACCAACATTAGTTGTTGTGTGTGTGTGTGTGTGTGTGTGTGTGTGTGAGAGAGAGAGAGAGAGAGAGAGAGAGAGAGAGAGAGAGATAGAGAGAGAGAGAGAGAGAATATAAAACAAAAAATTTAAGTAAAAATAATTGTTTAATTTTATGTAGGTAGAGAAGGTTTACTATTTAATGTTTTGTATTTTCAAAATTTTTATAAAATTAAGTAATTTTTAATTATGAAATAATATCTATATAATCTAATATGTACATTTGTAAATAATAAATAGATGTAATACATATAAATTTGATGTTGATAAATAAATATGATGTAATAAAAAAGAAATAGAATATAACTATTTAATTTTAATACATAGTTTATAAAAACTTAATAATAATTTGCATATATTTTAAAATTAAATTATTTCATTTTTGCGGCTATTTCCTTTAGTATGTTTTTTGATGTAAAATATAATTATTAATTTAATATTAAAATATATATTTAAATTTTAAATATATTTAAACTAAATGATAAATTGTTTAAATATAAAATATTAATAATAATAAATGATATAATTTACAAATTGTAACATTTATCAATTATACATATTACAAACACTATTATAAAATATAATTAAAAATTAATATTGTTTGATTTATTTTTAAAAAAGTAAAATAATAGTAATAATTTAACTACTTTCATTAAAAAATCAAAGTTTTAAAAAATTTAGAAATTCAAATACAAGGATATAACATATTGAAATTATATTGCTATTGAGAATTAATATTGATTGGAAATGTTGTGTGAGGTGGAAGATAAAATGATTGAAAAAAAATCTTATCAACTTGTCACAAATGTAGAAAAGATAAAGTTGTAATTAATGCATTCATTAATGCAAGATAAAGTTGTTAGACAATATTTTATTTTTGTTGAAGAAAAATAAATTTCTCCCCCACCAAAAATAGTATGAACCAATAGAATGAATGAAAAATATGATTTATAAAATAATGAAAAATTAGAAAAAGATATAAACATTTCAAGTTTCATATAATCTTTTAAATTCTCTAATTTGATTGGTCAGTGTTAATGTCATATTAGCATTGACATGAATGCATAAGTATTCCTGCCCATGGCAGGAACTAAAAATGGGTTCAAATCATTTTTTCCTATTCTCTTTGGCATTTTTGAGAAATATTTTTTTAATATAATGGCCACAAAGAAGTGTTCTCGAAGGATTCATGGTATTCTAGGAAATGAAAGTACTAAAAAAAGTTTTTGAAGAATTTTCGATTCCTAAAAAGTAAAAAAGACCAAATTCATATTCTAACCTAACATGTAAGTGATGTATTTATAGGTGGAGGAATAATGATGTGCATATGTTATCCATGAGTGGAATAATAGAGCATGAAGGTGATTTGAATAGGGTTTTCTCTCCAACTAAAAGCATATGTAGTTATAACTTGAAAATTAGGGTTGGATGTTATGTTGAACAAGTGATTGTAGGTATTTGAAGTTAAGTTACTATGTGAATGGTAAACCATTAATAAAATCACACATAAGAGATTTCACCAAGGGTGGATATCTATTATTATTTAGCATTACTTAGTTGCATAAGACTTAATACAAGTAGTTGTGGTAATACTATTTATTGTTATTTTCTATGAATTATTCAAGAATTGAAGCACTAGGTGAAAAGACATCACTAACATTGAAAAGATCATGGTATTAAATTTTAAGGGAATAAAATAAATTCTTGAATCTTATATTCTTGGAGTGTGTTGTGGATTCATATTTATCACTATGAAAACTCTACAGAGAAGTTTTTTTGGAAATAAATTCCTTTTATGAATTAACATTATTGAGATTTTAGTGGGAATATATTATCTGATCTTGGCTCTATGGTTAAGCCATGAACTATATGAGAATTCCTCTTATAGAGTAGGTTTCCAATGCTCTTTGTGTATTCCATTTAGTCTAGCTATTTAAAATAATATTGTGGTTTACTTGACATATGCACTATTCACTAGAATACAAGGTTTTAGATTGCAAGTCAAGTACTATTCAAAATGAGAGCTATGGTATAATAATCAAAAAATTAAAAGTAATCTAAAAATGAGAATTCCAAATAGTAGAAATTATTTTAAAAATATTCTAGGAGTGGTGGTTTGCAAGATTGCAATAAAATAGGGGCCACTTTCCAAAGTGTACTCTTCAATAAAATTCCCTTGACATTTCTCATACAATAGCCTATTCTTCGAAAGGATAGTGAAGACAAGTGTATCATGGTCGATATTTTTTTGAAAGGGTAAATTTTAGTTCATAACAAGGGTGATATCTTAGATAGTATAGAAGTGAGAATCATATTTAGGAAGTATTCATTTTGGAATAATAAAAAGAAACATAATGAAAAATATGAAAGGTTGAATTTTTTTCTTTAATTTAATGGTGAATAATTATGAGACATGAAGAAATAAATAGAAATAGGAAATGAGTTGTATATCATTGGATTATAATTGGAGTCTATGAAGGAATAGGATAGTCATATTTCAAAAGTTCAAAGAGTTGGGTTCATGTTTAACTAAAGTGGATTAGTTTGATCAAAGGCTATTAATTTGGGTCATAGTGATGATGTGATACAAAAAATGGAGATAAAATATAATTATGCAAGGTTATTTCTTACTTGTTGTCTTACTAAAATTATTTGAATTATAGTCATGGTTACACCCTACAATAATGACATATTGATAAGGGTTGCACAATTGATTGTAGATAGCCTAGAGGGTGTACATGATGTCAGAAAACCTACGTTTGGTAATAGGGCTGAAATATTGGATCTTACGGAAGAATTAAATTTTATGTTGTCATGTTAAGTTCATGCTATATTTTAAGTAAGTGTAGGAAGCACCATCTAGACAATGTGAGAGCATTCATTATAACTATCATCTCCCTAACCCTAGAGGATGATGAAGTATGAAAAGAGTTACGATAACATTTTCTAGAATTATGGAGAGGGATATATAAAATCTACCTAACAACTTGTGAAGTCATGATGGAATTAATTTACAATAGAATTAAAATGTTCCATGATAACATGTTGGATAGTGAGTTGATATAAATATGCATAGAGGTTGTAGGGTCTCGAGAAAGGAGTAGAAACCAAATTAGAGAAGAACATTTTTTTTTAACATTCCAAGAGGCTTGGTCACTTGAACATGTTTGTGATAATATTTAGATGGAAGATTTAGTGAAGAAAAGTAATGATGGAAGTGCAACCTTGAATTCATCTCTTATAGGGCACAGTTAAGGCAACAAGGAAAAGGGTTTGAAGAAAAAAAGGTGGTGAATGTGGTGAATGAATCAATAATCACATGTAAGGGGTATTCATAAACATATTTTTGTGACTTGCATATGCACATTGATAAAACATATGAAGAAGAAAAGTAAATTTAGAAACTGGCACATCAAGATTGTAAGTCACCAACTATAGAAATAAGGGTGATGGAAATCTTGATCTATTAATTCATGAAAAATCAAAAAATTTGACAAGTGACAACCCATATGATGTAGATAATTTTTGGGAAATGTTTGTATTACTACATGATTTGATGAACAGATTATTGTTTATGGAAAATAGGCTTGTATGTAACTATTAGGAAGGGTAGAGAATTATTAAAAAATCATTAAATATATTATGTAGAAGATTAAAATGGATGTGATGGAAAAGATAATTCCATGTGGTATTAGTATTTCTCAATTTCATAGCATCAAAGCAGTGTTTATAAGAATAAAGACACACTACTTGCATTTGTTAATCAATAGAGATATTGCCATCAAATTTGGGGAAGATTTTTAAAATGGAGATGATATTCTTTGTTACTAGATTAGCATGGCCCACATTTCTCTCTATATAAAAAAAAGAAAAATTGATTTGTTTCATACTTAAAGAAAGGGAACAAAATGGGTACGAAGGAGTTGGAGATTAAACAAATAGTAGAGAGTGTTGATGAACTCACGAGGAAATGAATATGAGACAATAATGTTAACAAACTACATACTAGAGCCATTCTAAATGTTGAAAAATGGCATGATAATATTAACATAGAAATATTTGTGACATCTGATGAAAAATATTTGATATGGGTCTCCCTTTGATCACTCAAGAAAGAAATATGGAAAGCCAAGATATGGTGAATCATGATGAGTCTAAATAGAGTTTACAAGAGGGGACAAAAATTCTGATTTGGAATGGCAAAGGTTTATCTTCACATTTACATAAATTAAATCTTTAACATATGTCAAGGATTATGATCAGCATTTAACATATATCAAGGAATATGCTCAGTGTCTCCATGTGTTAGTACGAGGAGTGTACATACTATTTGGTGCATAAAGGTGTTTGAATGGAGTGAAGCGGGACATAAGGGAGCCATCAGATTTTTTATTTTTATAGAAGAATTAATATACTTTCACTATGCCATGTGGATAAAGAGGAATTCAATGAAATTAGTTGACAAATTTTGGAGTTTTCATCAATGTATAATAAAAATTTCCAAAATTCATATATAGATTTTTAATTGATTCCTTATGATATGAAAATTGTAAATCTATTGGTTGCTGTTTTTTCTTAATCTATCCTATAGTTGTCATTAGCTGGCTTACTAGGTCCATTAGTGCATTTTCATATTTGGATTTTCTTTTAGGGGTTATTAGTTGGAAGCACGTTTATTGAGACATCTCAAATTATGAAACATTCCTTATGAGATGATTATCTTTCCATTATAGAGGCATAGTGACAAAAATGAAATCATTCATATAGCTAACTAAGATTATGACAACAACAATAGGGCATGATGAGTTACATATATATATATATATTAGATTTTTCTTTCATGACCTTGTGGTGATTTCCTTGTCTTGTTTTATGATACAATAAGAAAGTGAATTAACAAACACTATTTCATACTCCTAGGATCATGTTAATGGGATTAGTTGGGATATAGAAGTTGATAAGATGAATTCTTTGCATTTTGTGGATTATGATAGGATACTAGATAATTTGAGGCTTGGTGTAGTTGTGATCATAGTAATGCAATAAATAGGTGTAAGTATGTTTTTCTGGTTGACATGGGATCTATGGATCTAGAACTAGTAGATGATTTAAATCATTATTTATGGTTCCACAACATGACATGAACTAATTTAAAAATTACTAGTGGGATCTATAAAGTGACTTTCAAATTGATATGGGACTTTGGTATTAATTTCTTGAGGAAAATCAATCCAAAGGAGGGGGGATGTAATATCCTCTTTTCTAGGACATTGGATAATTAATATGACAACCCAATTCAATATTAAAATTGACTTGTGTGGAATTAATAGAGAATTATTACAAGTAAACTCAATATTATAAAGATGATTAATAAGAGAAAAAATGGAAAAAAACAAGGATAGAGAAAATATAAGATGAAGACTCACATCCCAATTCATTAAAAGAAAAATGATAAACTCATTTGTACATGCCTGGATATAGGGTTCTATTTTTTTTTTTCTCTTAGAGAAATTGAGGAAGCTTCAACATCCACTCAAAATCTTAAGGACAAAATCATTTAGACTCTTGTTGGCAAAGTGGATGCAAATCTAGTGCAGCATTTTGTTGGATTTGAGATGGACTTAACACTATGCATACAAGTTCATTTCTCAGTATTTTCCAATATGACTATGTTATTGTATTTAAGATTCAATTTTATTTATTATGTTATTGCATTCCCAATCATGATAATACAATAAATTTGAGTATTTAAAGCTTGAAATATTTGATGTTTTAAAAAAAATTATTATTGATTATTTTGAAATAAGTTTAAAATATTAATTTTAACAATTATTTCTATGAAAATTGGGAAGGATTCTTGAATTGAGATATAACAATGAATATAATTAATATCAAGAGAAATCTATTATGCCACAAATCTAATTCTCAATCAAGATAGTACCATTAGATAATACCAACATCCTCTACACAAATATCAACTATCAAGTACCACGAATGCCCTAATGAAATAATCTAAGAATCCCTCCAATAATTTGCATCACTTAAGAAGATCATTCATTACCATGTCGTGAATACACAATCACTACAAAATATCCCAACTAATTATGATATTGAGTTGTCCAAGCAAATGAAACTTGATGTCCTAAATCTCAAAATCATCCTAGCCAATGCATAACACCAAGATTTCTAAACCAAGGAAATACACCATTCTATAGAACCCCATAAATGAATATAGAAACACCTACTTATCATCCATCCTCTCATCCAAAACCAATCACATGAATTCATAAGTGACCATAAACAAGGATGGCTAGAAAATTTTCACCAAGGTTGAATCAAATCTCATGGATATAGATAAGTTGCGCATCCAAGTTATCCCACTGTAGTTCAATGGGTATCCTACCTACTTGATTGGATAAACTTTAGAAAAATTTATCACAAAATACAAACTCGCTATCATATAAATGACATATAAAAATGAGTTCTTGAAGAGAAAAAAAAACATGATGCACTAGATTATATATAGATGATATTCACCAATTATGTCCACATCAAGCACCATAGTCTAGGAATCCAAAAAGAATGATTGTATAAATGTTGAGTGACTAATACATACCATAATCCCCATATAGAGAAAGACCCACTCCTTCTCTCACGATGCAAAAAACTACATACAAAATCACAACTATCTCATCCATTGTCACCTTGAAGCAACTAGAGTCTAGAAATAATTCTAAAGTAGTTCCTTAAAACTACAAGTGTTCTCTTGACCATACAAAAATAGAAAACTAACTATGTTCAAGAACACCCATACATACACACACTAAATTCTCACCTAGATGGCTTAAATGTATGAAACACTCTAAAAAAGTGAACCTATAATAATAAATTTTTATAGATAAGAATCACCATAAATTTTAAGGAAAATCTGTGAACCCTCAAATTAAAAGAATATCAATCCAAGCCATGCAAGTATAATCACTTCAGAGGAAGAAGTAGTATAAGAACTCTGGATCCACTTGTAGAGAAACTCCAAAACTACCACTGTTACATTCATTCAAGAAAGAAAGGTTATCCAAAAGATTATAGACCATCTAGTGATCAACTCCATAGCCTCTAAGCATTGAAGATAAACAAATTAATACTTTTTAATAGCTATGTCTCAAGAGTTATTCTACCAATAACTAGGAGATCCAAATCAATTCCATTTTAACACGACCAACTTGTGTCTCTCTATCTTCACCATCCTTCAAAAAAATATTGTTTTATCCTTGAAAAAATTAAACAAATTGTAAAATTTCACTCATCAAAGCATTGATCATTATTCAACTCATTAAAAAATTCCCCGAAGCACTCGAAGCTAATAAATTTAACATAAGAAATACTGAGAACTAGAAATAATGTGAAACCTGGCCGAAAGAAATATGGAAATTAGAAAATTAAGCTTTGATACTTGTTGAAGGGAAATGGGAACATTCTAGAAGGACATCTAATATCAATATGTACATTGAGTATTCAATCATCTTACCAATGGTTTCTAAAAAAATAAGACAAGCACATACTAACATGCCATAAAAGAAGAAATGACATAGTTGATTTTCTGCAAAATATAAACAACTTAAATGAAAGTGATTGCAATTTATAGATCTAATAAATTGGGAGAACTAAAACAGATAGCTTAAGTACTTTAGAATATTGCATCTAGAAAAATGTGGTAGTATAAAAATTGTAGATACATATTGGAAAAATTCATTCATATAAAGAAAATACACAACCCAAAATATCAAGAAAATGTATTATTCAACAACAAGTCAAAATACATTTTTAGTATCTAATTCTTCAAAATGATGTTTACATCTATTCTATCCTAGAGATTATTTGGTAGTGCAACCCATTTAAATTTTACTTCTCTAATCTCTCACTCTTTAAATCCGGAAAGGAATGAATATATATAGAACTCAACAAAAGAGATAGGTTCTCATGATTTCCAAAACCATTTATAATTCTAGGACACATTTCTCATAGAAACATTCAAGGGAACAAAACTTATCTCATCCATAGTGGTCATCTTTATAGATGTCATGCAAGTACAATATGGAAATTACCAAGACTAGGAATTGGCAAATTCCTTACCTAACACTTGTCAAAAATGAATAGTACCATAAATGTCAATCAATAAAATATAACTCCAATGCACAAAACAAATATCCAACAAATACTCTTTTGTAAACATAAGAAATTGCGAAATCAATTTCCACATCAAATCAGAACTATATCACAATATCTTTTCATACCTTAAAACATCTTCCAAGTGGATACTAACTTCATTGGAAATAAAAAATATGTTCTCTTTATTTCCCATGTAGAATTCCACCTTACCAAGAGGAACCATAAAGTGAATGACAAAGTAAGATAAATCAATTAATGAATTTATTCAAAATACAAGGACTCTAAAGTTGAGACACTTTAATGCAAACACGTTTTAATTGCATTAAAAAAAATGTAGATCATAGATTATAGTATAAGGTTTACTAGAAAGAGTGAATCCATTTGAAAAGAATATTTACAATTTTTTTCCAGAAACTCCAAGATGATTGTCTTCATGTGTTGTTCTTGAACTATACCAAAAAATGATTGAACTTTATATTTAATGTTTTTATGGAATAAATAAGGATTTGAGATTGCATATAAGTCTAGAGATTTTGTGCTACATCCTTCCTTTCCTCATAATTGAATATTACTAGCAAAATACTATTTTCCTTGTCAATAGGATTTTTTTTTTTATATCTAACCATTTTCCTTCTATGTAGTTTTAAATCTAAGTAAATGAAATAGAAATATTATAGAACTTATAGATTAAATACTTCTAGCTTAGGTAAATAATCTAAAATTGCAACATCACCTCTAAAAATGCAATGCTTAATTGAATCTATTTTGATGCATTCACTATCATTTGAATCTTGTGTGAAGTTTTGCCCTTGGTCCCTTCAATCTCAATTACCCTCAATCTCTCCTTATCTACAAGCCTCTTAAGTTTTTCTTGAAATGTTACCACTACTCCCAACATCTACATTTATTTGTAAACCCATTTATAAGAAACATTATATGTCCTATCAAGTGATGTTTTCTTTTTTAATCTCTTTATTTCTCCTTACTCATCTTTGCCACCAAACATTTCTCCTATCTTAAACACCTCTCCATTAATTATTATCTAAACTTTTGTTAGCAATAAATCCCCTTTCTTATTTTTTTTAGAACAATTTCCTATGCATTAGCCTTGATCCATTTATTAGGTTTTCCATTTGAGGTTTGTCCTTGTTGATCCCTTTATTTGTCTTTTTTTTATAGAGTTGATTCATTCTGTAGAAATTTTTGAATAGTATGACATTTGTGCTTTCTTTAGAACTAAAGATTAAATTAAGCTTCACATTTAGAAATTAAAAAATGAGAATTTTATTAGGGAAGGAGATTGTGTGTGCTTGCTATGCTTGATCAATTTTATCTTGACCTTTAAGAGCTTTTGTTAAAATTGTTCCCTTGAATATATCATAATTCTCTTCTACTATTTATTGGGCATTCCTTACATCCTAGCATGCAATGAAAGAGAATATAGTACTTTAGTCAAATTTCTTTTATTTTGAAAATTACTTGATGAGCACCCCCCCCCTCTTCTCTTATCCATCTATCTTTGAGCCTTAGAAATATAAATGGAATAGGAATATTTCATCAACTAGTTTCATAGTTTTGACAACTTTTGTTTGATAATAGTTCTTCTTTATGGTATTTACCATGCATCCTGATCCAATTTTTGTATAATTCTTTATTTAAAGAATTTATCATTCTATCATCCTTCTTACTTCTTCAATTCCATCTGTTGACTTAACCATACGAAATCCCTCGTTAGTTGTATTCATTATTTTTTACTAGTTCTCACTCTTTCATAGTGATCAATATTGACTACTTTAAATTAATCTTTAAAAATATGAGATCATAATAATTTGATTCTTAATTTTAATTATAATCTCACAATTACAATGGATAATTTTCCATATAGATATTTGGTGTTAACAATATTGATGACACAAACTGAAGTCACCTTCTATTTTAAAAGATGTTCAAGTAAACAAAACCATTTCTAATGGTATCTTTTAATTTCTCAACAACACAAACTAAAACTAGATAGGGAGAAACCATTAAGAAATTTCATCATAGATATGTAAGATACAAAACTGAGACGATTTCAAGTCTCATGTGAGATATTTGTTGCTATTTTAAATTTTTTTTATTTGATGCTAGTTTACATTACCTTAATTAGTATATTTGAATTCTAACAATCTTCATCATACTTGAAATAAAATCCAAAATAATCAATTCAATTATCTATTGCATCAAACAAATTGAATTGCGTGAAAAAAAAAAAAGAAAATTATAAAATAACAAAGAAAATTATTATTGTCAATTAATTGTTATTGACGAATGAATTTGAAGAAAACTAAAATCATATAAAGATTTGGTAAATAAATGAATGAAGAATTTTAATAGTGTCTACTAGACAAAAAGAGATCATGGCCTCATACTAATTTCAATTCTTTTCCAAGTTAATAGCGTCTACTAGACAAAAAGAGATCATGGCCTTATACTAATTTCAATTCTTTTCCAAGTCTGACATCCCAACTTGACAAACAAACTAACAGTTTCATTGATCTTATGGTCTTTGAACAAGTTGTGCATATTGTCCACCCTTAAACTGATTTTGTACTCAACTCTAAGTTTCTCTCTTTAATAAAGAGCCATTCAGTCTCAATAGAAAAACTGTAAACTGATGTGAACTGTTGCCAGCAACAATAAATCCCAATACCGACGGTACAAAATTTCGTTGTGGACGAATAAATCAATGACGACTTCAACGATTTTACAATATAGACCTACAGGAAAATTAAAATAAAATTAAAGGATAAAACAAATAAAAGTATTGTTACCCATAGTTTACGACATATTAGCAAGTTTAAATTATTCTTCACTTATATTACGACATGTTATGTCATAGGTTTCAAATTTTTGGTCATTAGTCAGAACTCACATTTATATTTCAATGATGACTTTTAATAGTTCCCACTCTCTCTGCACCACAGTTTCGTAATATTATCATGTTAGCGTATGATTTGGTTGTTAAGTTAGTGAGGATCATAATGCATTTTGCCTTGTTGTCAATGAACAATAGAAAGGACTGAACAACACTAAATAGATTGTCTTTAGATTTAAGACCTGCTGACATTAGACAAAGAAATATTTAATAAGAAGTTCAAATGGGTGTATGGAGGAAATTCCATAGTTAAAGTCAGTCAATATTTTTGACTGTGTGTCTTATATTATAAAGCACTATCTTATATCTTATAAAGCATTATATCTTTATAAAGTCATAATTATTATAAAGCACTATCTTATATTTAGAGTTTTAAGTCAGTTGGTCAGTCAAATCTCTTGTTAAAGAAAAAGAAAAAGAAAAAGAATCAAGCCCTTCTCATAAAAATAAAATAGCTGTGTTTGGTTTATTGGTTTATGACATTATAATGAAATAGAAAAATGAAATAAATGTATTTTTGCTGAAAAGACCATCTTGTATTGACCTCAGCCAGTCCTATTGTGATAGAAAAATAACTTACTTGATTTTATTTTGTTAGACTTAGTTACTGGAAAAATAAGTGTACTTTGATGATTTTAGATTTATTATTATTATTGCATATTGACATGCTTAAAACAGTCTATTCTAACATTGTGGAAAATGAAATAATTAAATTTTATTTAGTTGATTGTCATTATTATCTAGTATTGACTGGTTTTAATCAGCCAATTGTAATTATATAATAAAGAAAATGAATGTATTTTTTTAATCTGACATTAACTTTTATTTTATATTATCTAGTTTAAATTAATGTTATTTAAAATAATTAAATATTTGAATATGATAATTAGATTAAGGTCTACAGGATTCAAATATATTAGGAAAGCTAGTTGATGGTGAGGATCTTGTCCAAAAAATTAGTTATAAAGTGGTTGGCTTGGTTCTCTCCTATGAGAGTGGCTTCCCGCTCTTGTTCCTAGAGTTTTCCAAACCAACTTGTTGCAAGGAGGCAGATCTTCTTGTTGTAAAGGGTTCAAATGTAAGTGGTTCCTCTCCTATTCTATCTTTGCAGAATGTCAATTCCATGTGGACCTGAAAGAATTTGTAAGAAAAGGATTTACCCCCTTAATAGGTGGATTTTTGGTGGCATGTTATGATGTTATACATGCATCAATATTTTGGAAACTTCCCTTAATTCTTCTTTGTCCAAAATACAAATCTCCTTTGTTGGTATATTTTGTGGAAATGCCCTCACAATGCTTTGTAAAGGAATTAGATCTTGATGTCTTTTGATTTGAAGGGATGTGCTATGGTCTCTACTGTTCCTATGGTTTTTCTTGTTCTTCTCTCTCAAAGAGGATTTTGTTTGCATTTTATCGCACAGTCCTACGTTTTATGGTAAGAAACCTCAACAACTTTGTAAATGTAAAATGGGGTTTGATAAAATCACACATGTTTGATTGGGTTCCAACCTTTCTTAGCCTCCCTTATCCCCCCACCCTCAATTCTAGGATGAAAAAGTGGTTAAGGTCCAAGGATATTGCTTGTTCCTTCAAAAAATTCTCAAGGGTGGACTATTTCCCTAAAAATTGAATGCATTTGTCTTTGCATAATTTTTATTACATACTTTTGGTGTCTATGGAACTCAAGTCTCAATTGGGTTCTTGTTGTTAGAGAATATAATATGAAAACTCTCCCTTGTTCTACTAGTTATAATCATTTGTGAATCATCTTAGTTTGAAGTGTTCTAAATAGATGGAGAAGATTGTTGAGAAGTGAAAATGTATTGTGCATTTTGTTTCTTCTTCTCTTCTTCTAAGTCCCTTTGACCTTATGTTTTCTTAGGGAAGATGGAATTCTTAGCGCAATGACAAAGATTATGATTCTAAATTCTATTGACAATTATTTTGGTCATGAATTGAGTCATGTATTTTTAGAAAATATGCTCCTAGGGTCTTCAATGGTGGGCTTTTTATGGTCAAACTATTTGTTAGTCAGTGCCAAAATACTTAGTCATTTGGTTGGTTACATTGTCACCAAGCACCACCTAGTAAACCTTGCAAACCGTGTCAATCGAGCATAGAGTGTTAAATAAGTCAAGCAGAAAGCCAATGCTAACCAAGTAGAGCAGATAGTAGTGTTGAGTGATCTGCATTAGTAACCAAGTTGTTGTAGTGTTAATCAAGCTCTTAAATGTTTTTTGAGTCATTAGTGTTAATAGAGTTCATGCCAACTCTTGAGTGATCAATGTGGACCAAGCACTAGTGTTAATCGAGTGCTAGAAATTATTAATTTAATTGTGTTTTTGACTATCATAATATCACATGAGTGGACTTCTAAACCTGTGTTAGCACTAAGCCGACTAGGTGAAGATTGTTTAATATAATATTATAGTCAAGTACAAAAGGTAATTACTTGGATTGGTATAAATGTTAGATATCTTGTCATATCCAAATGTGTGAGTATGGTATATGAAGAACATGTGAGTTTAAAGACTACATGTAGTATAAGGAAAGGTAGAGTCTCATCCATCACATCAAGGTGATCTTTCTACATCAAAGAAATCTCATTCAGCAAATCAAGTTGTAGAGTAGAGATCAACTACTAGTTCATCCTAACAGGTGCATTAGTCAAATCCTCTAACAAGGTGGACTTAATAGTGTTATGCACAATCTCCTAACTGAGTACATACTTCATTGTATTGTATATTTCCTTTAACAAGGTGGACCCAATAATCCTTATTATTCCTAACATGGAAGATCATCAGAAGTGATCATTTCAAAGCCTTAGTAGGCCAACTTTATACTATAGTACTAAAGCTTGTGGGTATTATCCACAACCTAGTTTTACTTTCTATTTGGAAGTTTTCTAGGTTACCAAATAGTGTGTCAAGTGTTATGAATTTTTTATTACTCTCAGTCTTTCATGTATGCAATTGTACACTTAGATTAGATTAGTTTATGAAGGAATAATTGGTGAATTGAAGTTAATTTTTTATTGGTTACTAATTCACCACACCCCCCCCACCCCTCTTTCAATCACCTATCCCTCTCTACATTTCCAACAACTAGTCTCATAGCATTTGGTTCTCATATTAGAAGTTTAGTAGCTTGAGAAAAGATCAGAGGCAATGGAAGTGTATAGACTAGAGAAAGCTATTGAAAATGAAAGTTATATTACAAATGACCATGGATTAATTCAAGAAATTAAAGGAGAAACTCTCTAAACCCTTGCAAAGAAGGAAAGAACTAGCAATATAGATAAATAAAAATCTCTACATAGAATAAATAATTGAAGACATTTTTCAAGACATAAATTTAGATGAAGCTAATGCAACAATTAAAGACTTACTTGAAAAGAATGTCACTCTACATGAAAAAGTTAGAAAACTAAAAAGAGAACAAGAAATCTTGTCAGTTATAATGTGTGAATACATGGAACAAAAGTACATAGAAAAAGAAGAGAAAATATTGCTAATTGAAGAGATAGAGGAAAAGGATAATGAAATTCAACACTTGTCTCTTCAGCAAGAAGATTTGATATATCAATTCAGTTGTGCAAATCAAGAGCTTATCAACTTGAGGATAGATAATGCAAGCTGTAGAATGATCTCCACATAGAAAGGCCAACCAATGAAAGGATGGTGAAATCTCAAGAAAGAATGAATCAATTGGACAATCAAAATCAATTTAGACAAAAAGACAAAGCTGGATTAAGCTATACAGATGAAGGTGAATCATCATAGCAAGAAGCTGAGAAGAAAAAAAGGCATACATGTAACCATTGTGGAAAGATAGGGCATACATCAAACAAGTGTTGGAGCAATGGTAAATCAAAATTTAGTGGAAAATGTTATAATTGCTAGAAACAAGGTCATAGAGCAAGTCAATGCATAGAGAAAATCAAGTTTAAAGGAAAATGTTTCAATTGCAACAAACAAGGGCACAAATCTTCAAAATGCAAAACCAAGAAATGGAACCTAGCAGAAAAAATTGTGAAATCTATCTTTGGTTGGGATTATAACACATCGTAAATATGTCACTTGTGTGGTGAGCATGGACACATTGGATAAAATTCCATAAGAACTCACATGAGGAAGAGAGACCCTGCAAAGAGATGTTTTGTCTGCAAAGAACTTGGCCATCCAGTCAAAAATTGTATGAACTGAGCTACAATTGAAGATGAAAAGAAAGAAAAGACTAACAATATCAGAAGTCAAATGAGGCAGCTATGGGTAAAGAAATCTCTAAAGAATGCAAGTCAAAATCATGAGAGCGTTGACACCCAAGTCAATGAATCAGACTAAAGATATTAGTCGAGCATGTCGTATCTGCTAATTAAAATAGACTCTCACTGAGTTGTCCATTGTACAATGCATTTATGGTGAGTTAAATACAAATTTTGAACAAAAGGAAGAATCAAACAATTTCATTATTCACTGTGAATTAAAGAGCGAAAAGAGAAGAGCAACTTTGAGCCACGGTCAATTTAGAGAAAATTCATCAAGGATTATCCTTCCATCACTGAGCATTATGGTATCCTCATCAATAAGCAAGGTTAAGAAGTGATCTAAAATGTTAGTAAGGAATATTGTGCCTACAGACTTGAAGTTCAAGATTTGTCTTGTGATTGCAGAGGAATTGGACTCAGTTAATGCACACTTGCAAATTCCATGGAAGGTATTGTTAATTCATCATGTTAGATCTTTTTATCACTGTTCAATTCAAGAATTGGGAATTATAGAGTTGAATCAAGTGTATGAGGCATTGTGTGTGGATGAAAACCTCAAACCAAAGCACAAATACTTAGAAGTGAAGGGTTTAACCCATATTTTGCATATGCCAAAGAATTTTCAAATTAAGTGCATTACATTCATCTTGAGTCATGTTCATGATATGCAATTCTAGCTCGAACAACTCACCATGATTACAAATAAAATGATTCATAGGGTTATTGGATTTCCCATGCTTGATAAATCCAAGATGACTAAAAGCCTAGGTTGGTTGAGCTGGAAAAGAAGAATCTTGCCAACTGGGATGGCAGAGGAATGAACCTAAATGGAGTCATTGACATGGAAATTACATTTTTTATTCATGTGATTGTACATAACATCTACAGCTCTAGCTAACCAAATAGTGTTGCATGTGAAGCTATGGACTTGGCCTTCACGGTAGTGAAGAACAATCTTTCTTTTGAGCTCACTAAGTTATAGGTAAACTAGTTGAGCAAAAACATGGAAAGAATTAGGGCATCATAGACAAATCCTTGTAGGTTTGGTTCACTTTTAGTCTTCTTATTCTTTTATGTTTAGAAATTTTTTCCTTCTAAGGGCAATGTAGTATGGAAGAAGGACAAACCCATTATGTATCAAATTAATGAGTTCACAACTAAAATGGGAGACAATTTTGAGGGCATCATGGATGAATATTTTGAAACTTTCAACAGAAGGATGAAAAGCATATTCAAAATTTCTAGGCAACTAGTGGATGACTATGAACAAGACATATGTTTTCTTGTAGACTATGATAGGGTATATATTTAGGCAATGAGACCTAGAGTTACATGGGTAAGACCCCTTGGCTCTAAGGACATCATTGAGCCTCTTGTCAATGAGCCTCTAGATCCCAAAAGATCCTACTTATGAACCTATGATGAAGCTAAAACAAAGATCTCACTTGAGATCAAGATTCATCAAATTTTGAAGAGAGGAAAGAAGAAGGTAGAAAAGATTAAGGAGAATGTGAAATATGGTTCCCCTCTTCTACTCACAAAAGGTAATGGTGATGATATTTAAGAAGAAATAGAAGAACATGATGAAGAAGTAAAGGAACATGATGAAGAAGAATAATTAGAAGAAGAAACACCTAAGATAAAGGGAAAACCTACATCAAGGAGAGTTACAAGATCAACTCCTGCTTTTACCACTAGCAAACCCACTAGATCAAGAATAAAGCTTAGACTTGTAGATGAAGATGATGATAAAGATGAAGAAGAAGAGAAACACATATCATTCAAAATGTCTACTCCAACCTTTGAAGAAAGACTGAAGTGACACAAAGAAGATAGAGGTATGGGAGATTTTAGGTTTCTTAAATATGAAACTAGAAATAAAGAGGAGTAGAAACAAATAGAAGAAGCCTTATTAGCAAAAATTTCAAAATGGAAATACTCTCCAAGTGAATTAAGAACATAAGTTCTTGATATCATACTTAAAGAAGTATCACGTCATTGGGATAATGTAGTAATAGTTTCCAAGGATATCTGTGATCAAACCTAGAGAAAGCTAATGCCAAACCTATCAAATAAAGAAGTAAAGGAGGCATTGGAAAATCATGAAGAAATGTTAACTCCTGTGTGCAATGCATTCTTAATTCTATCAAATGATATTGATTTTGTGGTGTAGTCTGATACAAATGCAAGGAAATTTTTTTATGGATTGAATGTTTTAAAGGCCACTAAGGAAGTAGTTCAAAAAGATGATGTGAATGATGATGAAGAGGATAGGGAAGAAAAACAATAAGTGAGGACATACCTAAAATTTAGAACATTGAAGATTTAGATCCAGAAAAGATTGTAGTAGAGGTAATGGCCTCTGTTCCTAATTCTTTGAGAAAAACATTGATAACATCAAGTTAAGAGTAGACACAATCCAAGTCTTAGACCACTGGGATAAATATTTTTCAACCTAGCACTCAATTGACTATTGGATCTTTCTTATTGAGTTATAGATTAGTACTATTACCATTACTTCATCTACCAAGCTAAATGCTCCACTTATCTCAAAGATCAAGTTAGACTGAGTTAGCAAAATGTACTATAATTATTACTACAATTTTTGATGTTTCTCTAATCAATCATGTTGTTACTATTGCAAGTGATTCTACAACAAGTGCAGTGACACTTCAAGTCAATCCCTAACAAACCATTTAAGATATGAATAATGATAAGGAAATCATTCCTTCACCTCTTCCAAAGGAAAAAGGGAGAGAGATAGAATTTTATATTGATGAAGTTGATCTAGATGAAGACATAGTAATTCAATATTGGGATCTCTCTAATGTTACTCCTAATCAAATGGACACTCTTGGAGAAGTTTGGAAAAAAAGAACCAAACAATAGAAGCTAAGAGAAGAGAAGAAGAAAATAAATCAAGTGCTGGAAGACATCAAAGGTATATTTATTGATGCATTGAGTATTGAAGTTGATGAAAAGAACTCTATTTTGGACCAACTTGTTGACATAGTCCACAAGTTCAATGAAGATTTGAATGGTCGAGAGAAACTACTATAGAGGGTAGAAAGAAAATTTGAGAATAAGGTTTTGGATAATGTGGCATAGAAGATATTCTTATTTATTTTTAAATCACTATTAATAATGTTGTTTCCTTGTTTGTAAAGTTAAGTGATACCACAATTTTTACCAAGGAAATCAGAGACAAGTTGTCATAGATTTATATTGATTTGAAGGCAAGTGCAAACCAGTTATCACTTGACCTAGTACTAGCTCAACACATCTTGTTAAGATTAGGTATTTGACCAACTTGTAAGTAGAGTTGTTGAAAGAAGAAGTAAGAAGTAGGGCTATACTATCAAAAAATTCAAAGTTTGATAATTCCAAACATGGATGTAATGTAGAAACACATTGTTCATGCAAAGATATTAATCCATGACAACAAATTTTCTATTGTTGATCATATGATGGAGTTATTAGTGAAGTTTAGATGGCTTTGCATACTTCTAAAGTTTTACAAGAAAATTGGGACAAAACCATGTCTCTAATTTTGAAGATACATAAGTGATTTCCTCTCACATTTTGGTATTACCTTGTAAATATGCATTTTTTGGCATTTTTGTCAAAAACAAAGGGGGAAATATAGCATGTGAACCCAAGGGGGAAATATAGTTATATATATAATTTATGAAAGAATATATATATATATATATATATATATATAGAAAATCTACAAAAGAAATTTTGAAAAATAAAAAATAAAGTCAGTGTCAAGACCATACCACACTTGTGTACAGACACCATAATTTGACACATGTAAATGAATTTTTGTAAATCCTTTTAAAGGAAGTTACCTAACACACCAAAGATTGATAAACATGTTTTTCCTTAATTTTTAATTGAATAATTTTTTTATGATGATTTTTTAATTGGCTATAAAGGTAAATTTTAAAACCTCTCATGTACAAACACCATAATTTGATCAGAATTTCACATTTTTCATAATTTTTTAAATAAAATTTTAAAATAATTGTATGTAGATTGATGACATATAAGTTAATTTAAGAAAAACAATAAAATAAAATAAGTTATCAAAGTTTTAGTGAACCTCGCTATTTTACATTTAGGTACCACCTTTGATTAAAAAATAATGTCAAAATAGTAAATAAAATCATAACACTATAAAATTTATATTTCTAAAATAAGGACAATGAGAACTCTAGTGGGTTTTTGTTTCGTAAAAATAATTGATGGAGAAGACCCTCTAAAAGTTATGCCAATGCTTGGATTTGTTAGTTCAACATCCTAAACAAATCTTGAGAGGTCAAGGCATAGGCTTGGTCTCACCAAGCCTATCTCGAACTGAAGTTCAAGGCAGGAGAGAAAAATCATGCCCCATGTTGTAAGAATTAGGCACCCATTTTTTGAAATTCAAAAAATGGATGGTTATTTAAAAAAAGTATTTTCAACATTTTAAATGCATTTTAAATCCCCAAAAAAATAATAAAATATATTTTTAAAAAAAATAGGCACCCATTGTTTTTATTAAAAATATGGGTACTTGATTTTTAAAAATGGGTAGCCATTTTTTATTTTAAAAAAATTCGTGCCCATTTTTTATTTAAAAATGGGCAACCATTTTTTGAAAAGAAATAATGGGCACCCAATTTTTAAAAACTGGGAACACATTTTTTGAAATTTGGATCAAGTATCCGAGCCTAATATGGGTGCCCATTTTTAAAAAATGGGTGTCCATTTCTAGAAGAGTATGATCTCAATCTGTGAACTTTCATGAAATTGAGACTCATCTTTGCGCACTTACCCATATCTTATCACATTCAAATGTGTGAGTATGGTATATAAAGAACATGTGAGTTTAGACACTACGAGTAGTATGAGAAAAACTAGAGTCTCATCCATCACATTAAGGTGATCTTTCTACATCAAAGGAATCTCATTCAACATATTGAGTTGCAAAGTAAAGATCAGCTACTAAGTAATCCTAATAAGTTCATCAGTCAATACCTCTAACAAGGTGAAATTAACTGTCTTATGTAGAATCTCCTAACCGAGTATATATTTTATTGTATTGTATAAATCCTTTCACAAGGTGGACGTAATAGTCCTTATTGCTCCTAACAAGAAAGATCATCAAGAGTGATCATTTGTAAGCCTTAACAGGCCAACTTTATATAGTAGTACTAAAGCTTGTGGATATCATCCCCACCCCAATTTTACTTTCTATTTGGAAGGTTTTTGGATTGCCAAATATTGTGTCAATTTTTATGAATGTTTTATCACTTTTAGTCTTTCATGCATGCAATTAGATTAGATTAATTTATGAAGGATTAATTGGTGAATTGAAGTTAAATTTTCATTGGTTCCTGATTCACCATCCCCCCACCCCCAGACCCTCCTCTCAATCACCTAGCCCTCCCTACATTTCCAATAGGACCCTCCTCAAGTTTCCCACTCTAAAATCTTGTTGCATTTTTTTTTTGTTCCTTCTACCTCTTATCTTCTTGATTCTTCCTACTTACCCTAGCTTCCACCTCATCATCTCTTGCCCTCTTATCCTCTCATGGAGTTGGAGGATTTTTCCTTAACTCTTCACCTTTCCCTCTTGCTTCTCTACTCTTCACTTGATCTCCCCCCACCCCCTCCCTCTCCACCATGCTCACTATTTTCCTCCTAAATCTTATGTATTTCTTGTGTGAAAGAATTTTTCCTCTTCTCCAACCATTTGTTTGAAAGTGTACAGATCTATATATGTTGGGAATACCCCAAAAGAATTTTTCCAAATCAGCTAGGTATATATGTTAGACTATGGTAGGAAACTAGTTGGCTAATGGTATTTAAAGTACTCTCAAGAATCCTTTCTCATGCAAAGAAATAAGATGATTATTTTGTCTCAAAATTAGTGTTCTCAATAGCTCTCACAAATACATTCTAGTTAAAATTTGTATTGAGGGACTTCCTCTATATATCATTTTTCTTCAAGAAACTAAAATCTTAGAATACTCTTTTTAAAAAATGTGTTTTTTCATTTGGTTATTTGCTAACTCCAATACAATGTATGATGAAGGAGCTTCTAGTGGGATGGTTGTTCTTTTGAAACCTAATAATTTGATGTGTTATCTCACTCTGAATCGAATAATTCTTAATAGATCTTCATTTTGGATGGACACTCATTTATTAAATAATTCTTATCCAATATTAATGCCCCTAATTTTGTGCCTCACTAAAGATACTTCTAGGAGTCTCTTCTAATTAATTGTTCTTCTCTCATTTAAGAGGGCTACATGGTTACAAGTAACTTTAACTCAATAAAAAAAAAGCAAGTAATAGTCTCTTAGACTAGGATTTGTAGGGAAATAAATACACTTGGTCAAATGGGTAAAAGTGCAAACTTGAGTCACTCTTTTATAAAGGAAAAGGCTAACAAAAGTAAAATTGCCACAACTTAAATGACATTAAAGTGGCATTATTGTTTAGAATTTGAAAATTAAATAAATTGATGATGTATGTAGAGATGGGTGAAGTTTAGGATGATTATTTTTAATAAGAATCAATATATATTTCTAATTTTTAATGATCATTTTGTTTAGCCTCTGAAAAACATTGAAAATCAAGGGTCTAGTTCCCACCAAAAAATAATTTGTAAATAATTTTTTCCCCTTTGATATCAAAATATATTATAGATGACATATATAGCTACTAAAATAGAAAAAATAAATTGGTTTTTGGCCTATATTTTCTTTTTTATAACAATTCCAATTCCAATTCCCCTAAAATTGATAGTTTTCATCTCCCACCATATTTCTCATAAAAAATCTATTCTAACCAAAACAAAAATTATACATTCTAAAAGAGCACTCTCTCCTCTAGCACACTATATATTTTTCAATTGTTTTTTATATGATTTACTATTTTTTTCTCTATCAAAATCATCATCTTCTCGTATGTTAAAATACACTTGTATTATTTTTCAGTTACATCATATCTAATTAAAACACTCTAAATTATAAATAAGCATATTATTGACTATCAAATCTATAAAATGGTATTTTTATTACATTAAAAAGAGTAAGAGTTAATCAAAAATCATGTTTATGAAATAATTTTATTTCTTTAGAACTTGGACATAAATTGGTATAAATCAAATATTTAATAGGTATTTCCAACTGAAAAATTTGGACCACTTATATAATTTAGTGAGAATGAATCTAGTTGGATCATATGTTTGATCGAAATTGATATTTAATTAGAAATACTCATTGAAATCAATTGTTCTGATAAGTCAGCCTAAAAGATGAAAATAGCTTTGTAATTTTACCCCTAATATCAAATCTACTAATCAATTAATTTATCTAAGAGTAAATTGTATTCTTTTCTATACTTCATGAGCCATTTTTGATAAACTAATTTTATCCTCACATGTTATGTTTTGGTCAAACTATTTCCCCATTTTGTTAACATAGAATTCTAGTACATTGAGAGAATTATACCCTGTAGATTTGAGGCTATCTACACTCATAATGCTGAATTTAAAGCATTTCTTGTGGATTGGTGGAAGGTTAATGTCTTGTTGGCATTAAGTTAGTATTGCCATTAGTGACAACACTTATCTATATCGTTATAGCTACTGAGCTCAACACTTAATTCTCTACTCTGACCGAACATTCCAATGTTAACCAAGCTTTGAAGAGTTCAAAAAATTACACAGAGCAGACAGTGGCTACCAAGAGGATACACACAATATGAAGATCAACAGTGTCTACTAAGCTTCACAGTCTCTACCATGCAGTAAGCTTGTGTTATGTAGATTTTTTGTAAACTGAGCATTGGAAGAATTATTGTTTACCGAGTGAAGCAAGGTAAAATTAGTATCTACCAAGTGACACTATATCTACCAAGTCACCAGTGGTCACCAAGTTTAGAACTACATCGAGTGATTAGTATGGACCGAGCCTTCACTTCTACCAAGTGCGTGATGATGCTGAATAATGTAGTGAACGCCATGTATCAGAAGGTCACCAAGTCAGTTCAATGAACCCAAGTTATTTACTATTGGGCCGACTTTGTAATGTATTTGTTCGCTTGTGTTTTGGCCGACCTTGCAATTTTTGTAAATTTGAAAGGTATATATGTAAGGTGTATTGTAAGATATCATAGATATGGAAGCAATAGCGAAGTAATAAAAAAGTATATGTGAAAAATTATCAACAATAGTTCAAGGAATATATCAAGGTTAATACATAGGCAAAAAATTTATATCTATCACATAAGATGATCAATGCATAAAGGATCTTATCAGAAATTAGTTGTAAGAAAATCCACTACTTCATCATAATAGGTGAATCAGTTTTCTAAATCCTCTAACAAGGTAGACTTAACAGTCTTTGTACAAATCTCTTAATTGAGTGCATACTTCATTGTATGTTTGTAAATCCTCTAACAAGGTGGACCTAGCAATCCTTTGTGCTCCTAACATGACAGATCACCAGAAGTGGTCAATGTAAGCCTTAATAGGCCATCTTTATGCTATAGTATTCAATTTTTGTGGGTATCATCCCCACCCTAGTTTTACTTTCTATTTGGAAGGTTTCTGGGTCACCAAAATATTGTGTTCTTTTGTGTGATGAATCTTTTAACTTTCAGTATTAATGCATACAGTAGCATAGATTGGTTTGTAACAAATTCAAAAGAAGAATTTAAAGTTACTGATTCACCCCTTGCCTCTCAGTAACTTATCATATATTGAATATTTCCAAAAATTGGTATTAGAGCATTGTGGTTCTTAAAATAAAAGTTTGACAGCTTGAGCAAAGATCTAAGGACAAATGGAGATATGCTGACTTGACACTTGGCAATTGAAAATAAAATTTAGATCTAGAGATGGCCATAGCTCAACTCAAAGAAGCAAAGGAGCACCTTTCTCAATCCTTGAAAAGAAGGAAGGAACTTGCAAGAAAAATGGATGGCCATCAATATGTTGAAGAGAAGATTGAAGACTTTTTCCCATCAAGTAGCTTAGATGAAGCTAATGAGGCAATCAAAGAACTCCTAGCAAAGAATGGCTCTCTACAAGAAGAAGTAAGGAAACTTAAAAGAGAACAAGAAATCCAATCAATCAGGCTATGTGAAATTTTGGAACAAAGGAATAAGGAAAATGAAGATTTGGAGGCAAGGAACAATGGAGAACAAAATCAATTCAATTAGCATGAAGACCTCATTGATCAAATCACTAGAGCAAATGAAGAAATTAGGATTCTCAAAACAAAGAATGAAAGAATAAGAAGTGATCTAAATTATGAAAGGGAAATTAATGAAAGAATAATAAGAGAATTGAGACGTGAAAAGAAAATCGTTAAAAAATTGAAGAATGACCTAAATTCTGAAAAACAAATCAAGGAGAGAATGTTGAAATCACAAGAAGACATGAATCAATTGAATCAGCAAAATGAGCAGAATCTTTATAGGAAAAAGAGTAAAGCAAGACTGGGATACAATGAAGAACAAGGTGAATCTTCCAAGCAAGGTGCAAAAGGGAATCTAAAACCCTCATGCAATCATTATGGAAAAATTGGTCATACATCAAACAAATGTTGGAGCAATGGAAAAGAAAAATTCAATGGAAGGTGCTATAACTGCAATTAGCATGGTCACAAGGCCAATGAATGTAAGGAGAAACCAAAATTTTAAGGTAAATGTCACAAATGCAAAAAGCATGGTCACAAGGTATCTCAATGCAGATCCAAATCATTCAATCCAGTTGAACAATTAGTAAAGGCAATACTTGGATGGTACTACAATACCTAGTGTAGATGTCATTATTGTGGAGAATATGGACACACTAGCATAAATTTTGCAAGGCATCACCTAAGAAAGAAAGATACTACTATAAGGTGTTACACATGCACCGAACTTAGTCATATAGCTAAAAACTACATGAATATAGGAAAAGTTGAAGATGAAAAGAAAGCAAGGGCTGACAATATAAGGAACCAAATGAGGCAGCAATGGATTCCTAAATCTACTAAGGATACAAGCTCAAATCATGGTAGTGAAGTCACTCAAGAAGTGGGTGAGCCCATCCCCTCAAAATAAATTCCTAATGGTGTATTGGAGCTGTACTCAACAAGAAAATCATAAGCAGTTCCACGAAATATGAGGAATGCAAATGATCCAATTAGTATTTCAGATACACTAGGAATCATAGAAAGGCTATCCTTCACTGAGTTACATCAGACTCCACTGAGGTAAGTTGATTGTAGATCTTATTGAGTGAGGTCAAGAGTAAAGGAAATTTGATTTGTTTGCCAAGTTGATACTCTTGTTAAGTTAGGTCGGTGGATGACAGTCTGTCACACACTATGTCATAATGGCATTGAGCATTTATGAAAATTTCTCAACAAAAAGGAGCAATTTCAACTTCATTTTTCATTGCATCCATAGCATTCAAAGAGCACAGTGATTTGAAAGAGCATTATAGTATTTTTGAGTGATTTAGTAGCAACATCTTCATGAATTTTCATCATCTACCAAGCAGTGATGGCATCTACCAATGGAAGCAACACTAAACCAAAGAAGGGTTCTGAAATGCTGGTTAAGGGTGTCGAATGGAAAGCACCAAACATCAAAATCATTATGGCCATTGCTGAGTCACTTGATCCATATGGAGCTTAGTCACAAATCCCACCCAAGGTACTCCTAATTAATGACATATGAACTCGCTTAAATTTTTATTCAAGAATTAGGGACACTAGAAATGGATACTACCCTAGCTGAAATGTGTGTTAACAAAGTTTTGAAACCTAAGCATAAACATTTGGAAGTTAAAGGACTAACTCATATCCCTCACATGCCTTGAAATTTCCAAGTGAAATGGATAAGATACATATTGAGTCAGTTTCACAATGGTCAATTATGGTTGGAGCAACCCATTCTAATTACAAAGAAGATGATACACAATGTTATGGGTCTTCCAATACTAACAAAGCCAAATCAATCAAAACCCTAGGTCAAGAGGAACTGTAGAAGAAAATGCTAGCTGAATGGGATAGTAGAGGTTTGAAACTAAACAAAGTCATTGACATATAGCTTAGGTTTGGTATCCATATCATTGCACATAAAATCTATAGCTCAAGTCAGTCAAACAACATTCCTCGTGAGGCAGTTGACCTTGCATACAAGATTATAAAGAAGAACCTTGAATTTGATTTGTTAGATGTACTACTAAAGCAATTGAACAAAAACATTGAAATTTTGAAGACTTCCAAGAACAATTCCTTCAAGTTCTATTCATTGCTTACCTATTTATTCTTTTATGTTCAAAAATTCTTTCCATCTAAGGGCATAGTTGTATTGAGGAAACACACCCCTGTTCTTTATCAGATAAATGAATTTATTGAAGAAATGGGTGAAAATTTTGAAAGGGTATTGGATAATTACTTTGAGGCATTCAAAGAGAAAATAAATAACAGATTCTAAATCCCACCCAAGCTTGTGGAAGACTAGAAGTATAACATGTGCTTCATGTTGGACTGTGATAGAGTGTACATTCAAGCAATCATACCAAGAGTGGCATGGGTAAAACCATTGCCTTATGAAATCAACATTGATGAAGCTAGAGACATCATTGAGGCTTTCGTAAATGAGCTGGCCAATCCAAATCTTTCTATATTTGGTACTTAGGAGGAAGCCAATAAGAGGATAGAGCTCTATATCAAGATTCCTCAAGCTATCAATAGAGGCAAGAAGAGGATTGCAAAATTGAAGAAAGCTAAAGGTCCTCTAATGCTCACTGAGGGCAAGGGTGAGGATGAAGAAGAGGAATGTGATGAAGGTTAAGAAGAAGAATTAGAGAAAGAGGAACCAACAAGGAAGAAAGGTAGAATGATTATCACTAAACCTTAGAAGAAACCTATTGTAGTGTTCTCTAGGAGGGGTAGGAAAGGTAAAAGTGAACTAGTATTCATTCACTGTCCACCTACATTTGAGGAAAGAATGAAATAGCTAAGAGTTGGAGTAGGAATATGTAACTTCAAAGCTCTCAAATATGAGACTTGGACTCTAGCTGAGTAGAAAGAGATTGAGGACTTAGTCATGGAGAAGATGGGTATTTGGAAATACTTCCCTACTCAAATGAAACCTCAAATCCATGCAGATCTTTTTGCCAAAGTTCAAGTCAAATGGGAGAACACAATACAAACTATAAAAGACATATTTGAACAATAGTTGATATAGTTAGTACCTAATCTAACTAATGCTAAAGTAAAGAAGGGAATGAAACAACATGAAGACAGAATGATTCTAAAGCTTAACTCATGTTTTATATTAATGAATAACATAGAATCAGTGGTTAAGCATGCCTCAGACATCTGGAGAGATGTATATCATCTCAACAATCCATTAGATGAAACTGTTATAATTAAAGATGATGATAGTGATGATGATAATGATGATGATGATGACAAAAATCCTTCCATCATAGTTACTGAAGGTGAATTGCATGCTCTAATGGAGGAGAAGGAAGAAGAAGAGAAGGAAGAAAAGGAGGATAAAGTAGAAGAAATGGATGAAGAAGGAAAGGAGGAAGAAGAAAAAAAGGAAGAAAAGGATAAAGATGATCCAGTTAGAATTCCAGTAGAAGCTATTGCATCTCTTCCTCACACTCCACCACATACTGTCACATCTATGGAGATAGCTTCCACTATTGAAATTGTGAGCACAAAAGCAACATCAATTGCTCAATCTTCACCAGTCACCTCCCAACTCCAAGTGTTCACAATGGAAGTATCAAGCACTTCATCTACTAAGCTAACTATTACTTCTTTAGCTACCGAGTTAGCTCCCTCTGCTTCTGCATCTTTAGTTTGTGTATCAGTAAGTTCTATATTTTTGTCTCCATCAATTCTAGTAAGCTCTACAATTTTGTTTTCATCTACATTGTTTGCATCTATTTTGATTCCAGTTAGTTCAGACACTTCTATGAGTATTCTACTGAGTGTGGCACCATTTTTGGGAAGTGTTTCAATTTTTGGTCCAGTTAGCACTTCTATTGGCATTCAATCCTTAAGCCCTATTCCATTTTTCACTACTAGCCCTTCTATCTCTTCTATTATGTTTGTTCCAAAGGTCAAACCAATCATCATTGAAGTAAAACCAAGGAAACCATTGAAACTTCTAATCACTAGAAAGGAAATTGAAGAAGACATTGACTTAGACATAGAGATAATAATACCTAAGATTTACTATGAGACTACTACTATTGAAGAAATGAGTTTAGCTAGTCAACTCATAGAGAAGAAAGCTACACAGAAGCAGATAAGGTCTAAAAGGGATAAGGAGTACAGAATAATTGAAAATTCCAAGAATATAATTATAGAAGCTATAGGTATTGAAGTGGATTCCACTCTAACATATTTTGATTCAATTAGAAGAGGCTATACAAAAATATAATGAGGACTCATCTAGACAAGAGAATCTAATTGAAAAGGCTAAAAGGAAGTTTGATACCAATGTGCTAGAGCATATTTCTCAGCAAATTACAATCAAACAAGTGGAGTTGTCCACATTTTTTAGCAATTTTGAAAATTCCTTTAATAATGTAGCATCACTTTTTGCAAAACTTTGTGATATGTCTAGTTTTACCAATGAAATAAAGGAGAAGCTAAATAAGATTGGTGCTAACATGAAATCTAGTGCATCAAAGTTGCAGGTTGATCCCTCTTCTAACACCTCTCATTAGACCAAGGTGAAATATCTAGCAAAAGTGTAGACAAAACTTCTAAGAGAAGAAGAAAGAATAAGAGCAACCTTGAAACATGATCTTTCCAATAATGGATACAATGCATAAACATATTGCTCATTGAAAGACATTGGTTTAGGACCAGAACTTCTTAGTGGCTGATCACATGATCAAATTATTAGCAAAATTTTAGATTGCTCTCTCCACCTAAAAAATTTTGCAAAAGAATTGGGATACCTCATTTGCCCTTATCCTTAAGGTACATCAATAATTGCTCTCTCATTTTGGTGTAACTATACAGATAGTACATGTAGCCCTTTGGCATTACTATCAAAAAGGGGGAGAGATATCAGTATAAACAAAAAAGGAAATTCTATATATAAGAAGAGATATCAATATAAGTGAAAGGGGGAGATATCACTCAATAGAGGTAGCATGTATATGCATATAGCTATGTTCATAAGTATGTTTGTATATACATTATATGTCATCAAGGAGATACACGTAGAAATGTATATGCAACAGCTTTACAAAGATCAATTTTTTTTAAAAAAAAGCCAAAATTTAGTAAATCAATTTATGTACATATGTTTTGGCTTATAAGTGCTTTGTCACTAATGCCAAAGGGGGAGATTTTTGGCATTAAGTTAGTATTGTGATTAGTGACAAAATTTATCTATATCAGTATAACTATCGAGCTCAACACTTAATTCTATACTCTCACCGAGAATTCTAGTGTTAACCAAGCTTTAAAGAGTTTAGTAGATTACATTGAGCAAATATTAGCTACCGAGAAAATATAGGCAATATGAAGATGAGAAGTGTCTATTGAGCTTCACAATGTCTACCGTGGAGTAAGCTTGTGTCGTGCAGATTTTTTTGTAAATTGAGCATTGGAAGAATTAGTGTTTACTTAGTATCTACCAAGTCACCAGTGGTCAATGAGTTTAGGAGTACATCGAGTGATTAGTATGGACCAAGCCTTCACTTCTACCGAGTGAATTATGATGTCGAGAAATGCAGCAAACATTGTGTATCAGAAGGTCACTGAGTCAATTCAATGAACTTGAGTTATTTACTATTGTGTCGACTTTCTAATGTATTTTTTCACTTGTGTTTTGGCCAACCTTTTAGTTTTTGTAAATTTGAAAGGTATATATGTAAGGTGTATTGTAAGATACATAGATATGGAAACAATAGTGAAGTAATAAGAAGTATATGCGAAAAATTATCAGTAATAGTTCAAGGAATACAACAAGGTCAATACAGAGGTAAAAAAGTTATATCTATCACATAAGGTGATCAATGCATAAAGGATCTCATCAGCAATCAGTTGTAAAAAGATCCACTGCTTCATCTTAACAAGTGAATCAGTTTTCTAAATCCTCTAACAAGGTAGACTTAATAGTCTTTGTACAAATCTCTTAACTAAGTGCATACTTCATTGTATGTTTGTAAATCCTCTAACAAGGTGGACCTAGCAGTCCTTTGTGCTCCTAATAGGGCAAATCACTAGAAGTGGTCAATGTAAGCCTTAATAGGCCAACTTTATGTTGTAGTATTGAAGTTTTGTGGGTATCATTCCCAGCCCAATTTCACTTTCTATTTGGGAGGTTTCTAGGTTAGCGAAATATTGTTTCCTTTTGTGTGATGAATATTTTAACTTTTAGTATTAATGCATATAGTAGTGTAGATTAGTTTGTGACAAATTCAAAAGAAGAATTTAAAGTTATTGATTCACCCCTCCCCTCTCAGTAACTTATCATATATTCAATATTTCCAACATGTCTAAGTTGAAAATTTCTAGCATAACTAATTCAAATACTATTGAGAGTACTGTGGTATCATTTTGATGAAGGGAAGGTTAGCTATATGTTTTTATTGACATTAACTTAGTGTTGTGATGTTTCATAGTATCCCAAATGAGAAGATATATTTTTGAATTATTGAAACCAATTTTAGAGAAGGAATTGGAGTATGCAATTATTATGGGAGACTTATATATACATCTAGATGTTATACAATTTTTCATGGATATTTAGAACATTTCTAGAGAGAATTGTGATTGATTGAAGGTTGATATAGGAACCAAAAGAACATAGAGTGATAGAGGATGATTGATTTGATTGGTCTTTCAAATAACTATGGATACAATCCAAATTATATTGATTAAGATATGATATTGTTTTTCACTTGTAATATGATTGGAATACCAAAAGAAATATTTTCAATGACAAGAAGATCATTTTGTATTGGATAGCAAGTACTCAAAATACTTGAACCTTGTCAAATCCTCAACCAATGATGGTCAAGTTGGTTGTGCTAAATCTTTCAATTTAGAAGTATTACGTTGATGTGGAAGATTTAATGTGTAGTGATAAGTTGATCTCTCATTAATAAAGGTCATAAAATTTATCAATCTTATAAAGCCATGTTGGAAAAAGTCAAGGAGTTTAATTATTCTAGATCAATTTGGCATGCCAATAAATTTGGAGGCTGGAATTGATTTATAAATGTATCGTTATTGTTTGAAAATATGTTTTGGAACTCTAGGATTAAGAATGAATATTCAAATGATGAAATTAAATTGTAATATATTTTTCTTAAGGTGATGCCTACTTTAGTTAGTGAAAATGTATTTATAACTAGTTTGATGGGTCATGAAGTTGTAGATCATAGATGTAGTGTTAGAAAGTAAAATCCACCAAGATAAATAGATCTATATAAGTTTTATCAACCTTAGTAAACCTTAAAAATATGATTGATATAATCGAAAACCATAAGATGTTACACATATACAATAATAATTGATATGTTAAATAGGGAAACCCTTGATCAAAGGGAAAACCTCGATGGGGATGGTACCCACAAAATAATGTACTAATATATTAGTTTCTTGTAAGAGAATGAACTCTATTAGGAGCCAATCAAATAAATTTGGTACATATTAATATCTTTTTGGAGCCTTTAAATCCTTGTGAGGAGATTCCAACCCTATTAGGAGTTCTATCATCTTTGTTAGGAGTTGTAGAAGGCACATGGACACATTGTCCAGAGAGATTCAAGGGAAAGACCATCAAACCAAATATCCAACTTTCCTCTATATTAATCCTTCTAGAATATTAGAAATTCAACTAATATCCATAACTCAAACACTTTCTATGTCCTCTTACTATGCCAATACTACACAAAATACTTCTCATATCTCAATACCAGATTTCCAACTTTGAATTACACTGATCCCTTTCATCGCTTACTTGCATTTACCAAATTTTCACATCACTTGAACTTTCACACAATTACACACAATTCTATCTTTCATTACAAGTAAAATAACCTTCCTTTATACCATGTCCTCAAAATAATTCTTTGAGTAAACTTTAAGGCTTTTTACCTTCAATGAGCTATGTCTTGTAAAGAAGAATTGTTGACTTCCTTTATCGCTACAGCCTTAGAGAATGTAAAGAACACAATTAATTGGACATCTAAAACAATAGATTAGGAAGCCCAAACATGATGCCTTTGGGTTTTTTTTCCTACTATTATGTATGGTTTCATGAAAGGAAGGATCATATCATTCTCTCTTTTTAAAAGGATAAAATACTGTTCGGTGGTCTTCTTACAAACTCCATGGATTTAGCCTAAGTTAGGAAATAACTAATTAATATAAAAAAGCTTGGTCATCACTTCTATTTGGAAATCAATAGTAATCCCCTATTATATCATTTCTGTTAATGCTAAATTAGGGTATTATAATTATTTCCAAAGAACTTCTTTGAATGACCTTTAATCTATGCTAGTTCATAAATTGAAATGACATTCTTCATAATGGTGAATTTTCCAATTAAAATGCCATTTGGGCCTCTCTTTATTTTGTAAATATAGTTTATTATGTTGACCAAATGTGGTCTAAAATGTGTATTAGAGAATAGTAGATGAAGGAGGAAACTTAGAGTGGAGATTGTAACTAAGGAATGCACTATTGATGATAATAATACTTCCTCATAGGTTAATGAAAGAATTATATATTTCCTTCAAAGAATATAATCAAGTATTTTTTATCTTCTTAAATTTTCAATATGGTGTGTAGAGCATCTTTGTATTGAGAACTAAAAGAAGTGGTACCAAACAAAAGGTTTATCTAACTAAAGCTATCATATATATATATATATATATATATATATAATGAGATATTTATTTCTCACAATATAGTACTTTAGATATATATATATATATATATATATATATATATATATATATATATATATATGTAAGGCATTATTATGTGAAAGATAAACATAATATGTGTGTATGTATATAATTAAATTTTATTATTATATTAAATATTTAATGAATAGACATGTCTCGTGACGAGACATGTCTCTTCCTAGCTTATGTTCTTTATAAACTCTAGATGTTGTTTCCTTTGAAAAAGACATACCCAATGGCAATGCTATTACATTTATAATGACCCTATTAACATTATCATAGTATAAGAGCCTATTTGTAAACATAAAATTGATGGAGATATAGATATAGATATAGATGAAACAATTTGTTCACTAAGACGGACTGTCGTTTCACCCATCTCTTCAAAATTTATGGACAATAATCCCACTGTATGTATCATGGAAAATTTGGAAGGAGTGGAATAAAAAAATCTTCAGGGACAAAGGCACTACTAGTTCGGTGGTGTCCGAGTAGGTTATTAGGATTCTGAAAGAATGTAGTGGGATCTGGCTATAGAAGCTCCCCCCTCAATCTCCTTTGAAGACTTGATGTTAAGTGGGCGTCTGCTTGGGACTTAAGCCAAATGGTGGTACAGTTTGAAAACTCCAAAGTTATGGCTAGGCAAAGAATAGTGTGGCACCTCCCTAAGACATGCATAAAACTCAATTTTGATGGTTCAACCATGGTGGGAGGACTGCTACTGGGGGTGTGTTCTACAATTTTATGGGGGAACTTGTGGTTCCCTATACTAGGAATTGCAGAGGGGGCTCAAATAATGAAGTGGAAGACATGACACTTCTATGGGGAATGAGAATTGTGAGAAAATGAGGAATTAATAGGTTAGCTATTGAGGGAGATTCAATGATAATTATTAAATTTGTTAAAGGAGAGGGCCAGATTAGTCAGACGATCATAGCAACAATTGACAAAATTCATAAGTTGATGGAGAGGTGCCAAGAGATCCATGTGGACCACATTTACCATGAAGCCAATGGTGTGGTAGACAAGTTGGCAAAATTTGGCCATAATGTCACATGGCTAATTGAATGGGAGGACATCAACCAAATTCCATCATCAATTCAAGTGATGATGTAATGTGAGTGTACTTATCATAATGCAACATCAATCATCACAATAGGTGGCATGCCTCTAAGAATCCATGTGGCCAGGAAGGAAAGAGGTTTTCTCTTTATAAAGTGATTGTTTCACAAGATTGCATGAGGATTACCTATTATGATCATCTTGCCGTAGGCTTTAGTTATTTGCAAAAAAGAACGAATGGAGTGGATTTTTCTAGATATAAAAAACTAACAAAAAAATATGATAGAGACACTTTAACCAAACCCCACTCCAACTACAGCTGGCAATAACTGATTACAAAAGGAAAGGTGCTATTAACACATTCCACTAAGCGAGGTTTCTTAGTTTTTGGGAAACCTTGGGGTCTTATGGTGAATTTCTACTCCCTTTTCATTTTCATCTTGGGTGTAATTTATTTATCCAATGGGGATTGCAAAACATGCAACAAGGCAATGCTGGAAAATTTAGAGGAGTTTTGGATTGAGCTGGGTGGAGGTATGGGAACTAGTGACCACATTGAATTTGTGGGGGTTGTTAGTGAACATTTTTTTCCCTTCAATAATAAGAGTTAATGAACCATGAAAACTCCCACAACAATTTTGTTCCTTCAATTGAACTCTCATTATTATGAGGCACAACTCCCTCCTTAAATGATAAACATTAATTTCCTTTATTTCAAAAGAAGTTATCAAGAGATATCATTTCACCAAAAAGAACTAAGGCTTTTACAAATAAATTTCCATCTTTTAAGAAAAAGTATTGCAAGGATAACATTGATTAAAAAACAAGCCTAAAGACTTATTTAAATATGTACTGGAGAATAACTAAAATATAGATGAATGATTTGTAAATAATAAAATCAAAACCATTCATAAAACAAAGCATATCATTACTGACCATAACCATGAAAACACTACATATGAAATAAATCCAAATAATAAGTATGTATAAACACAAATGACCAATAACACATAACTAGCATCAAGAGATTCCTATGTATATTCATTGTTCATGTAAGTAGCATAACAAAATTGGTTCAGTTTGAACCTACTTTAATAACTTAAGTTACTATCAAAGAAATACCAGAGTATCAATGCCAAAGAATTTAATGTTTCACAATATATAGTCACACATGACCCATATAATAGTAATGAAACTAACTCCAAGATGGAGTAGAAAATACCAAACTTAAAACCATAAAACAACTATTCTATGATCTAAGATAAGTAACCAAAATACTAGCTACATTTCCTAGTTGTCCTTGCTCCATTGTCACATTACCACCTGTAATTTTCTAGTCCTTGTAAGAAAATTCAAAGTCTACAATCTCTTTATTTTGTAGGGATTCTAGTTGTTCTATCCTCTACTGCCAAATGCTAATGACTTGATGGGCATGTTCTATTTTCTTGATTTGCATCATCAGATGATCATTGCTGATAATAATCATGGAATCTATTTGAGCAAAAATTGATAGGTTGGTAGTTGATACCTCTTTGGCCTCTTTGAGAGCTCACAACTTGTCTTAGCACTCAATCTATACCTCTTTCAAGTCTTTGCTAGATTGATCCTTGTTGTTTAGGATTTTAATATTGATGCATTTAACATCATCCTATAGGATTTCCCTTAGGCGATTAAGCTCTTTGACAAATTCTAAACATTCATCTAGGCACTGATTGATGACCATATTCCTCCATTCTAGGTTAGTCTAGGACATATATAAGAATTTTGCATCCACTGTAAAATCTATCTCTTAACCAATAATTTGTTTTCTCTATATTCCTAAATTTCTGTGACTTGAGAAATGACATCTCCCCATATTTCTTCTCCTTGGCCCATGCATTTAACTTTGCTTCTAGGTTTTCCATCATTTGTTCAGCCATCACCATTGTCTCTACCAAGAGAGTTATATAGCTGACTTCATGAGAAACAATTGATTTGAGCCACTCATCAAAAGCTTTAGGAACTGACCTATCCATTTTCACTTGGTCAATGAATTGTCAATTTGTTGGGGAAGTCACATCAATCATGGAAATCACCTGAGGCTATTCAGGTTCTGCATTCTAGAGATTATGAATGTATTCTACCAGCATGTGAATGGATTGTTTTAGTTCCTTCCTTTCCTTCCAATCTTTCCATATGTGACTAGTGCCTCTTGCATGTATTGCATCAAGGATTTTCATATCTGTAACTTTGGATGCTAGTTTGAGAGCTCTTTTCTCCGTCATGTAGTATTGAGGAGTGATGTCCTCAAGAGTTCTGCCTTCAGATGGCTTGAATACATCAGCCATGCATTCCCCTATTTGTTCATCAACTTCGATCATAGCCTCTGTTTCTCATTTTTTGATTTTGGATGCTTATCCCTAACATTTCCCAACCATATCTTCAACAGAAACACTTATAGGAAACAAAATCCATTTGTTTCTTAGAGACATATTAAACAAATTTGGTACTAAAGAGATACCTTTGGATGGAAGTTTTTGTAAAGTAGGGGAAACATAATTGGAAATTATTGATCCAAAAGAATTAGCATCAACTTCTATTGGTTGAGAATTCTATTCCATGACTTCTAGTTCTCTTTCTTTATGAGGCCCAACTGTATCTTCTATCTTGATGGGACACATATCAACACCTTTTTTGATAGCATTTTGAGTTTTATCCTTTGTGTGAGAGTGGGTCCATATTATTGGCTTGGCCCATTGAACTAACTTTGAACTTCAGATATAAATTCAAATTCAAGGTTCAAAATACATGTAGAGGAAAATGTGACATCTTTATCAGTATCACTATAATGAATTGCCTGCTCTACATTTTTCATTCTTTATTACCTTTTCACCTTTAAGCAATTTTTAGTCCTCACTATGTGTAGTGCCTACCCTCGTTCACATATTTTCCAAACTTATTGTTGCTATTATTATTAGATTATGTAGACTAGTTTTATGTTGATGGTTTAGTGGTGTTGTTTTGACACTATCAGATATTATGATATAGATTCAGTTGATATATGATGAGATCATTTAGACTTTACATTTCATGTATGTATGATGATCATTACATTGTTTTCAGTTATTAATGATGATTAGTTAGATGGTTTATTAGCTCATGTGTTTTATTATGGTTACTTACCCCATACTTGCATGTGTGGTGTGTGTGTTTTCTTATTGTATGACATTTCTGATGTAGTTAAGGAAGGGAGTCGTAGTCACCTGCTTAGTCGAGATCTACACGATGCACCACTTCTTGCCATTGTCTATTTAGCTTAGCATTATATATTGTATGTACATGCATGGTTTTTTTACGAGTTGCAGGTACCGGGTATCAACTTCCCTGAATTGCCAAGATGAGCGTACCCTATTATACTATCTCAATGATAGGAGAAGGGAGATAAATTCTCAAGTCCAAATCCCAAACCTAAAAAAACATTTGTCCTAGTGAGTTAGGACAAGTATCAAAGTTGAATACCCACCGAATGTGCTGAATGACATATTTCATGATTTTTAACCCTTTAGATTTATTTTGTATGATTTGTTCTATGATGGGTTTTCATATTTTATCTTGGAGGTCTATGGTGAATTTTCCATTAATTAAGTCTTAATAAATAGATTTAATTAATTAATTATTTATTTGAGAAAATTAATAAAATATCATGATCTTTGATTATTGATTGTAATTAATTAAATGTGAATTATTTGGGAAAAGGAATTAAATAAAAGAAAACTAGAAATTAAAATTAATAATAATTATAAAATAATAATAAAGTAATAAATAAAATAATAATAATAAAAGTTATAAAAATTTAAATGAAAGTTATAAAATTTAAATAGAAATTATTGGAGTTATAAGCTTGCATGGGAATTAACACACTTTTCTATTTCTCATGTGTCAACAACATGGGGGTTAGTGCATCAATTAAGCACATGGTGTCTACAACTCTATGACTCATCAAAAAGGTTGGAAAAGACCCATGCTTAGTTGGTGACACCTTCCAGCTGTTTCAAGAAGCATTCCAAAGCTTTCTTGAGAGCTCTTTATATTCAAGCATTCATAGAAGCTTAGATATAGCATGGAGAGCAATTGGAGCATGGGAGGACTCAAGAACTCTGAAGAAGGGAGCTTGCTCTGCAAGTTTTCTGAGGAAGAGCGAATTAGCATCAAAATCTGGGTAGATTCTTGTAATTTTACTTATGCTATTTCTGCATCATGCATTCCTGTCTTCTTCGTGTCTTCCATATGTCTTCTGAGAAATTTCATATTTTTATTGTATGCATTTTCAATTTGGGCAATTAAATTTATTTGAGAATTTTATATGCATGGATTTAAAAAAAGGGAAAATGGGGCTGGGGTTGAGATTCATAGCCAAACCCATTAGATTAATTATTGGAAATTTTGGAGATCAAAGATGTATGGAGGAATTATGAAAAAATTGAAATTGTAATCATAAATTGTTAATTTTCTTATACATATATATGTGTGTGTGTGTGTGTGTGTGTGTGTGTGTGTGTGTATGTTCATATATTGTGATATTTTTAATTTTGTATATATTTATATATATATACATACATATGTATATATAATATATATATTTCTTAAAAAAAAATCGATTGCATACTGTGGGGGAAAACATTTTAAGAGATGTTAAAACAAAATCGCAAAGTCTGTATGGAAATCACGTAAGCGATTGTTATATATATATATGTGTGTGTGCGTGTGTGTGTGTGTGTGTAAATATATATATATATATATATATATATATATATATATATATATATATATATATATATATATATATATATATATATATATATATATATATATATAAAATGTTGGGCGGGTGGGTACTTCGTACCCCACCCACCGCAGGCCTGTGTAATCGCAATATACCTGCGACCGCAGTGTACCTGCGGTGTGGCACTTTAATAGCTGCGTGATTTTAAATCGCATTGTGTTATATGTGTTGGTTTTAAATTATATTTGCAATGATTATTTCATATATGATTTGGATATGAATTTCAATTTCATTTTTTTATAAGTTGCAATGTTATTAATTATTAAAGGTTATTATATATATATATATATATATATATATATATATATATATATATATATATATATATATATATATATATATATATATATATATATATATATTTATGCATGTATATATATATATATATGTATATAAGTATATATGTATATATTATTAATTAAAAATGATTATTATAAAGTTCTCAATTAATGGATCACTCTTTTAATGATTAAAATATTGCTATTAAGCTTGTCAATTATGAAGAGATATTAACAATTAATTTAATTAAACTTAGTTTTTAATTAAGATTAATTATTAGAATATATAATCAAAGTTTTTGATTCATTGAGAATGTCAATTTTCAAACAATGTCATATAAATCAATTAGAAAATTGAGTCTGATGGAGAAACTTTTATCTATCAAACGAATACATGGGTTAGATAAAACGTGAAATTTCTCCACTTGATGTTAATTTGGGAATACGTAAACTGAGACTTTTGCATTCAACTTTGAAAACTTAGCAAAAACAAAACATGTGTTTACATTGTGTATTCTTTATGCTATTGTTTTGGGTTTTGGGTTGACTAGTGTTGACCAGTACAGGACGTCTACCAGAGGCTTGGGGGTTATGTGATTGTGATGTCATGATGATGTTTTAATCTCGATCTTTATAAACCCAACCATGGTTATGTGATGGAATGCTCTATGTATTGGATGTGAATACTGATTGTTATAGTTGAGATTCTTATTTATGAGAGACTTGACTTAACCATTATTTTTGGTCATCGATCAGTTATCCTTGGTTATTTTCTAGTCGCCATGATGGGACTGAACTGTGGATTTATTCTTGATGATGTCATGTTGTGATATGTTTGACTCAACCATTTTTGGAGTCTTTGATCAGTGTGTTTGAGATATATTTTGGTTATTGAGAACCATTGGATACTTTTGATTATCAGTGATGCTTCAGTTGCCAATAAAGAGCTGTTGTGGTCATGATTTTCTATGGATGTTTGCTCATGGAGATTTGATGCTTTTATGCATATTTGATGATTTTATTATGGATTATTTTTGTGATTTTGAGATTTATGATTCCATGAGCATTAGGGTAGGATATATGCATGTAGTGATGGGAAGTGGCTTGCAATGGAGGCCGGGGCCCTAAGAGGCTACCAAGGTAACTCATTGTAAGTTGGATTAATAAGTGATAACATTCACACCTAATACTAACTGAATGAACATAAAAAGATAAGTTTTTTGTTCTCACCCATGCCTTGAGTGCTTGTATAGGCTAGGATGGGAGTAGTGAGAATGCATGGTTGCGACCTTGCATTCCATAGTATGCCTTGTCAGTATGAGAGGTTACTAGTGGCCGCATGAGATCAGTATGGACCCATCGAGTTTAGCTAACTGCCAGGGTAACTTGTACATGATAAATGCGATGACACTTTCCCACTTGCATAGTAGGTTCCTACATGTCATTGTGTGCCTCTGGGAAGTAGATGTCAGTTTTGTGATTCGAACCTTGAGTTAGTATACTTTTAGGATTCTTGGACTTATAGAGATATGTGCTATGTGATTTTGATAGCCTGTTTGGGACTTGAGATTATCTCCTTAGCACGGTGGGAGTGGACCACTTAGGTACCACGCGGTTAGGTGGTAGTGTATTTTCCACTCTTATCATTTGAGATTCATTGAGACATCGTGGCTGATGCATCCTTCATGATGGTGGATATGTATCCTTTCATTGATGATTGGCATATGTTAGATGATGTTATCTTGTGCTTATATTTGCATGTTAGATTACTTTCTACATATGATGTTGTATATGTTAGGAGTGACATTCCTACTATGTTAATACCGATGATCTCTTTGGTGATTTGGGATGTTACGCACGGAGGGATGGCTAGGGCCCACGATGGTCTAATGATGCTATTAACGGTTGGGAGGAACCGTGCACTTAGTTAATTATGTTTGATCTTATGATGGATGTATATATATTTTATGATGATGTATAATGTGTATCATGTGATTGTCTTTGATGTATCATGGATTAGAATAGGATGATGTACCTTATTTCACATATGTATATTCTTTTAAGCCTTCATACCCTGTGACATGTATAGTGGATTATTGAGCATTTGGAAATGTAATGTATGAACATTTGACTTATCATTATTATTTTATGTGGATGTTGTACTAGATGGATTCTTGTATGTAATTCAACATTAAGGGATCTTTAAAGAATGTAATCTGTTATGTATGTTATGTTTACTTTCAGATGGACATTGCAATTGCTTCCATTATTATGTACAAGATATATGTGGCATTTACTTTCATGTTATTTTTATAAAAAAAAATATTACCAAAATTAGTAAAATTCTAGGTCGATTCTTTGGATCCCTTGGCAGGGCATTACATTTGGTATCAGAGCCCAAGTTTCTACATTGGGAGCTCTGGGTATTTTGGAACAACTAGAACTATGAACTATTAAGTGTATCTCTTCAACTTGAAACTAGGATGGTGTCTAGGACTAGGTCTTCTATTAGAGGCCATGGTAGAGGCTGAGGAAGAGGTCATGGTCATGGCAAAACTTTCAGTGCCCATGAGTCTTCCCATGAGGGATTAGCTCGTGTAGAGAGCAGGGAAGAGCATTCTAATCGGAAGCAGGAAGAGGGCCGTAGAGAGGACCAAGCTAAGTCTGATGAGGTTAGTCTGAGACAGATGATGCAGACTATTCTAGAACATCTACCTCCTATTCAAGAATAGCCTAAAGTTCATCAGATAGAACAAGAGCATAGACCCAGATCTAGAAGTCCTCGAAAGGATCTTCAGAGGTCCATTGTGTCCACTTAGATGAAGGATCTTTCAAGATCCAAGGTCAAGCCTTTCAATGTGCAAGGTTCTGGTTATGTGGCCGAGCAGTGGCTGAATTCCCTCGACAGGATTTTTGACATGCAAGATTTTGACAGCAATGTTAAGGCAAGATTTGCGATCACTAATTTAGAGAATTTTGGGGCCACTTGGTGGATGATTGAGGAGAAGAAGCTAGGAATCAATATGAGCAGTGTCATGTGGGAACTATTCTTAGAGAGTTTCCGTGAACGATTCCTACCAGAGGAATGGAAACTACAAAGGGCAGATGAGTTTCATAATCTCAAGCAGTACACTTTGTCAGTGACCGAGTATGAGCGTAAGTTTTATGAGCTTATGCCTTTTTTAGGGTTCAGTAAAAATTCAGCTCAGTTGACACAACACTTTGCTAGGGGTTTGAATAACCATATAATTGGGGGTGTGAAGGTATTTGAGCCAAAAACTCTCAAGGATGAGGTACATCGAGCAATCCTTGTTGAGAAAAGTGTTAACCTTGGTCAAGGTGGTTTTGTAGGAACACCAACAACATCAAGATCTAAAGGCAACTTCAATTTAGGTGGTAACAAGAATCCTTTATTTTCTAATGGAAAATAGTATCAGCAGCAGTCTCAGTAGATGCGGCAGCAGAAGGGATCAAATTCTCAGGCTCAAGGTGGTGGAAAAGGTTCTAACTTTAAGAACAACCGCAATGCTCAACGCAATAAACAGAATCAGTCCAATCAGCCAGCTCAGAGTAGCTAGTCTTTTGTAAGTAGGAATAGTCGCTAGTTAATGTACCACCTATGGGAAGAGGATCTGGCAGGAATAAAGAATGTTTTTCATGTGGTCAAATTGGACATTATGCAGCTCAGTGTCCACAGCGAGCACCTCAATTTTCAGGACCTAGGCCTATAGCTTCAGAACCCATAGTTGGTGATGCAGGGAGAGCTCATAGAGTTTTTGTAACAGTTGATCAGCGTCAAGCAGATCATCAGGGAATAGTGGTTGAGACCACAGGTGCTATTCGAGGTATATCTCTTTCAGTATTGTTTGATTCAGGAGCTACAGATTCATTTATTTCACCATCTATAGTTTTTAATTGTAAGCTGGATGCGGTGAAGCAAGATCATGGTTGGCAAGTGGAACTAGCCTCAGGGATTAAGGCCTCCACGAATTTTGTAGTTCATAAGTGTGGGCTTAGCTTAGGGAGCTTTGATACAATAGTGGATCTTTGAGTCATACCCCTTAGTTCCTATGATGTGGTTCTAGGCATGGACTGGCTTGGATCTCATAGAGCCAGTATAGATTGTAGGAAGAAGATTATTTTGTACCAAGATGACCAAGGGAATGATGTGAAGATAGTTGGGATACCGAGGCCTATATCTCTGTGGATGATTTCTGCTATGAAATTGAAGCAAAGTTTCCGTAAGGGATGTTAGATATTTGCTATTATGGTAAATGATCTTGATGAGGAAGATCTTGTGAGGAAGACTTTAGATCACTCAATTTTTCAGGAGTACATAGATGTCTTTCCAAGTGAGATTCCAAGCATGCCTCCAAAGAGGGACATTGATTTTAGCATTGATCTAATTCCTGGAGCAGAGCTTATCTCTAAAGCTCCTTATTGTATGACTACTCAGGAACTGGGTGAGCTACGTCTTCAGCTAGAGAAACTTCTGGCCAAAGGGAGCATTCGACCTAGTGTATCACCATGGGGAGCTCCAGTGCTCTTTGTGAAGAAGAAAGATGATTCTTTGCGCCTTTGTATTGACTACAGATAGTTGAACAAGGTGACTATTAAGAATAGGTATCCTTTGCCTAGGATTGATGACTTATTTGATCAGATCAAGGGAGCTAAAGTATTCTCCAAGATTGACCTTAATTCAGGATACCACCAGCTCCGTATTAAGGAAGCAGATATTCACAAGACCACTTTTCAAACTCGCTATGGGCATTACGAGTTCACAGTGGTACCTTTTGGGTTGACTAACACTCCATCAGTGTTCATGAGTTTGATGAATGGTGTTTTACGATCATATCTTGACAGGTTTGTTCTCATGTTTCTTCATGACATATTGATATATTCTAAGACTCAGAAGGAGCATGAGGAACACCTGCGGTTGGTTTTGCAGTGTTTGAGGGACAATCAGCTTTATGCCAATGCAGCTAAGTGTGAATTCTTCAAATCAGAGATTTAGTTTTTAGGGCATGTTATTTTAGGTGATGGTATATCAATGGATCCTACAAAGATTTGGGCGATAATAGATTGGCCTACCCGGACTAATGTGTCAGAGATTCATAGTTTCATGGGCCTAGCTAGTTATTATCGCAGATTTGTCCAGAACTTCTCTAGGATAGCACATCCTATCACTTCTCTTTAGAGGAAAGGAAAGAAGTTTGTGTGGACAAAGAAATGTGAGGAAGGTTTTTAGAGGCTCAAGGAGCTTTTGACTAGTGCACCGATTTTAGCTGTACCTGATCCAGAAGGTGATTTCATGGTGTGTACAGATGCTTCTCTTGAAGGAATTGGAGAAGTGTTGATGCAGAATGGACAGGTGATTGTGTATGAATCATGCAAGCTCAAGGATCATGAGTTAAATTATCCTATGCATGATCTTGAGTTAGTAGCAGTAGTTCATGCTTTGACAAGATGGAGACATTTCTTGTTGGGGCACAGGTTTGAGCTACATAACGATCATCATAGTCTTCAGTACATTTTTACTCAGCCTAATTTGAATGCTCGCCAGAGACGATGGATGGAATTTTTATGCGAGTATGATTTTGAGGTAAAGTACATTCAGGGTAAGGAGAATGTGGTGGTAGATGCTTTGAGTCGCATGAGACATGTGGTAACATCGATGACTCTTAGTGTGGATTTGAGGAGTCGAATTCTTTAGGCACTTCTTATGGATTCTTGGTATCAGGAAGTGTGCAAAGAGATAGATTCAGGAAGACCCTTGGAAGGTAAGTTTGTAGGTTATGTTTGAGAATCATATGGTCTTTTGAAACATTTAGGGAGGATTTATGTGCCATTACTGGATGAGCTTCGCACCTTGATTCTGGCAAAAGTCCATCGTACACCTTACTCAGCACATCCAAGTGTCAAGAAGATGCATGCTAATTTGAGACGTTTGTTCTTTTGGTCCAGGATGAAGCGAGATATTGCTGATTTTGTGGCTAGGTGTCTTGAGTGTCAAAGAGTCAAGGCAGAACACTAGCACCTGGCAGGACTGTTGCAGCCTAATCTCATTCCTTCTTGGAAATGGGATATAATCTCCATGGATTTTATAGTAGGATTACCTATGACAGTTCAACATCATGATGCTATCATGGTTACCATTGATCGATTGACTAAGGTGGTGCATTTTTCACCAATCAAGTCTTCCTACACAGCAGCTTTTGTAGTGAATGTCTTCATGCGTGACATTGTGAGATTACATGGTATTCCTAGAAAGATCATTTTTGATAGGGATCCTGTATTCACATCCGCATTCTGGACATCATTGCAGCATGAGCTTAGAGCGCAGCTAAACTTCAGTTTGGCATATCGTCCAGAGACTAATGGTCAGACAAAGAGGGTGAACCAAGTTTTGGAGGATATGTTACAGATGTATGTGATGGATAGGCAGACACATTTGGAGGACTATCTCTACCTAGTGGAGTTTGCTTACAAAAATGGGTATCATAGATCTATTGGCATGGCACCTTTTCAGGCATTATATGGACATCCTTATCGTACACCATTGAGTTGGGATAGCCTCAAGGTACGCATTCTATTGGGTCCTAAGATGCTTCGTGATATGGAGCAATAGCTAGTGCATATCCATGAGCATTTGACTACGACACAGGATAGGCAAAAGAAGTATGTCGATGCTCATAGGATTGATAAGCAGTTTGCTATGGGTGATAAGGTTTTCATGAGAGTGCAACTGTGAAAGAGTCCGATCTGGTAGGAAAAGGGTTCTAAGCTAGCACCTCGCTTTGTGGGACCATTCGAGTTTTTGGAGAGGATTGGCCCGGTTGCTTACCATCTTGCTCTACTGCCCAACCTAGCTCGCATTCATGATGTTTTCCATGTTTCACTGCTTAGGTAGTATATTCCTGATATTGTGCATGTTCTTGATTGGAATGCGTTGCAGGTAGAGGATGGGAAACTGGCTTTGGAGCCGGTTTGTATTCTAGAGCAGCAGGAGTTGACCCTCAGGGGTCGAACCATTGAGCAGGTAAGGGTCCAATGGGACCCTACAGATGATTCTTCAGCTACTTGGGAGGATGCAGCTAGATTGAGGGGGTTGTATCCCTATTTGTTTGTAGGCTTCCAGGAGTAAGCCTAATTCAAGGGGGGGGTGGATGTAGTGCCTACCCTCGTTCACATCTTTTCCAGATTTATAGTTGCTATTATTATCAGATTATGTAGACTAATTTTATTATGATGGTTTAGTGGTGTTGTTTTGATACTATCAGATATTATGATATGGATTCAATTGATATATGATGAGATCATTTAGACTTTACATTTTATGTATGTATGATGATCATTACATTGTTTTCTGTTATTAATGATGATTAGTTAGATGGTTTATTATCTCATGTGTTTTATTATGGTTACGTACCCCATACTTGCATGTGTATGGTGTGTGTGTTTTCTTATTGTATGGTGTTTTTTATGTGGTTAAGGAAGGGAGTCGTAATCACCTGCTTAGTCGAGATCTACACGATGCACCACTTCTTGCCATTGTCTGTTTAGCTTAGCATTATATATTGTATGTACATGCATGGTTTTTCTTCAGGTTGCAGGTACCGGGTATTGACTTCCCTGAATTGCTAGGATGAGCGTACCGTATTATACTATCTCAATGATAAGAGAAGAGAGATAAATTCTCAAGTCCAAATCCCAAACCTAAAAAAACATTTGTCCTAGTGAGTTAGTACAAGTATCAAAGTTGAATACCCACCGAATGTGTCGGATGACATATTTCGTGATTTTTAACCCTTTAGATTTATTTTGTATGATTTGTTCTATGATGGGTTTTCATATTTTATCTTGGAGGTCTATGGTGAATTTTCCATTAATTAAGTCTTAATAAATAGATTTAATTAATAAATTATTTATTTGAGAAAATTAATAAAATATCATGATCTTTGATATTTTGATTGTAATTAATTAAATGTGAATTATTTGGGAAAAGAAACTAAATAAAAGAAAACTAGAAATTAAAATTAATAATAATTATAAAATAATAATAAAGTAATAAATAAAATAATAATAATAAAAGTTATAAAAATTAAAATGAAAGTTATAAAATTTAAATAGAAATTATTGGAGTTATAAGCTTGCATGGGAATTAACATACTTTTCTATTTCTCATGTGTCAACAACACGGGGGTTAGTGCATCAATTAAGCACATGGTGTCTACAACTCTATGACTCATCAAAAAAGTTGGAAAAGACCCATGCTTAGTTGGTGACACCTTCCAGCTGTTTCAAGAAGCATTCCAAAGGTTTCTTGAGAGCTTTTTATATTCAAGCATTCATAGAAGCTTAGATATAGCATGGAGAGCAATTGGAGCATGGGAGGACTCAAGTACTCTGAAGAAGGGAGCTTGCTCTGCTGGTTTTTTGAGGAAGAGTGAATTAGCATCAGAATCTGGGTAGATTCTTGTGATTTTACTTATGCTATTTCCGCATCATGCATTCCTATCTTCTTTGTGTCTTCCATATGTCTTCTAACGAATTTCATATTTTTATTTTATGCATTTTCAATTTGGGCAATTAAATTTATTTGAGAATTTTATATGCATGGATTTAAAAAAAGAGAAAACGGGGCTAGGGTTGAGATTCATAGCCAAACCCATTAGATTAATTATTGGAAATTTTGGAGATCAAAGATCTATGGAGGAATTCTAAAAAAATTGAAATTGTAATCATAAATTGTCAATTTGCTTATACATACATACATACATACATACATACATATATATATATATATATATATGCAATTATATATATATATGTGTGTGTGTGTGTGTGTGTGTGTATGTTCATATATTGTGATATTTTTAATTCTATATATATTTTTATATATATACATATATATACATACATATGTATATATAATATATATATTTGTTAAAAAAAAATTGATTACATACCGTGGGTGAAAACGTTTTAAGAGATGTTTAAACCAAATCGCAAAGTCTGAATGGAAATCGCGTAAGCAATTGTTAAAATATATATATATATATATATATATATATATATATATATATATATATATATATATATATATATATATATATATATATATATATATATATATATATATATATATATATATATATATATATATATAAAACATTGGGCGGGCGGGTACTTCGTACCCACCCACCACAGGCCTGCGTGATCGCAAGATACTTGCGATCGTAGTGTACCTGCGATCGGCAGTGTACTGTGCTGCACTTTAATAGCCACGTGATTTTAAATCGCATTGTGTTATATGTGTTGGTTTTAAATTATATTTGCAACAATTATTTCATATACGATTTGGATATGAATTTCGATTTCATTTTTTTATAAGTTGCAATGTTATTAATTATTAAATGTTATTATATATATATATATATATATATTTATGTATGTATATATATATATATATATGTATATAAGTATATATGTATATATTATTAATTATAAATGATTATTATAAAGTTCTCAATTAATGGATCACTCTTTTAATGATTAAAATATTGCTATTGAGCTTGTCAATTATGAAGAGATATTAACAATTAATTTAATTAAACTTAGTTTTTAATTAAGATTAATTATTAGAATATATAATCAAAGTTTTTGATTCATTGAGAATGTCAATTTTCAAACAATGTCATATAAATCAATTAGAAAATTGAGTCTAATGGAGAAACTTTTATCTATCAAACGAATACATGGGTTAGATAAAATGTGAAATTTCTCCACTTGATGTTAATTTGGGAATACGTAAACTGAGACTTTAGAATTCAAATTTGAAAAATTAGCAAAACATAAACATGTGTTTACATTGTGTATTCTTTATTCTATTGTTTTGGGTTTTGGGTTGACTAGTGTTGACCAGTACAGGACGTCTACCAGAGGCTTGGGGGTTATGTGATTGTGATGTCATGATGATGTTTTAATCTCGATCTTTATAAACCCAACCATGGTTATGTGATGGAATGCTCTGTGTATTGGATATGAATACTGATTGTTATAGTTGAGATTCTTATTTATGAGAGACTTGACTTAACCATTATTTTTGGTCATCGATCAGTTATCCTTGGTTATTTTCTAGTCGCCATGATGGGACTGAAATGTGGATTTATTCTTGATAATGTCATGTTGTGATATGTTTGACTCAACCATTTTTGGAGTCTTCGATCAATGTGTTTGAGATATATTTTGGTTATTGAGAACCATTGGATACTTTTGATTATCAGTGATGCTTCAGTTGCCAATAGAGAGCTGTTGTGGTCATGATTTTCTATGGATGTTTGCTCATGGAGATTTGATGCTTTTATGCATATTTGATGATTTTATTATGGATTATTTTTGTGATTTTGAGATTTATGATTCCATGAGCATTAGGGTAGGATATCGGCATGTAGTGACGGGAAGTGGCTTGCAATGGGGGCCGGGGCCCTAAGATGCTGCCAGGGTAACTCATTGTAAGTTGGATCAATAAGTGATAACATTCACACCTAATACTAACTGAATGAACCTAAAAGCATAAGTGTTTTGTTCTCGCCCATGCCTTGAGTGCTTGTATAGGCTAGGATGGGAGTAGTGAGAATGCATGGTTGCGACCTTGCATTCCATAGTATGCCTTGTCAGTATGAGAGGATACTAGTGGCCGCATGAGATCAGTATGGACCTGTGGATTTTAGCTAACTGCCAGGGTAACTTGTACATAATAAATGCGATGACACTTTTTTGCTTGCATAGTAGGTTCCTACATGTCACTGTGTGCCTCTAGGAAGTATATGTCAGTTTTGTGATTGGAACCTTGAGTTAGTATACTTTTAGGATTTCTGGACTTATAGAGATATGTGCTATGTGATTTTGATAGCCTGTTTGGGACTTGAGATTATCTCCTTAGCACGGTGGGAGTGGACCACTTAGGTACCACGTGGTCGGGTGGTAATGTATTTTCCACTCTTATCATTTGAGATTCATTGAGACATCGTGGATGATGCGTCCTTCGTGATGGTGGATATGTATCCTTTCATTGATGATTAGCATATGTTAGATGATGTTATCTTGTGCTTATATTTGCATGTTAGATTACTTTCTACATATGATGTTGTATATGTTAGGAGTGACATTCCTACTATGTTAATACCGATGATCTCTTCGGTGATTTGGGATGTTACGAACGGAGGGATGGCTAGGGCCCACGATGGTCTAATGATGCTATTAACAGTTGGGAGGAACCGTGCACTTAGTTAATTATGTTTGATCTTATGATGGATTTATATGTATTCTATGATGATGTATCATGTGTATCATGTGATTGTCTTTGATGTATCATGGATTAGAATAGGATGATGTACCTTATTTCACATATGTATATTCTTTTAAGCCTTCATACCCTGTGACATGTACAGTGGATGATTGAGCATTTGGAAATGTAACGTATGAACATTGGACTTATCATTATTATTTCATGTGGATGTTGTACTAGATGGATTCTTGTATGTAATTCAACGTTAAGGGATCTTTAAAGAATGTAATATATTATGTATGTTATGTTTACTTTCAGATGGACATTGCTATTGCTTCCATTATTATGTACAAGATATATGTGGTATTTACTTTCTTGTTATTTTTTTAAAAAAAAATGTTACCAAACTTAGTAAAATTCTAGGTTAATTTTTTGGATCCCTTGGCGGGGCATTACACTATGACTAGATTAGTCTAAGATTACAAATCTTCTTATATAGGTGAATCCCAATCTATCTCTAGGAGGGGAAAGTATTCATCCTGTGTTATATAGAAGGGATCAATGATTTTTTCACCTCTTTTTTCTTGTACACCTTTCACATTCATCTGCAATCTAAATTCTTTTACATGTTTCAGGTTCAACCTAGAGCACCACCTCTTCTTGACTTTGTAGTCAACATCACAGTCAGTCAAGAAGTCCTCTAACTTAGGGATATGTGAGAATTCTAGCCATAATTCAAACAAGGGATATGCAAAGTCTTTATCATCAAAATCAAGGTGAAGAGTGTGGGCCTCGAAGTTCATCAAACTTAGTTCATGTTTTAGAGCTAAGGCATCTTGTATAGTTTTGCATCTATAGTGACCAAGCTCTATAGGGAATGTAGAACCAGAACCTTTCCTAGCTTTTCAATTTCCATCCACTTCGACTACTTTCCTGCAAACCTCCATCAAAACATATTTGTCTAGGCAATGTCTCAGTAGTTTTAGTGGTCTTCCTTCATACCTACCGACTCAGATGTACATGAACTTAGTGAAGTGGGTGAAGAAACTGTCATAGATTGATACAAATTATGTTTTCTCCTCTGTTAAGATCTAGAATTAACATAAAGTTTTACTAAGTTTGCCAAACATTTTTTTTCTAAAGAAAGAATAACATACATGTCAAACATAAAGTAGCAGAAGCAATAACATTTAATCATACATAAGAAAACATAACAGATTATGTTCCTTAAGGATCCCAAGATGTTGAGTCACATTTGAATTTAATTAAGACTAACTCTAATAATAACTACATCTACATGAAAGAATAATTAAATGTTCAAAGTCCATTTAAATAATATACATTTTTTCTGAATGCCAATTGACAATAAAATTCAGAATGTTCAATCATCCAGTCTACATGTCATAGGGTATGGAAGGCTAAAAGAATACACATTTATAAAATAAATTACATCATCCCTTTTAGATTCATGATACAAATTATAATATTATAAACCATCCATCATAAAGATATATGTATCCATCATAAATATACAACCATCCATCATAATACGAAAGAATAGAATGAAAGGAAATGCAGACAAAGAAACTCTAGCCACGGCATCAACGAATGGATCTCAATGGTAAGAGTAAAAAGCACTACCACCCAACTGTGTGGTAATACACAACAGCCCACTCCCATCATGCTAAGGAGATACTCTCAATTCCCAAACATGATATCAATCCAATAATCAAAAGTAATCTCTAAGTCTAGGAATCCCTAAAAGTAATCTAACTCAAAGGTTCCAAAATAAATCGACATCTAGACCTAGAGGCAAACACAAACATGTAGGAAATCTACTATGTAAGTGGCCAAGTGTCATCACATGAATCAACACCATAGTTACCCTAGCAGTCTCTTAGGACCTCGACCCCCTAGTGATCCCTATGGGGCACTAATATCCTCTCGTACTAACAAGGCATACTAATAATGGATGGTCGTAACCAAGCATTCTCTCTACTCCCATCCTAGTCCATACTAGCACTCGAGGCATGGGTGAGAACATACAAAGACTCTTATTAGGTTCATTTTATTGCTATCTAATGTAGTGTTTTCACTTATTAAACAACTTACAATGGGTTGCCCTAGTAGCCATTGAGGGCCCTAGCCTCCATTGCAAGCCACGTCCTAACATTACATATAGATAATGTACCCTAAGCTCATAAAAGTATAAATCAAATAATCATATAAAATCACCTTAGTCCTATACAAGTGGCTAGAAAGTATCAAAAGATAATTCACAATAACACAATAGTTCTCTATGAACATCTGGAAAGCATCCCAAAAATATTGATTGAAGACTCAAAATGGTAAGTCAAGTATGTCATAACATTCATCCCATTATACCATAATAACACTGAAAACAATAACCAACAATATAAACAAATTCATCAAAGAACATACCAAAAAATTACCATGGTTGAGCTTAAAATATCAAGATCAATTTAACATAACATCACAAACACAAAATTCCAAAGCCTTTGGTAAACGTCCTAAAATTGGTCAACACTCTAGTCAACCCAAATCCAAAGCATAGACAAAATATAGAAAACATAGTGTAATTTTCATAGTTTGGTTTGATTTTGAAAACATATTGTTGAGTTACATGTAAGGTTTCAGTTTTCATTCAATGTATGTTTGTGAGTACCTAGGATTTAACTTAACCCTTACAATTTACCCCATTCTTATATTTGAATAAAAAGCATAATTACCCTAATTGGATTTTAAATTCATTGTTCCAAATGACTTAAGGGTAATTATTTATTTAAAATATTAAAATAATACTCATTGATTTTAAATAAAATAATTTATAATTTTATTAGATTCAAAATTATTCATAATAATTAAGTAAATTTACAACTTCATTGAACAACTTCTATTCTTATGTAAACTAAATTAAATTACAATTAATTAAATTAATTAATAATTACTTAAAATAATCATATTAATCTTTCAATAATTATTATTAATATAATTTATTAATACAATTATTAGATAAATAATAATTTAAAATTTAATATTATTAATTTTTAATAAATAATTTTTAAAAATAAATAAATAAAATTATAAAAAATAACATTTAAAAAATATTGGCATGTTTTAGAAAGGCTTGCTAACCATATATCATGTAGTAGTAGGATACACTGCTATCACAATTAGCAGTATAATTGTTGTTGTGATAAGTAGTGTACCTACTACTGTGGCCCATTAAAGTCGATAGCGGGTATAGGGAAAAAAGGTAAGGAAAAAAGGGGAGGTGGGGGTTTGGTGGCTCATTTTAAGTTTTTAAATATTAACCCTCTATGTTTTTAGAGTATGAAGTTGAAAGTTCTCCAACTCAAGTCTTATACGATAGGGTTTTCAAATTTCAAATTTTCAAAGACTAGCATAATTCCATTTTGTGTTCTCAAGACTAAAAGTGTGAAACTTGAGTATTAGATGACAACACCAATTATTCAATCTTAATTTCGGGTATTTAATTTTTTTAAAACTTTTTTCATTGCAATTTGCAGCAATACATATCTTGATTTTAATTGTCTGAGGTTTACACTTTACAATTATTTTAAATAGGGCCTGAAGAAGAATTTTGTGTAATAACCAATAGTAGGCATGGGAAAAACAAAGTAAAAGACCTCTCGTACGAGTGCAATCATAAAGGAAAATAAATACATTATAGAAATCAGGCAAGTGCTACAAACCCCAAGTTTCACTGATGAATGTCATGATATTTTTGATCTTCTTATCCATGGATATTTTGGAATCACGGGAATTAGACATTCATTATTTAATAAGATTAAGGGGAAGAAATTTACTAGGATAGAGAAATGTCTTAAATTATATAAAATTTGTTTCAAAAAAATTCCTCCCAAAAAAGATTATATGTATATGTATATATATATATATGTATATATATATGTATATATGTATATGTATATATATATATGTATATATACATATATATGTATATATATGTATATATGTATATATATACATATATATATATGTATATATATATACATATATATATATACATATATACATATATATATACATATATACATATATATATATACATATATACATATATACATATATATATATACATATATACATATATACATATATATATATGTCTATATATATATATATATATATATATACATATATATATATATATATGTATATATATATAAAATACAATTCCAGTGATACCCTAATAGGGAAATTATGGAAAACAAGCCAAATTTATTTTCTAAAATTTCAATTTCTTCTCAAACCCTTCCCAATTAAATTAATAATTCTTAAATCTATAGAATGATGATTTTCTAATAATTTCAGTCCTCACAAAAAATAGAGAAATGATATGAATACTAGTAAATTCAGATGGAAGATTGAAAGATTCATTATAAACAAACTTTGGAAGACAAATATCAACAATCACAAAGAAGCCAAGATTATCTAAATAATATAATTTAACTAGGTGAACAAAACCAAGAATCTAATTGGTTCTGATGCTAAAATCACGAACACCCAAAAAGATTTGTGAGAGAAATTTCTTCTCCCAAAACCTTCTCTCTGAAAATTCCTTCTCCAAAATTCACGGTCATTCCAGAAAATTTGTTCCATGGAAAATAAACCTTCAATTGGTGATAAGGAGTTCTCTCCTAAATTTGGGGCACTAATTATGCAATCACCCAGGAAGACTCCTTGATCACCACTTTTTAACTCTTAATTAACTTTTCTTTATCTTTTTCATGTATGTTTATTGAAATATAAAATATCTTAATTAAATTCACTTGACTTCTCTTTTCAATTAATTTATTAAATTTTATTCTCATGCATACATTATGCAATCTTAAAACTTTTAATAAATTAATATTTTTTTTCACTTTTTAATTTATTTTTGAAATGTTAATAGATAAAATATTTATTAACTTAAATAATAATAGTATTTAGCATTTATTTAAAATTAAACTCTAAACATATTTTTATTAAATTAAATAAATATTATCACATTCTAAATTTAAACTTATAACGTTTATCTTTAAATTTAATTCTTTTTATTTTATTGATTCCCAATTAATTAAATATTAAAAATATCATAATAATTTTCCATTAAATTAAATCATTAATTTAATCATTTAATTTGACTTCATTAATAGAAAAATCATGAAAGACCTATAAGAGAAAATACGAAAACCTATCATAGAAAAACACATACAAGATCAAACTAAAGGGATAAAATCACGAATTTATGTCATACAACGCATGCAAAAGGTTAAAAATTTAGATACTTGTCCTAATTTTCTAGGACAAATGGGTTTAAAGGTTAGGATTTGGACTTAAGAATTTAGGGATAGGGGACACTCATCCTGGTATATTTAGGGAAGTCGATACCCAGTACCTACAATCTGCATAAAATCCATGCATGTACAAACATAATATTCTAAACTAAATAGGCAATGGCATGAATTAGTACATCATGTAGATCCCAACTATCAGGTGACTACAGATCCCTTCCTTAACCACATCAAAAATGCCATACATAAAGAAAACATACACGCACACCATACACATGCAACATCCATAAATAAACACATATGAAAATCCATCTAAATAATCATCATTAATAACTTTAAAAACTGTACTAATGATCATGCACACATGAAATATAGAGTACCAAGTAATCTCATCATAAATCAACTGAATCTAAAACAATATCTTATAATTTCAAAACAATGTTACTAATCATCAAGCATAAAATTGGCGTAAAAGAGCTCATCAATAATAACAAAATGCAAAATAAAGACACACACTACATCTACCCCCCCAAACTTAGGCTTACTCCTGGAAGCCTACAAGAAAGATAAAACTAAAGAACTCACTATGCAGGTCCCATTGGACCCTTTCCCCCTGTAGGAGGATATGGCTCCACTGAGAACACTTCAAAAATAATATCCAAGATACAAGATGCTATAATAATCATAAAACATACTACTATAAGGCACACATAGAAGACACATGTTTTAAAAATAGATAAGTTCAATTTTTAGTTTTTCCTAATTTTAGGTTTAAGTATATTTCAGTTTTGAAGTTTAAGTATTTAAGTTTGAGAATATACAACTAATAGTTTAAGTTCTATTCAGTTCAACTAGTTTCAAGTTTTTAGTTTCAAATAGATATACATAATAGTTTAAATTTTTGGTTTTAGTTCAACTAGTTAACAACTAGTGACATTTCAATATACCTAGAGCTCCCAATGTAGAAACTCGTGCTCTAATACCAAGACATAAAATAGATATGAACTCATATAAAAACCAGACACTCCAAATACTTGGGAAAGTTCTTTACGCAACCTATCAGCTATAATTTATGGGTAGTCAATGTTCTTGTTCTTATCACTCAGAATGGTTTGGACAAAGAAATACATCTAGTTTTCCCAATGGAAGTCATGTTGATTTCCTTTAATCTTGTTTAAGAGAGTAATCAGATCTTTGATCTAACGGATCATGTGATCTCTTGTCAATGGGTGAGGAAGGTGGGGGCCCCCATTCTCTTTCCTGAGAAACCTATTCTTGGCAATGTCATTATTTAATGTGTTTGGGTTGACTAAAAATTTGATATCTAAGAGGTCAATTATCCAAGCTTCATATACCTTGTGTGGCAGAATCATCAGAGGATGCATGATTGTAACCCTATTTATATAGACTATAACTTCTCCTAGATATGTTCTTATGCATCTTTAGGTGACACCATATCTATTTCTAGATTCTAAAACTAGTTTTGGGCAAAGAGCTGGATCTAGGAAACCAACAACTTGTAGCAATCCACCATTAAAAATTTTCTCAATAATAGAACAATGATAGGGTTTGGAGAACCTAGCCAACAACTTATTCATATCTTCATCAACAAGGAAAGTACCTTTTAGTGTAGGAAAGAAATGGGCAAAGGGAGAAACATGATTTTCTTTTGGTAATTTAGGGCGAGAACTAGTCATGAGAAAAAAAATCAACAATCCTTTTCAAAAATAGTTAAGAGCAACTAGAAATGGAGGTGGTTAACAGAGTTACTTAAGTGAAAGAAGTAATAGTAACCATTAAGGATGATAAAAGAAACTCACCATGTAGGAGAAACAACAATGTACGTCCATGATCAATCTAGCTGTAGACACCTATGACTCTATAGAAGGGTAAGTTTTTACCTTTTTTTAGATATCATAATGAAAAGCAAAGTGGCCTAGAAAAGCCTTTAAATGGATACTTACATCATAACTTCACACATAAAGTACCAATTTGATAGGGACACTAAATTCATTTATGGGAGTATTTTCCTTTGCACGTAACAAATATTTTTGCTACACTTCATACCAATCATTTATTGCAAGGCATCACTTCAACCTTTTCGGAAGGATCTTGATGCATCTCCTATACTACCACATGCCAGTTTTCTTGAATGTTCTAGGCTTGTGAACTGAAATTCAAACTATTTAGAACTTCATGTTCATGTTCAAGTTCAAATCCATGAATATATAGAAATTAGATGCATGAAACCATCACAAACTTCGTCAAAGGGGAAAAGAGTGATGAAAATTGAAGTTTGAAAAGAAAATAAATTTGAAGTGCACCCAGAATTCAAAGGAATTTATGTTAATACTGAGCTTGACCACCGCTTGGACAAGTTGGTTGAATGTTGAACTTTGAACCTAGTTAGCTTAGAGTTCAAGTTCAAGGTTGTGAAAAAGGTTCATATTGTAGGCTTGACAGAAACAAGAACTAGTGAACTTGAACATTAAACTTGAAAGAGTTCAAGGTTCAAGGTTTAAATTCTAGACTAAGGTAGGGAGTCATTGAAAAATATTGAGCAAGAATATATGGGGCTTTTACACAGGGAAAAATTGGCTCTAACTGGGGATTTAGACCATAAGGGACTCAAAATGAATTCAACATCTCCAGTTTCACACTAAAACAAATTTTAAAATGTGAACTAAAAGGAAACAAAGATAGTAAAATACAAGAAATGAACAAAAAGAAACATATGTACAAGAAAGGGAAAAGAATGACAAGCCTCAAAATTAGTAGAGTTTGAGATCCTACCCATTATAGGACATGGAAAGTTTTGTTCCATCAAAATGTCAAAGTATGAAGGAATTGGGACCGAGAGCTTTGTTGATTTCAAAGGATCCCTTCCACAGTGAATCAAACTTGCTATGAGCTCGCTTTGGCTCTCTTTGCTAGTCCTAGAGAAAAACTTGATCACCCTACATAAATTTCCTTGGCCTTGTGATCAAAGATTTTCTTAACTCACATTTGATGCTTCGTAATGTGATCCACTACCTTATCTCTTTCTTCCCCTTCCTTCATCAGATAAAATATCCTTTTCTCTAGGGCATCTTTAAAAGTAGTGTCTTCAATAGTCTTCTGGAGATTTGTTGCAACTAAATCTATTGGGAGAGATAGCTGAGCCTCTACACCATATACCAATTCAATAGGGCTCAGACTAATAGCTCTTTTAGGTATTGTGTAATCTGCCCATAAGGCTTCATATAACCTTTTATGCCAATCTTAGGCATTCTTGCTAACCAACTTTCTCGTGACACTGATGAGATTCTTGTTGGTTGATTTAGTTTGACCATTCCCCTATGGGAAATAGTCTAAAGCATGTGACAATCTTATACCATTATCATAGCAAAAAAATTGCAACTCTTGTGAGGAAAAGTTTTGGGAATTATTTGTTACTACCTTCTTAGGGATACCAAACTTGACTAAAATGTTCTCCTTCAAGAACTAGCACACTATTTCAGATGTTGTTTTCTTCAAAGGTAATACCTCTACCCATTTTGTGAAATAATTGGTGGTGGTGAGGATACAAGTATGTCCTTCACCGAAGGTAGGATTAAGTGGACCAATAAAATCTAACCCCCATTGCTTGAAAGGGACTTCTATTATTACTTGTCTCAAAGGGAGAACTACCAACTTAGGTTTACCTGTAAAAATTTTTCATTTTTCACATGTCCCTACACATTTATATGCATCACCAAAAATACCTAGCCAATAGTATCCATTGCGAAGAATTTTGAATGTCGTGACCATTGATGAGTAATGTCCTCCATATGGTTCCCTTGCTTATCTTTGTCAATGCAGTGCAAAAAATGCCATCTAATCTTTTTTTGTAGAGTACATCATCCACTATCACAAATTTGGATGCCTTTAATTTCAAAGCCTTCCTAGCCTTTCTAGTTAAATTCTTAGGACATTCACCATAGGTTAAATAAAAGGAAATATCTAAGAACCACTCGTCCTTCAAACAAAGTAAGAGCGAAAAAAATTCTTCATTAGGGGGTTGTTGTTGTTGATCATCAACAATGAGTTTACATAGGTCCCAACCCCTTACTAACTTAGTGGGTCTTATTTCTAGATCAAATTCTTGGACTTTGGAAACATAGGTTTCCTAGTTATTGACTACTACTTCCTATTGTGTTAGAATACTTTTGACCACAACATTTGGGACTAGAATTGTGGTGTGAGAGTGTAGGATGTAATAGAAAAATTTCTTAACTACCTTTACTAATAAAAATGCCTATTATTAAGTGAGTACCTCAATTCATGATTCTTAAGAGGAATACTATGTAATAAATGGGGATATCATCTCCTTCTTCATTTTTTTGTAATAGGAAAGTGGTCATAGTGTGTTCACTTGTGTAGCACTGTATTACAAAATATTTCTTATAGTTAGGGTGAGCTAGAACAAGTGCTTGAGCAATAGTTTTCTTCACTTTATCAAATGCCTACATGGATTCTTCACTCCATTTTAAACAAGTACCTTCTTACTAAGGATATTTGCTATCAGTATGGTAGTTTCAAAGAATTCTGGCATGGATTTCCTTAGGAAGTTGATAAGTCCAAAGAAATATTTGACACCATTTCGATTCGAAGGAAGATGTAAATGTTGGATTGCCTTGAATATTTTAGGGTCAATCCTTATCCCATCTTCTAAAAATAGGTGATTAAGGAGTTTCCCTTTAGTAACACAAAAAATGCACTTCTTTGGGTTTAGTCAGACACCATTCTATCTGCATCTCTGAAGGAAAAACTTCAAATCTCTCAGGTGCTTCTTTCTCCTTCTGGAAATGATATTCATATCATCTAGGTAGTTGACGATGATTTTATTTAGTAGGTGGGTAAAGGAATATTTCATGGCCCTTTGAAAGGTTGCACCATCATTTATTATTCCAAAAGGCATTCGAATATAAACAAAGGTACCCTGTGGAAGTGTAAAAGTAGTCTTATATTGGTCTTTGTGTGCAACACTAATCTTATTGTAACCTAAAAAAACTGTTCAACATAAACATCATTTCGGAGCCCACAACCATTTGAAGAATGTGATCCATGTCTAGCAAGGAAAAATTATCCTTCAAACTTTCTTGATTAAGGTTTCTAAAATCAATGCAAATCCTTATCTCTCCATTCTTCTTAGGAATAGGCACTATGTTAGCCATCCAGGTGGAATGGTGAATAGGATAAATTATGTGAGCTTTTAAAATTTTGTCCACCTCCATGAAAATTGCATCAGCTACTCTTGTGTTATAGTTTCTCAACTTCTGCCTAAAAGGAGTAGCTCTAGGTTTGAGTGGAATTTTGTGTTTAAACTTTCCCTGTCTGGAATCTTGCAAAATCCTCACAAGACTAGGCAAAGAAATCATTGAACTCTTTCAATAGTTTGGTAAACTTATTTTCTCAAAATCATTTCAACATTTACCCAAATTAACCATTCTTGGTTTCTCTTCAGTGTCAATGTTGACTTTGTCATAATCTCCAGACTTTTCTATCATTTTTGTCCTATTGGCAACATTCCTACGAGAACTATACTTCCTATCAAATAAGGTGTCCAAAGAAACTAATCCTGTAGGCATCCTATTTCCATTGAATTGGAGTATTTAAGTATCCTCATGAATAGAAGGAAAATAAGGTTTCCTTTCTTAACCCGAATTTCCAGAAGGAATGATCCAAATTGATTAAGCACAAGAAAGTGATCAATACAGAATTGGATCATGTGATGGAGAATAGGGAGAAATGAGGTTTTATGTTCTTTCTATTACGAGGGGAGTATGTTCTTAAAACTCATAAATCTTTTTTCTTTTCAAAGGGAGGTCAACCTTGACCCTATTGGCAGGGCACAATCTTACCCCAAAATGTTGACCTTGACCTACACTACTTCGATGAAATTTATGTTCATGGAACTCACAAGTTCAACAAAAAGGGTATCCAAATATCCTCTCCAAATTTTTTTTCCACATGTGTATCTTCAAGAAAAATGGTTTGTTTGTTGGATGTGAGGTTTTCCTCGGTCAAACTTCAATTCCTTAGTCAAAATCCATTTCAAAATTAACCTTGAAATATATTAGAAATATTAATATGCATAAACAAAGTAAATGGAACTATTCACCTTGCTTATGTGGAAATCCTTTTGGAGGATTCAAATCCTTGAATCCACAAGTACGAATGCTCCAAATGAATGTAGAAATGTATGTAGGATGTCAAAAATCAATGTCATTAGATATTAAACACCAATCTTGGATGTATTTTTGGATAGAAGAAGGTTTGAATGAATGTGGATGAAATCTTCAACATAAGGGCTCCATAGAGATTGAATCCTTCAATGGCTAACAATGGATCTCCTTGATGAATTGGATGCTTGAATAGTTGAATTCTTGAATGCTAGTAGATCTTCACTTCATAGAATAATGAATGCACTTCATAAATGGCAGCTCCTAGTTCATAGAAAGTAGATGTCAAAATGAGGGAAGAAGGGTTCCTTATATAGAGATCTAGGGCACAAACTGGTAGAGAAGGCCAACATAGGAGCTTTAAATCCCATTTAACCTTAACCCCTAGGAATGGACCTAGGTTAAATGTAATTTAAGAGTCTTCTATTCTAAAACTCAAACTAGTCGACCTAAAAGCATCAAGAAGAACTTTTCAAATCCTGAGATCCCAAAACTTCCAAAAATTCAAACTGGGACCTAGGGTCAGGGATGAGTTCAACCTTGCCCTAGGTCAAGGTTCAGGTCATCCATGACCTAGGTCAAGTATGAGGTTGACCTTGACCCATACCCCAAAGTACTTAGTTTCACATACTAGTTTATCAGAAATAGGCTAGAAGTAGAGAGAGAGAGAGAGAGAGAGAGAGAGAGAGAGAGAGAGAGAGAGAGAGAGAGAGAGAGAGAGAACAGGGGGAAAATAACCCGATCCATGGAAAAACCCATTCAAGGTGCTTGACATTACCCCATACCACTTACTTAGAGGGCTAAACAGCCTTAACAAGAAAGTGCTTCCATTGTAAGACGATACACCTCATTCAAATTCCCATCTAGGAAGAATTCATAGCATTTCAAAGAGGAACCTTCAAAGAATGTGTTTCCAAAACCTTCCTTCCCACATAAGAAATCATTGATGTGGGTATCGTTATTGAAAATCTACCATGAACTAGGATTATCAAGTACATTGGGACAATGTATAAGTTCTATAGTATAAAGATATTCCTTGAAATATAGGTGCGGAATTAATAAAGATGTTGATTCGACCAATGCATTAGCTCCAATGTTCAATTCTTGTGGAATAGCCTCTATAGAGAAGGCTTCAAACCCCTCCAACTCATCCCATACTCTATTCTTATAGTGCTTTAGTCTAGGATTTTTATTAAAAAAATATTTTGTACTTTTTTAACAACCACTTATGCATATCCTTAGGCTTTCAATGACTTGATTTCTTTCTTCTTAGCTTCTTCTACTCCTAGTAGTACGACCTCATATTTGGCAATGTTATAATTTTTATTATTAAACTTGAGTTTGAAAGTGTGGGGAGTGATCTTTCTAATAGGGGAAATGAGAACTTCTCCTACTCCTAAGCCAGTCGAAGCACAACTACCATCAAATTCTAGGGTCCACATGTCTTAATCAGATGAACCTTCAAGTTGAGTTACCTATTTTTCTAGTAGGATGACATAATTAGAAAACTCCATTTCTTGGTACATAATGTGTGACCTAGGATCTTCAGAGGGGAAAATAGTGTATTTGGCCTTGGGCAAAGGGTTTAAGACTAGCTTTCTACTACCAATTGGTATAAGCACTTGTGACTAGTCTAGCTTCACTTCTCCTCCTTTGTTTTTGTAAAAGGATCTGCTCAATATTATTCTAGAACTGGTAGCAATATTCATAACCAAGATGGTTAACACAACTCATTTCTTAGGAAACTCAGCTAGAGTAACCTAGGCATCTTTGATCTTGCCTATGAGGGGAACTTGCTTAAAATCCATGGCATATCATTTTCTTGAGGTCTTTGTGATTAGAAGATCTAATGCTTTTACTATGGAGGATGGCATAATATTGTTTGAAGCTCTAGAATCTGTGATACAATCATTTAGTCTATGACTATGGATAAACAAAGACATGTAGAACAAGGTGGGCTTAAGGATGATAAAGCTATCCTTAGATGGCATTTTATCTTTGCACTCCATGGGTGATTTAGAAATAGACACAACATTGTTCAATGGGGGTTTTTGTGGCTAATTAGGACCTTTAACATATTCTATCAACTTATCCAATTCACTAGGATTTGAATGTAGATAATCAGTTGGTGAAATTTGAATTCTAGAAGAATTACAAAATTCAACTATATAAAAGGTAGTTTCAAAATCATTTCTTTTTAAAAGCTTTACATCTGGATCTAGATTCTTCAAAGTATTAAGGACATTCTTTTATTGGTTAGGAAAAGTCTTTCACTTTCTGGCTGGGTTTCAAGTAGAAGGAAATTCATGAACTTTTCTCCCTCTTTGCCCTCTTGTGAATATCATACATGAAGGATCTTCAATGGTGACATAGACATCACCTCCTCTTTTAGAATCTGATTCATTTGTGAGGAAATAATTTATAGAGTCACCAGGACCTCTTTAGTCTTCTTCAATATGAATCTCTTCTATTGTCTCCTTATTTTCATTTTATTGATTTGAATAGATCATCTCAGGACATGTAGCACCATCATGATCATCAGTAGAGTAGAAAACACAATGATTTATTTTATTTGTTGAACCACCTTTAATTAACAATTTTTGATTTGTTGGTAGCATGTTAGGTTGTCTTCCTCATGCCTCGACATTTTGGAATTTCCTAGGGATTTCTTGGTATATAGTATTTATTTTTGACATTTGTCTCTTCATTCTAATTACACCATTCAATAATCTCAAAACTAGAGGGTCAGTATGACCTAAGGTAGATGGTTGTGAACTTGAAGCTTGCATTTCCCTTCACCATTTACCAATGGCTAGAAGATCATCTTTCAACTCAATTGCTTGCCTTTGTGTGGTAGCAATATCAGCTACTCTATCTCTTCTCAGATGAAAGATGATATGTAGGGGCATTGCATTCATGGAAAATCCTTCATAATTTTCAACATTGGGTCATTTAGTAGCAGGGATTTTATGAGGTATTTTTTTGAATTTTGCTACAAATCATGCATAGGCTCTTGTACCTCTTTCTTGAGTTGTGTTAATTGTAGCAAAAGGGTGTGTTCATCATCTACTAATTTGAACCTAGCTTCAAAACAATTTCACATTGACTCCCAATCTTTGATTGCCCCATTCAAGAGATGGTGAAACCAATTTGCTGCAACATTAGTTAGGCTTTGGAAAAATAATCAATGACCATATTTTTTGTAGGAACAATGTCAAGAACTCAGGAAGCAATGTTAAAGGCATTCAAGTGTTCATCAATGGACTTATTCCCATCTCCATTGAGTTTAGGCAAGATATCCCTAGCTCCCTTCAGAACAAGATCTAGATTAGGACCTAAATTAAAGGGACCAACTTGGGTGCCCCAGGGATAAGCAACCATTTGAGGTAAAATGAGGTTGAGAGGCTGATCATTGAAAATGTTGGTACTAATGTCCAAGGTAAAATCAAGGCTTGCAAACTCATAGCAACAGGTGGTGATTTTTAAAAGGAAGTAGGTCTACTTGTACTTTTCATAGACTTCCTTTGCCTTTGGGTCAGATTACTGGCAAAGTTAAAAATTAATAAGATTGATCCAAAAATCCTTTTCTCTCTTTAGTTTGGGTATATTTACCACCAACCAGTTTGTTAAAATGAAAGGATTTTCAGTTATTGATATTCAAAGAGGATTTTGGGCTAATCTATCAACCAAAAATTATACTTGAGCAATAGGAATTCTTCTAATGATCTCTACTCATTCTTCCTCTCTCTCAAGAACCTGACTGACTTGCAAAAATTCCTTCACACTAGTTTTGAGTTTCTAGGCTGGAGCATTTAAATCTAAAATGATATCTTCTTGGGTATTATCAAAACATAATCTTGGTTGAAGAAAAGGGAAAAAATCTACATGAGGTAAGACCATTCCTTATGATAATGTTGAACCCTAATGAATTCCCTGGCAGAGTCACCAAAAACTATTATTGAATAGTTTTTCCCTTTGGTAATGCAAGATAACAAACTAGGAAAAATCCCACAACAATTAAGTTCCTTCAATTGAACTCTCTATGTTTTGAGTCATAACTCCCTCCTTAAATGATAAACAATAATTTCCTCTATTTCAAAAGAATTTATCAAGAGAAATCTTTTAATTAGGAAAAACTAAGGCTTTTAGAAATACTTTTCCATATGTTATGCAAAAGTATTCCAAGGACAATATTTATTCAAAAACAAGCCTAAAGACATATTTAAATATTTACTAGAGAATAATTGAAATAAAGATGATTGATTTTTGAACAATAAAATCAAAACCATTCATAGAACAAAGCATATCATTATTAACCATAACCACAAAAACACTCCATATGAAATGAATCCAAATGATTAGTTTATATAATTGAAAATGACCAATAGCACATAACTAGTATCAAAAAATTCTTGTATATATTCCTTGTTCATGTAAATACCATAAAAAAAATTGTTTAGTTTGAACTTGCTTTAACAACTTCAGTTAGTATTGCAGAAAATACCAGAGTATTAATACCAAAAAAATTTCAAGTTTCACAATATATAGTCAGGCAGGGCCCATAAAATAATTATGAAACTAACTCCCTAATGGAGTATAAAATGCCAAACTCAAAACCATAAAATAACTATTATATGATCTAAGCTAAGTAACTTGAATACTAGTTGCATTTTCCAGTTCTCCTTGCTCCATGGTTGTATTGCCACATGCAACTTCCTAGTCCTTTCAACCAACCTAAAAATCTACAATCTCCTTTTGTTGTGGGACTCCGAGCTATTCTATCCTTAGCTAATAGATGATAATGTCTAGACAGGAACGTTCCATTTTCTTGATCTGCATCAATCAAATGATCATTGCTGATAATAATCATGGAATCTGTTTGAGCAATGACTACTAGACTAGACTATTTTGGCCTCTTGGAAAGCTCACATCTTGTCTTGGCTCTCAATCTCTACCTTTTTCAATTCTTCACTAGATTGATCCTTGTTGCCTAGGATTTCAATATGCATTTAACATTGTTCTACAGGACTTTCTTTAGGAAATTAAGCTCTTTGACTAATTTTTAACATTCATCTAGGTAATATTCGATGACCATATTGCTCCATTCTAGGTTGGTATTGGACATGTACAAGAAGTCTAGATACACTCTAGAATTCTGCCTCTCAACCAAGAATTTATCCACTCTATATTTCTAAAATCATGTGATGTGAGCTATGACATTTTCCCATCTTTCCTTCACCTCAACCCATGCATTCAACTTTGCTTCTAGGTCTTCAATCATTTGTTCAGCCTTCACCCATGTCTCCACCAAGGGAGCTATGTAACTAACTTCATAAGAAACCACTGATTCAAACCACTCATCAAAAGCTTTAGAAATTGACTTATTTATCAGTGAAATCACATCAATCATGGAAATTGCGTAAGTTTGTTTGTGTTTTGCATTCTAGAGATTATGAGTGTATTCTACTAGCATGTGGATGGATTTTTTTAGTTCCTTCTTCTCCTTCCAATATTTCCATATGTGACTGGTGACCCTTGCATGTCCTGCATCAAGGATTTTCATAGCTATGACTCTTGAAGCTAGTCTGAGAAGTATTTTCTCTATCGTGTAGTCTTGAGGAGTGATGTCCTCAAGAGCTTTGCCTTCAGATGGCTTGAATACATTAGCCACCTAATCCCTTGTTTGTTCACCAACTTGAAACATAACCTCTATTTTTTTCTTTTTCATTTTTGATGATTTTCCTAGACATTTCCCAACCATATCTTTGATCGAAAGACTTATAGGAACCAAACTCCTTTTCTTTCTTATAGACATATCAAACCATATTGGTGATGAAGAGATACCTTTGTATGGAGGTGTTTGTAAAGTAGGGGAAACATAATTGGCAATTGTTGATCCAAAAGCATTAGCATCACCTTCTGTTAGTTGAGAATTATAATCTATGACTCCTTGTGCTCTTTCTTTAGGAGGCTTGAGCTTGGCTTCTACCTCAATTGAACCTGTATCAACACCTTTTTTGATAGCTTTCTAAGTTTTCTCCTTCTTGGTATGAGAGTGGGTTTGTCTTGTTGGCTTGGCCTATTGAACTAAACCATGAACTTTAGATAGAACATCAACTTCAGGGTTCAAAATACATATAGAGGAAAAGGTGATATCTTTATCAGTATTAGTATCATGAATTTCCTACTTTTCATTTTCACTTTTGATTTCCTTTTCTCCTTTAACCATATTTTAGTCCTCACTATGACTGGATCAGTCTAGGACTACAAATCATCTTCTTGAGGTGAATCCCAATCTATCTCTAGGATGGGAAAGGCTTCAACTTGTGTTATATATAAAAGGGATCAACAATTTCTTCACCTCTATTTTCTCATAACCTTTCACATTCATTTGCAATCTAAATTCTTTTATCTATTTTAGGGTCAACCTAGACCACAACCTATTCCTTACTTCATAGTCATCATCACAATCAGCCCAGAAGTCCTCTAACTATGGGATATGAGAGAATTCTAGTTATAATTCAAATGGGGGATATGCAAAGTCTTTATAATCAAAATCAAGGTGAAGAGTGTGGGCCTTTGAGTTCATCAAACTTAGTTGATGTTTGAGGGCTAAGGCATCTTGTATAGTTTTGCGTCTATATTGACCAAGCTCTATAGGGAATGTAGAACTAGAACCTTTCCTAGCTTTGCAATTCCCATCCACCTTACCTACTTTCTTGTAGACCTCCATCAAAACATATTTTTCTAAGCAATGCCTCAGCAGTTTTAGTGTTCTTCCTTCATACCTACTACCTAAGATGTAGGTGAACTTAGTGAATTGGGTGAATAAATTGTTGTAGATTGATACAAATTGTGTTGCCTCCTCTGTTAACCTCCTTTTCTCCTTCCCTTGTAATTCAATGACCAAACTAGCAAGAAAAGTATCTTGCACTCTTTTGAATTTTTCTTTCTTTTCCTTTTGCAAATAGGGGAAATATTCATAGATAGGGATATTATTTGCCCAATTAGTGTGTGGAAGCCCAAACCATTCTTTATAGCACACCAAGACATAAAATCAGATATGAACTCATATAAAAGCTAGACACTCCAGACGGTTGGAAAATTTCTTCATGTATCCTATCAACTATAATATATAGCTAGTCAATGTGCTTGTTCTTATCACTTAGAATGGTTTGGATGAAAAGATACATCTAGTTTTTCCAGTGGAAGGCATGTTGATTTATTTTAATATTGTTCATGAGAGTAATCACATCTTTGATTGTAGGGATCATATAATATCTTTTCAATGGGTGAGGAAGGTGGGAGCCCCCTTTATGTAGCCTAAGAAACAAGTTCTTGGCAATGGAATTATTGAATGTGTTTGGGTCAGTTGAAAATTTGATATCTGAGAGGCCAATCATCCAAGCTTCATATACCTTGTGTGGCAGAATCCTCAAAGAACCCATGATTGTAATCCTATTTATATAGCCCATAACTTCTCCTAGATACATTATTATGCATCTTTTTATGACATTGTATCTATTTTGGTATTCTAACACTAGTTCTGGGAAAAGAAATGGCTTTGGGAAACCAATAGCTTGTAGCAATTCACTATCAAAAATTTTCTTAGTAATAGAACCATGATTGTGTCTGGAGAAACTAGCCAACAGCTTATTCATATCTTCATTGGGAAGGAAAGTATAATTTATTGTGGGCAAGAAATAGACAAGGGAAGAAACAAACTTTTCTTTTGGTAATTTAGGGCAAGAACTATCCATGAGGATAAATCTCAACAATCCTTTTCAAAAATAGCTAAGAACAACTAGAAATGGAGGTTGTTAATAGAGTTATATAGTTAAGTGAAAGAAGTAATATTAATCATTTTGGAAGATAAAATAAACTCACCATGTGGGAAAAACAATAATGCACTTCCATAATCAATCCAGTTGTAGATGCCTACGACTCCATACAAGAGTGAGCTTTTACCTTTTTGTAGTTATCATAATGAAGAGGAAAGAAACCTAGAAAATCCTTTAAATGGATACTTTCATCATGACTTAATATGGAAAGTACAAATTTGATAGGGACACTAAATTCATTGATGAGAGTATTTTCCTTTGTAGGTAATAGATCTTTTTGCCACACTTCAGCTTTTTCAAAAGGATCTTGACGCATCTCTGTACTGCCACATGCAAGTCTTCTTGAATGTTTTGGGCTCATGAGATGAACTTTGAACTATTTAGAAGTTTAGGTTCAAGTTTAAAGCCATGGATATAGAGAAATTAGGTGCATGAAGGCATCATAAACTTTGTCAAAGTGGAAAATAGTGACAAAAATTGAAGTTTGAAAAGAAAAGCAATTCAAAGGAATTTATGTTAACGATGAGTTTGACCACCACTTGGAAAATTTGGTTGAATGTTAAACTTTGAAGTTAATTAGTTCAGAGTTCAAGTTCATGGTTATGAAAAAGGTACATATTGTAGGCCTGACAGAAGCAAGCATTAGTGAACTTGAACATTGAACTCGAAAGAGTTTAAGGTTCAAGGTTCAAAATCTAGATTTAGGTAGGGACTTGTTGAGAAAGATTGAGCAAGAATATATAGGGCTTTTATATGGGTAACAAGGGTTGAGGCTTGCATCTGTAAGAGTGAAGTTGCAATAGTTTATCTACAGGAAGGTGGTTTATTTCCAATTATGGAAGGGATGACAAAACATGATGATAACATCTTGATCAAATTCTTCAACTCGTGGAATGCCAAAAAATTGAACATCAATGGGATGGCCTTATAAATCACTAAAGAGTTTATTGCTAAGGTTGGAGAATTTTTCCTAGGGGGCAAGAATTGGTGCAAGCATGCCAGAGTGAATGATGAAATAGGTTTGTGGAAGTTCTTCAAGTTTGATGAGGAACCGGTTCGACTGTGTGGTGGGTTTTCTAGAGAAGATATTTGTAAGCCATGGGATGTTATTTTCTATGCCATAATGTGGTATATTACCCTCAAGGATCAGTTCTAGGTACTTTATTACTATCTTTTCCCCATTCTCAACCATTTTTAGAACCGGGATTAGATTTCCTTTTGATATCTTTTTATGAATTCAATGGAAGGCAGTATCTATAAGGCTAGGAAAAAGAAAGAGGAGGGTAAACCATTTTATCTCATTCACCAAGACTTCATGGATAAACTATATAGCTAAAATCTTGCCTTAAACCAACCACTTTTGGTCAACCCACTGGCTACCATCATTCCCCAAATATCTATGGAACCTAGCCTTGGCTCAAGCCACAAAATAATAAAGAAAACCTCTACCCCTAAGGTTAAAATAAGCCCTATTGATTTGGATATGTACATGGGGAAGATCAAGAAGAATGCTCGAAGAACTATCAAACACCTCCAATTAGAGAAATTCAAGTCCCCCACCTAAATAGGAATTTATCTCTGAGTTGACTAAGAGTGAGATAAAACCCACCAAGAGGAAGAGACCTCACTAGGACATAAGTAAGAAGCCTATCTCCAACCCATGTAGTCCCTCACACATCTCATATATCCTTGAAGATACCCGATCACTAACCAAAAGTGAGAAGGAGGACATCACCTCCCCCATGAAAGGCACTCCCAAATGTGTGGGAAAAAAGGGAAGCATAGCCATGACCAAAGCCAAAGAAAGGTTCCATGGGATAGGCTAGAGTAGTCAATGAAGGAGATGGTGGACAATTACATTAGCATCTATGAAAAACTTGATTGATTGGTACAATTCTCCATAAAATTTATGCATTCTACTACCACTACTCTTGACTTCCTATAGGTGAATAAGGATGTGAAGGGCCTGGGCAAGGAGAGAGAGACTACTTGCTCCATTTACTATTTATTGGTGGAGGACTAGTTGAAGATGCTCCTAGACAAACTTGTCAAACAGGAGGGGGTGGACATGAATAGGGATGAGCTTGAGGAGAAGAAGAATGAGGAACCACAAAAGAATGAGAGCAGCTAGCCCTGATCATGTTTTTTCTTTTTCTTTTTATGTTGTTGATCACTCTGAACTTGGTGCCCTACTAGGTTTTATTATATGTATATGCCTAGGTGTTGGACTAATAGCATAAATATGTTCTCTTGCTATTATAATGCTTTTCCATTTTATTTTCTAGTTAGTAAAAGGACTAATGGTAATGATGGTTCTATTCTAGAACTCTTTTTCCTTTTGAAGTATAAAATTGGTATCAATTAGATGATTGGGAGGTAATCTTTGGTTGATCCTTCAACCTTTTTGTTCACCAGGCTTAGCTCACCATCCTTTTGGCTTCTATCTAATACTTCAAAAATATACATACATATATACATATTATATGTGTGTGTGTGTGTGTGTGTGTGTGTGTGTGTGTGTGTGTATGTATATATTTGTGTATATATATGTGTGTGTGTGTATATATGTATATATGTATGTGTATATATATATGTTTGTATATATACATGTGTATACATATATGTATGTATGTATATATATGCATATACATATATATATATATACATATATATGTATATGTATTTATATGTATACATATGAGAATACATAATAGAAAGAAGAACACTTGAAGGACATCAAATAGATAGAGTAAATAGAAAATAAATTAGAAACATAATAGTACATGTCACATTGCAAGCTCAACTTGATTATTATATTGGTGAGCAAAAAAGATATGAAAATAATTTTTTATGAGAACAAGTAAAAGAACCAAAAAATAATGGGTGACAATGATCCCTCATTTTTTGGAATGTCTAATTATCAAATGTAGAGAAAATATAGAGATGAGAGGTGATAATGCCTAGCTTGCTACCTAATACTCAGAATCCCAATAGTAAAAGTTAATTATTTGCAAGGACTTGACTTGGGCATATGGATAGATGTTAGACCTAAAACAGGCCCTTTAAACACTATAAATACCAATGAAGGAATGATATTAACTACATGTCGAGACCAAAATGGGGTATAATTTCTTCCAAGTTAAGCATGTCATGTCTAGTACTTGTGTTCATCAAATCTCGATTAATACTTAATCACCCACAACTCATGCTATGTAAGAAGCTCAAGAATATTTTTGTACCCAATTGAGTCTCTAGAATTGATATTAGTTCCATCATCTCCTCTTATCTCGAGATCTAGTTCAAAGATAACAATGAACATGAGTTGGTCGTCAGGGTCTATCGCGACTACTCTAATTTTCAAAAACCTAACATCAAAGTCAAAATACTCAAGGCCCCATTTTATTTCCAAAGTTAGACAAGAATTGGCATTGTAATTTTTAAAATTTTCTTATCCATTTTTTGGGTGCGCAAAATTAGGATTGGAATTAGAAAAAAATAGAATTTGGTATCCCCATTTACTCTCATATCTAGGATTTGGTATTTTACCTAAATATGTGGAATTTTTCTAATTCTTATTTTAATTCTAATTTGACAAAAAATGAGCATTCCAAATTAATTGAAATCAATTTTTTTTTTATGTTCACCTGATTCAACTTCAATGATGATGAGCAAAACACCAGACCAGAATTCTGCCCCAAAGTGTTGAAAGACATGGTTCATGTAGAATTTCTCATGGATGGAATGCTGAAAGGCACAAGATGTGCATAAGATTGCGTTAGGGTTGTGATAGATGATTTTGAGGTAGCTCCAAAAGTTATAATAGATGTTGAGTTTTGACAAGATGCCAAGCTTGCAAGAGAAAATGGTGTCAGGTTTGAATAAATTAGAACTTGTGGTAGCATTGAGATTTTATTTCATTGACAATTTGTTTTATCTAGAACTCATGACACCAAAGAGTGTTGATGATGCAACAACAAAACATGATGCTATTGGGATAAAAAAGAAGAGGTCATCTTTCTTGGGCTAGTGCACCAAAAGAAGAACTAGAAGATGAAAAAACAAAGGAGGAGGATGCTCAAGAGGCATCAAAGGGGTTAAATGAAGGAGTTTTTGGTGTAGCTTCTAAAGAAAACCCTATAGTGTAAAAATAGATGCAAGTATTGCAAGATTAGTAGCTATTTGGTAGCCATAGAGAGATGGAGAGGCTATAGAAGAAATAATGCCAAATAAAGGTGTTGATGCCCCAGCTAAAGAGCATATTGTAGTATCAAACACAAAGGAGAAAGAAAGTGTGGGTGTTATAAAGATTGGAGTGGTTCTAAAATTAGTAGATCCAAACAAGGAAAGCATTGAAGAACTCCTTTCCATTGTACATAATTCAAATCATATGTTTACCATGGCTTCTAAAACACAAGTTATGTAGTCTTCTTTAATTTTAGCTTAGATTTGGGGTCTGTAAAATTTAAAATATGCTTATTTTAGTGATATTCTAATTATAGAAATGTGTAACCAAATGAAGAAAATTTATTTTGGCACTTTGAATTCTTGATGAACCAAACCATCACAAATCAAATTCTCAAAACTGTAATATGGATTTCAATTTTGTGAATCCCAAATTCAAAATTTTGAATGCCAATTCTCAAATCATATTTCGACAATGAAAGGGGCCCCAAATTCCAAATGGTAACAAATGTCAGGTGGTATCATAGTTTGTTGGGGGCATTAGATGAATTAGAAATGATGATATAAGAATATTCACATCAATGTCAAATACTCAACAAGTGATAGCATGTCTATATGGTGCAATTTTAAAAAGTTGATCATTGCTAATAATTTCAAGAGTAAAGGATGCTATAATTGACCTTATTAGTGGTTATTATTTAAAACTATGATTATGTTAGAAGAATATATTTAAGATAAAAAGGTGGGATTAAAGGTTTATTGGACCATAATAAAGATGAATTAACTAAAAATTTATGAAGTCTATTAGAGAGAAATCTGGGATAAGAAACAATATCCACACAAACTTGTCAAGATTTGTGAGTTAGGAATTTCTCAAATAATATGTGATGGTCACATAAGATTATTGTGTATACATATGTCTTAGTCTCATGTGCCAATGGACATGTACCAAAAATTTAGGGAGAAATGTAATCCACAGCTCTAAAAGACATCGATCAATGTCACATGGTCAATAATTAAATACAAATAACAATATTAAAGACATGTAGATATCCAATTTTGACCACTGGAAAAGAGGGGAGATGTAAATCAGAGTTCCAAATTTGAAGTATCTCTAGTGAGGATATGATTCAAAAGATGATATATCTCTCATACAATCTATGAAGTTATGTTCTGATGCGATGTATATGGACCTTTATTGAAGCAACTTCTATCATGGATGTATAGATAATTATTCATTATCTTTTAGTGTTAGTCTCTCTCTTATTTTATTTTGATACATACTATAAGATCTATTACCTTGATTTTTTCCTCATAGTATGTTCTTGTCAGAATAGGGAGATTGATATTACATTCAGAGGGATGTTCACATGCATTGGAAAGATAGGTGCTCTTGCAATGTTTTAAAATAATTTTTTCTTTAATTTGATTATTTGATTATTTTTGTGAGAAAGAATGTGTCTTGGAAGGGTGTTGCATGTACACTAATATGGGAGGATAGAAAGAATAATTTAATTTCTTATGTTTTCTAACTGTCAGTTCTACTAGTTTAAATGCTTTGTTCAAAGCTGATTATTGCATAAGTCTTTGTTTATGCATGATGGTTGTTTTGTTCCCCCTACCACATGTATGATTGTACTCTACATTAGGCATTCTCACTAATTCTAGGTTGCTAGGATTTTTGCATAAGGTCAGGGAGTTCTTCATGTGAGTAAAAACTCCAAGGGACGTAACCACTCTATGGTTGGGTGGTAAAAGGGCTTGGGACACTCCTATCTCGAGGTAGCAGATAGATGATGTTTGATGGTAGTGATGCATGTAGGTGGATAGAGATTTGATGGCATTATTTACATTATTGTATATGCTTTCTCTTTTCATGATATTGTACTTGTATGAGGTACTTATTGTCTCATGTTAGACATGCAAGTTGACATTTTCTATGCTGCTCATTGATGTATAACACATTGAATTTATGTATTCGCTTGTTATATTGAAGCATGTAGGTCAAATTTTTGAATGTAATTGATTAAATGTTTAGTCCTGTGATGACTTTCCATGTTTGACATTTGGTTGGCACTTGAGTTGTAATGTGTTGCTCTATTGGACATTCAACATGTAGATTGAATTCACATGTAATTACTCATTAAAATGTTATTTTTTAAAACAAAATTATTATTGTTGAGTCAACAAATATGTAGTTAACATTTAAGTTTAACTTTGACTTTTCCTCAACTTATGAAATTTAACTTAAATGGAAATCCTGTGAAAGCATTGGATAAATCCCAAACTAAAATGTCAAACATATAGTAGAAGTTAAAAATTTTTTTCTAAGTGTGGCTAAGTGTCCCCTTGGTAAGAAGTGTTCTTTAATTAGGGTTTAGACATCACCGTTCATGAAAAAATAGTCTTTATAGAAAAGGACATGTCCCATTAGGGACTCAAATAGAATTTTTGTGTGTACAAAGGATATGTGCAACGAGTTCATTTCACCTTAGGGTCCATTTGGCAACATGAATACAAGTGGAATAGGCATATGCAAATTCTTAAAAATTTTAATTCTTCATTTGGATACACCAAATCGGAATTGGAATATGAAATAAAATACGAATACATATTCTAATTTTGACCCAAAAATGAGGTTTTACAATTCCACCCAAATAGGTTTTATTGGAATATGCATTCCTATTCCACTTTTATTTATTTTAGAAAACATAAATTTTGGGGTCTACAAATTTGCCATCAAATATTAGCTGAATGAAATAGAGAACAGGAATACATAGCCCCATTTTCTATTCCAGAATAGCTATTCCTATTCCCCTATTCCTATTCCCATAGCCAAATAGGCCCTTATGTCATCAACTCAACTTCAACCTAGATTGACACATTCATCCTTTGCAGCTTTATTGTAGACTAAGATTTATTATAAAAATTCTATTCCTTGATTTTTCAAATTCTAGATATTCAAATGTATTTTTATTATTTACTTGTTGTCTTTCAACTTTCTCCTCCATCATTTATCAACACTCCTTTCAATTTTGAGGATTTTCAAAATGGTTTCAAGGATTGGTCCAAAATTGATATTTATTCGCACTTTCTCTCTTTCAAAAACTCCAACCTTTCTAATTTTTCACACAGTTTATCAATCCCTAAACCACATTTAGGACCATCTTCTTTTTGTTCATTCAAAATGTCAAAATAGGAGCTTTTCCAAGACTTGGAACCTTACAATGGATTCCAATGGATTTTAGGGAATGTGTGTCTATGCTGGAGTACCCCTTTTCTTTCTTGTCTCTTCTTTTGTCGCTCTACTTCCTATGATATTTTTCCTATTCCAAAATTGAGCTAGGGAGTTTATGTATTAAATTTAAATCTATTGGCCACAATATGTTATTAAGTGGCATGGTGTCTTAGCTCTATTTTGAAGAAATGTGAAGATTCCCATTTGTATAATGCAAAAAAGGGTTAGAACTCAAAAAATTGTTTTATGCTCCATGCCCTCCTTCATTTCTATAGATCCAACATTTGGATCCATATTAGTGAACTTATTTTCTATTTAGTCATAGGATGAAGTCCGTTTGGTTGAGCTATAGGAATTGAGAATATGAATATGTATTGAGAATAGGAATGACTATTCCAATAACAACTATTTTTGAAATGGGCGTAAGCTCATTTTAGAGGCAAAATGGGAATATGCATTCCTATTCCATATTCCAATTGGTGCACCAAATAGAAAATAAAACACTTATTCCTAATGTCATATTCCTATTCCAACAACCAAACAAGCTTGGTGTTAGATAGTTCAGTCGATATTTGGTAGTTGGGTGCAATATTTTTATTATCTTGCTTATTTTTACATGTAGGTCCAAATCTTATATGGAAATTAAATTATTTTTGGTCTCCACATTATTTTTTTAATGTCTTTTAACTTCATCTTCAATGTTTCCACATTTTCCTTGTTTTGGCATAGGTGGCATGTTTGAGGAAAAGCGGTCCTTGAAGTTTTATGGTATAAAACTCTTTTATATTTAAAGATTGAAATATACACTTTTTTATTCTTAGTGAACTAGATTGTAGTTATAGGAAGGATAATGATCTCCTCATCTTCCTAGGTTGATTTTTCCTTTGAGTTAGTATGATCCAATATTTTTAAGAATATATTCTTAAAAATTGATCATTTGTCATCTATGTTCTTATTGCAAGTTGAATCAATATCCTTCTTAATCCAATAAATTAATCAACTCTAATGCATATATTGAATTTTCAATATTAATTACATCCATAGAATAGAATGTGAAGAATTTTGTACTTAACAAATTATATTATTTGTGTATAGGATTATTATAGGAAAAAGGAAGAAAATAAGTAGAATGAAATATTATTATAAGGAAAGGGAGGAAACAAGTGAAATGAAATCTAATGCACAAATCTTGTATGTGAGTGTCCACTTTTAATACCACCTTGTCTATTTTAGAGAACAAAAGATTTGTATGATAATCATCTCTTACTTATACATGCAATGCTTTGGGCTAGTTATACATAAAAGAACAATGAAAACTCTTATAATTGGGATTATAATACAAGATATAGCTACGATTATTGTCAAGAGTATGGAAATTTTCTTGAGAATTGTATTAGGACACACTTTAGAAGTGACTACAAAAGGTGGTTGAGTCAAACCACATGTTTTAGTTGTTTGAAGATTGGTCACATCAGTCAATGTTGTCTGACAACGTCAAAGGCACCAAGTTGTGAGTTTAATAAAGGTAAAGGAAAAGGCAAGGTAGATGTTGAAAATTTTAGAAAAGAAATGAACAAGACATGGAAGAAAAAGGAGGATTGTAGTACATCAAGTGGAAAAGGGATCACCTCACCCAATGGGCTAGGTGATCACACCACATCAAAATAAGAAATCAAGAGGTATGTGGGACTAATATTCAAAATTTATATCATACATTAGTTCCAAAGAATTTAGTACTGAAAAGTTTACATAATCATGAACAAAGATGCAAGATGTTATTAGGAATCAAAGAATTTAATCTTTAATTTTTTCATGCTAATATCAAGCATGAAAAAATTTCCATGACTGGCAAGTGAAAAGCTAAAGGATGTCAAGCTAATAGACTAGCTAGTTGTTGTTGAGCTCTTAATGATTGCCAAATGAATGAAAAAGACTAGGACCTGTCATGTGAGCTTGAAATTAGTTGATGTTGAGATTGCAACTATGTAAGCACTCAACATTAATTGTAGCATTTCAAAAGGGTATTTGATCAATTTTCAGCTCATTTTACATCATTTCAAAATTGAGAAAGAGCAGGAACACCAAGAGGCATTCTCAAAATCCATTCAAAGCACTTGCAGAAGATCTGAATAGCTACTTGACACCATTTCATCAAATTTTGCAAGGTATTTATCGTGTGTCAAGGTACACTATTTCTATTTTCATAAACCCTAGTTTCGTTTAATGGCATCTAGTTCTTAAAAGGCTAAAGAAGTAGACAATAAAGAGGTTATGAATGTTCAATTGGTTAGCAATGAGGTCAAACAACCAATTTTCAAATCCATTCTAGACATTGCATATAAACATGATCCCTCTAGTGCGTTATCCATGATACCACCAAAAGTTTTAATGGTTCAGGATGTCAGAAAATGTTACAACTATAAAATTGGGAGTATTGGTGATATGGAGATTAGAGAAACTTATGGTAAATTATGTGAAAATAGTGTGCTAAGGGAAGAATTTAAAATTATAGAGAAGAAGGGATAACTCATGCCCTAGATTTCTTGAATGTTTTTAAAACTAAATGGATCATTATTGTATTCAATAGTATTCATGATAGTTCACTATGGTTAGATAATGGGCCTATCCAAATCACCAAAAGAGTAATCCATAGGGTAACAAGGTATCCACCCCTAGATTGGCCTCAGACTTTAAGGAACGATTCAAAAGAGGTTATTGACAAGAACATAGGAGCTATGTGGAATAGGAGGGGAATGACGATTGACACCATCATAGATCCTCTAATAGATTTTGTAGTAAGGATAATTGCACACAAGTTTTACCAATCAAGTAGATTGAATAGTGTGCCATGTATTTCAATAGATCTAGGTTATAAGATTATGAAGAAGGATCATACATATGATCTTGCTAAGCTACAACTACAACAATTGATTGATAACCTAGGAGCAACAAGGAAAAAAAATAGTGCTCAGTGCAAATTTTAATCTATTTTGGTATGTATCTTCTTTTATATTCAAAAAATACATTTCCTACATTTGGAACTATGGCATGGAAGACAAATAGGTTTGTAGCAATACAAATAGGAGAGTTCATTGAACAACTACGTGAAAATTTTGAGTCAATAATGACAAGTAACTTTGAGGACTTCAAGCAATCTATGAAGAAAAGATTGAGGATTCCAATATCATTAGTGGAAAAACATTATGATGATGCTTATTTCCTAGTTGATGCTGATTATAGATTTTTTCAAGTAGAAACTCCAAGAGTAAGATGGCTAAGGCCATTAGGCTATGGAATTAATGTAGATGAGGCCTCTACAACAATAACTGCATTACTTGTAGAAGATTTAAATAATGATGCCAAAGCATTTGGTAATTATGAGATGGCCAAATCTAAGATTAGCATGGGACTAAGGACTAAATTTTTCATAGAAAATAAGGAGATGTTGGTAAAGAAACTGAAAGCTAAATTTGGTGAAGGTATCGAGCAAGAAGAGGATGAAGAGGAAGAAGACACCCAAATCCAAGCACCACTTGCATTAACACAAGGACTGGGAGAAGACCAGCAAGAGGAAGAAGAAAAAATTGTAGAAGGTGTTAAGGAAGAAAAATCCAAGGAAGCACCTACTCCTACTGATAAAAGGAAGAGAAAGGCTAAGGGAAAAATAATGAAAAGATCTAAGAGGATTGCCAAACCAAGCCAGTCCAAACCTACAACACCTAACACAAGGGCTAGTGCATGTTTCACTGCACAAAAGGAAAAAGAGAAGATCAAACCTATAGAGTAGGAAGGAGGAGGAAAGAAAATACCAAGGAGAAAGTACATTGCTCAAGCTGAATTTGATGAGGAAAGAACATAATCTGATGTCAAAAGCCAATTCCAAGTGGTGAGTCACAATCCAGCTTTAGATTTAGACAACACATGTGAGAATGTTAGGAATAATGTAGATTTGTTAGGATTTTCTCACATTGATTTTGATAATATTGGAAAAGTTGAGAAGAATCAAGTGGAGGAGGCAATATATGCCATAATGGAAAATTTTAAGAAAAGCCCCACTAGAGATTGCTAACTCTATGCCTACAAGTTTATATGAAAGAGTTGAGTAGAAATGGAATTATTATTTGAACCTAGAAAGGATAATTAGGGAGACATTGCTTGCTCAAGTTATGCCTGAACTCAATAAGGCAAAAATTTCTAAATCCATGAAGAAATATGTTGTTAGATTTGTACCCAAATATAGATACTTCAACATATTGCATAACAATATTCAAGATGTTGTAAAGAAGTCCACATAGATGTGGAAAGTCACATATGGATTAGCTACAATAAAATTAGGTGAAAAGGAGCCTATTGAGGTTAAGGATGACGAAGAAGATGACAAAAATCAATACATAGTTGAGGGAGCTACAGAAATGAATGTGGATGAATAGGCAATAGCTGAGGTGGAGTAGCAACAAGAACAGAGTGTACAAGATACACAATTACCAAATGTCATTCCTTAACAAAAAACAAGTGTAAATACTAAAATAGTAATAGTAAAGGATATTTTTGATCTCACTGCTCAGAACATCAAACCCCTAATAAAGGAAGACCTCAAAAAGATACTTGATCAGTCTAAACTATAGACAACATTGTTTGACAACCCTATATTAGTGAGTGTAGATGAAATTCAGAAAATACTAACTAACACTACAAGGGAAGAGGTGAAAACACAAGAACCATGTACCATCACCCATCAAGTCACTAGTGTAAAACATTTAGATAAAATACCAGAAACTACACCAAAAAAGGTTGATATAGTTGAAGTAGATAAAATGAAAATTTAAATCACTACTGATACACAAAGTCAAATAGGTCAAATAGATTTATCTGCACTTCTAGCACAAGTTCAAGGTGCAATTCAATGCATTATGGCTGAAAAGGACAAGCCTAAAGGGACCGAGTTGGCACCCAAGTTGAAGGAACAAGTAGACATTCAAGCCCTAGTAACCTTACTAGAATCTAGCATTCCTTCTAGTCACAATCTTTAGAGATTGAGCACAGATGCAACACCTTTGCAATTTTTGGTGTTGAGTTCAAGTTCATTAAAGGTAGAAGATGTACTAACATATGGAAATGTAAGATTGGATGAAGAGATTTTTTTACCAAAATATGATTATGACACAATGACAATGGAGTAGATGGGTATACTAAAAGAATCCTTGGCTAGAAAGAAGCATCAACAATTTCTCAAAAGGGAGCATAGGTAGAAGCAATCTTTTCTTGATATTAAAGACATCTTCCTAGATGCATTTAGTCTACCTACTCTAGATGAAACCAAGCCACTGATTAAAAAAATGACAAATATAGTGGAAAAGGCAAGCATTGCAAACCTTGACACCAATGCTAAATTATTAGAATGATCTGAAAAGAAATTTCAAAGTAAATTGAATGAGAAAATATCAAGTGATATAACACTTACACAAGTTGCATTGGCAACTAAGGTAGAGAGCGTGAAGACGGTACTTGAGAATATTTTCTCACTATACACCAAACTATGCAATCCCACACTCTACACACAAGAGTCAAGGAATCACATCCTGAGATTGGAGAGTAACATGTAGTCATCAAGAGCTAAATTTCCCATGACTCTCGAACTAAAAGTGAAAAACACTTTAGAGCTCAATTGCAAACCTAGAGTTAGTTAGAAGCATTATTTGTAGAAGAAGCCAACATAAGGGCCAAACTAATTAGCATCCAAACCACATTGACTTCTCACATGGATATTTTTCACAAGGACTTAGGCTATGTAGAAACTATTATGAAGAAAGACCCCAATTTTTCTACATTAGATAGCCTAGTCCACCTTGTTGCCGAGCTAGCCATCCAAATTAAGTCTTTGGATGTAGCTTGTGAAAATTGGGATGCAACTCTTACGATTATCCTTGAGGTCCATAAATATTTCTTGGAAAAACATACTATTAGTTTATAGCCCATTGACATAAGTGTCAAAAATGGGGAAAAAGAGAAATAAAAGGAGCTAATCAAAAGGGGAGAAAGTAAAAAGGAGAGAAAGCATACTAGCCAAAGGGGGAGCCAAAGGAGGAGAAAGTAAAAGCTTAAGAATAAGGAGAAAAAGAGAGCTAAAATAGAGGAAGAACATGGGGGAGCAATTATGAAGAAAAAGAGTATTAGTTGAGGCATATCTACTTGGTAGTAGTTATTAGATTTTAGAACCAGATCTATCAACTCAGGGGGAGTTATCAAATTTTGAGGTATAAGTTGCAAAATTTTGATATTTTGAAATTTTGTATAGAAGCCAAATAAGAGATATGATTGCTCATAAGATTAAGGATATTAATGCATGACCAAGTGCTTTTGACACTCATGTTAAAGGGGAAGATTGTTGATCTTAGATTGGTTTTAACAAGTGAGTGTCTATACACTTAAGTCATTACTTAGTTCATGCCAAATAGGTAGTACATTTTGAGCACAACATTTATAAGATAGAGCTTGTTGAGTCCACAGTGAATGTTGAGTCACTTGTGCCAAGTCACTCAAGTGTTCATGTCAAGTAATACAGGAGCTGAGCAAGCAGTGCATGCTGAATCATTTAGGTGTCGAGTCACAGTATAGAAATTAGTATATGTTGAGCATCAGAGACTTCAAATGCCAAGCAACATAGTTTTGACATAGTTGTTTATAATGGCATGAAATACTATGTAAACCATTTTTGAGCCAACTTTTAGATTGAATTAAGATATTTTGTGATAAGAATGAATCTTAAGTTGGAATCCCTATGAAGGACATCCATCCAATCAGGTAAAGGGAAGGATTAAGCAGAATAATGGATGAATCACAACCATGAATTCATACCTAACCCTAAGTCACCTAGATCTTAAGGAGGACAAACCCTAAACTTTCTAAGGCATGTGGAAGGAGTGAAGAGAGAAGTTTGCATGCAAAAATAGAGCATTCATAGTGGCTAAGGAATTTTAAAGTGAAATTGCATTGTAGAATTAGTTAAAGGAGAACAAAGGAAGGGAATAGTACATAGTGGACAGACATTTGATCAAGAAGGATCAAGAATACATCAATTTAGAGGTGATATGTGATCAAGCAATAGTGTGTTAACCATAGGATCAACGCCAAGTCATTCTAATAGGTGAATTGATCAAATCTCTTAATAGAGTAGTCCTAATAGGTTTTATTGAAGTTCTCTAAAAAGGTGCTTACTTAATTGTGAGATAAAGTCCTTTAACAATGCACACTTCTAACAGGGTGTTGAAATCCTTTAACAAGGTAAGACCTAAAAGTCTTTGTAAGCCTTTAACAGGGTAGACCTTTCATAGGGTAGATCATGTTTCATGATCAAACATTGTAACCTTCATTGGATACAAATGATTACTATAGTAGTGAAGATTTGTGGGCATCATCCCCACCCTAGTTTTATCTTCTCATTGGAGGGTTTTTGGGTAATCATATCTGGTGTCATATATGTGTGAGTACTTACTTGTTTACATGATTTAGATGTACATTCTTTACATGGTATTTTAGTTTACATATAGAATGTATGAGATGGATTTGTGGTGAATGTTTTATCGGTCAAAATTTAAACTATTGATTCACCCCCCGCCCCCCACATCTCAAAAGTTTACCTTTCCTATTGTATTTCAAACAATATATTGTTATCAATGTCAAAGGGGAAGATTTTTAGATGATAAGGGAGAAGGTTGAGTATTGTTGATTGGAATTATTTCTACATGAGGTGTTGACATGATCTTTCTCATTGATGTCAACATATGTTAATACCTATTGCAAAGAAAATTAAGAGATATTATGATTCTATCTTCTATAGAAACTTGAGTAGGACAATATGGATAGCACATACAATATTTTAGAGTATGCAAGTTTGCAATTATATTGAATAGTGAGTATAGACATTATCTCTATGGTCAAGAAGATTTATGTGGTGAAATGAGAGAGCTATAGTTGATTTGGTGAATACTAGTTATAGACTAGTAACGAGGAATTATTCTCGAACTAGCTACTATGTTTTGAGAATAAGTTGTTGGCAAGTAACAATCATTCTTTGCAAGCACGACGCATGGTAGAAGATGTGGCCTAGTTTCTAATTTTGGATTTGAATTCATTTGGTTCATTTTGTGTTGGTCACTTGTGTGTAATATTTGGAATTTTTTTGGGGGGGAGGGGGGGGGGGGCATTTGGAAGGTCTAACATGTATTATGGATTGTGAGCATTGATCATTGATCTTGGCACATATTTTGATATTTGTAATTATAATTTATTTTTAATGGATATTGTGTGTAACTTAGCATTGGTTGGTGTAATTATTTGTGCATTAGGGATGTATTATAAGGCCTAACTAATTATGTGTATCTTGTATGAAGGAAACTAATTTATTGGTTGTCAAGTATGAATGTGATTACATATGAAAGCCTTGATGTTGAATATCAAAGCAGAGCTAAAGGTTGGTTAGCTGCTTTGATAGAGGTATGAATATAATCTATAGTCATTCATTATACATTTTGTTGGAAGTATAAAGGAAATTACATTGTCATTCATCCTATTCATCAACTATGGATTTAGCCTTTGTTAGATTGGACATTGAGTATTTTATAACATGGCATTAACCTTCACCATTCAAATAGAGTGCTCAAGAAATAAGTCTTTTGTTCTCTATAAATTCCTTATAGGATTTTGAAACTTTTAAGAAGTGTTATGTCAATTAAAAAAGACTTATCCTTTAATAGGGATTGGTGTACTAAATTTTTTTTGTCAACTCCTAACAAGGTTACGTCTGCTAATAGTGACATGTTCATATTAGAGCACATTCTTGCTAGTATCATCACTACTAGTGTTTTTTTTTTCTAACACAGTTTTCCTTAAGAATAAAAATATTATGTATCATGGTTTTGACTTATGTATTATTCATATTATTTTTCATTTCTATATCTATCATTGGTGATTTGGTTGAAAAGTTTAAAGTTTATAAATATTGTACACAACTAATTTCCCCCACCCCCTCAATTTTGTTGTAAGGATTTTTATTCAAATTATTATGTTTGTATTTATATTTCAATAATAATATCAAAATAATATAGGATAGGGTATTATCAATTCCATTCATTCAAAACAAATTTTTAGCATCATAATGAAAATGTAGAGAGAATATAACATAGCATATAAATCTTGTTTGTCCCAACTAGTACTAAGAGGCGGGGGGGGTGGTTTGGGTGTGAATCCATACTGACTCTAAAGTTAGTTACCCTCAAAATAATTTCAAATGAACTAAACAACAAAAACTTAAGTCCCAACAACACTATAAATACAATAAAGTAGAAGTAAGGGAACTCACACACAAAATCATTGACCAATAGATACACAAATTTATATGCATGGAAACCCTCCATGAATAGATGAAACCTATAGTTAGGATATTATACCCACTAGCCTTTTACTATGAATAAAATGTTTCCTAGTTAAGAGCTATAACTTGTTCCTTTTGGGAACACATCTAGTTAAGAATGTCTACAACCTATTAGGATTACAATCAACTTATTAAGGGTACCTTGTTATAGGATTTTGGCATTCCTTCTAAAAGGCGCCTTGTTAGAGGATTTATCATATGTTTGACACTAAAGAATTCTTAGATTATGAGCTTACAAAGTGATTGCAATGGTTAGAAAGAACTCAAATATTATCTAGACTATATAGCACACTTTTCCTGATAGATCTCCAATGTATACCAAGAAGATATCTTGATCTTCTCAATCCTATTGGGCAATCATTGTGATAACCTCTATATCACTATTCTCTTTCTCTTCTTTCTCCTGTGCATGGTGTAGAAAACTTATTTTGGATCATTATTGCCTTTTATTCCTTTACTCTATTTAACAACACTTTTTCTTCATTCTCTCATTCTCCTCTTCTTTCATTCTTATTCCGTTTAACCACTTATGCCATACTCTCTATCCACACACACATGCTCACTCCTATTTTTGAAATGCATAACCTCATATTTCTAGGTGTAAAAACCCTAGAAAAATATCCTCCTTAAACTAGTGAATTCAAAATTTTAATAGTGCTATTGAACACTTAACGAGAGACATGTGACACCTCTGGCATAGGGTCTAGACTAGTAGCCCTTCCAATTTTCTCTAGGTCTAGCCTCAACTACTTTGTCCTTTATTCTTTCTATTGTTTCATTAGAATTCTAATTCCATAACTTTATTTTTCATGCCTACTTTTGGCCTCAACTTAACTCCCAACACCACTATAAATGTAGTTTAGTAGAAGTAAGGGAACTCACACACAAAATCATTCATCAATGGACACACCAATTTATATGTGGAAACCCTCCATGAATAGATGAAACCTATAGTAGGAATAATATCCCACTAGCCTTTTACTACGAATAAAAGGTTTCCTATTTATGAGCTACAACTTGTTCCTTCTAGGAACACATTTAGTTAAGAATGTTTGGAACCTATTAGGTTATAATTATCCTATTAGGGTACCTTGTTTTAGGATTTTGGAACTCCTTCTAAGTGGGACCTTGTTAGAGGATTGATCATATGTTTCATAATGAAGTATGCTCAGATTAAGAGCTTACAAAGTGATTAAAATGGTTAGAAAGAACTCAAATATTATCGAGACTATTTAGGACACCTTTCCTATAGATCTCCAATGTATACCTAGAAGATGTCTTGATCTTCTCATCCCTCTTGGGAAATCACCATGATAACCTCTATATCACTATTCTCTTTCTCTTATTTCCCCTGTTTATAGTGCATGAAACTTATTTTGTGTTGTTATTGCCTTTATTCCTTTACTTTGTTTAACGACACTTTTTCTTCATTCTCTCATTCTTCTCTTATTTCATTCTTATTCAGTGCAACTACTTATGCCACACTCTCTATCCACACATAGACACATGCTCACTCCTCTTTTTTAAAATGCATAACTTCATATTTCAAGTTGTCAAAACCCTAGAAAAATATCCCTCTCAAACTAGTGAATTCGTGTGCTATTGAACACTTAACAAGAGAGACGTGACACCTCTAGTATAGGGTCTACACTAGTAGCCCTTCAAGTTTTCTCTAGATCTAGCCTCAACTTCTTTGTCCTTTATTCTTTCTATCATTTCATTAGAATTCTAATCCCATAACTATATTTTCATGTCTACTTCTAACTTATCATATTGTTAACTCATCATGCTAAATGTAATAGTTTTCATCGCATCCTCATCTATTATCCTGATTGATGAGCATGTCCACTATGGTATACTTTACTCGACCAATTGCAATCAATGAAAACACTTTGGTGTGCAAAGTATTTACAACACTGGAGCTACCCTTTATAATTCTAGTGAGACTAGTAGAGTCAACAAATCTAAGGAATTGGATTTTGTACAAGGAAATTTAGAGCCATGTAATTTAACAAATTGTGTTCTAGGTCCATATATGTGACAATGAAATTAGGTGAGATGTAGTTTTACAAAGTGTATTCTAGGTTCATACAATAAGTTCATCATGGGTTTCCAACTCAATATCTATGTAGGAAATTCATGGAACTTGAATATGAGATTTAATGTTGAATAGCAATAAGAAATATATTGTTAGTATGATCCATGAAACCAAAAAACCAAAAAACCAAAAAGGCTTTGTTGGTGGGATGAATATTATGTATGTGGTCATTATGACCCATGAGACCTTACACTCTATGAATTCCAATGTTAAACTTGGAATGGCTCTCAAGCTCAACATCTCTAAGTGAAATGGTCATTCCTTAATAAAGTTTTAACTAAATTAGGCTTCTCTGGTAATTTCCACCAGATGATTATGAGTTGTGTCACCTCTGCTAGCTATGATATTCTTGTCAATGGTGCCCTTTCAAGGTTTATCACTATTGGTAGAGGCCTCAAACAAGGACACTCCCTCTCCCCATACCTTATTATAATCATGGTAGATTACCTTAGTAGGAATCTAAATAGACTAAAACTCTCCAGGACTATCTATGGTTTCAAAGTAGCTTATAATGTCCCCACCACTACTCATGAGCAATTGATAGATGATATTGTCCTACTTTGAGAAGCTACCCTTTTTGAAGCTAATTTTTGGAAAACGCTATTAGATAACTACACCAATCTATCTGGCCAATACATAAACTTTCATAAAAGAAAACTCTTCTTTTTAATAATCAACAAGACATGTAAAGAATCATTTCTCTAGAACTATAATGTAAAATCCAAACTCTCACGGATATCTATTGTGGCCTCCCTTTCTTGGTTGAAACACCCAACCATTTCTACTAGAAAAATATCATAGAAAAATTTCAAAATAAATTGGTTGGATGGGAAGGAAAACTTCTGAGTTTTGGGGGGTAGGCTCATTCTTAAAGCATTCCTTAAAAGTATTTAGATGTGCCTCCTATCTTTTTCCTTAATGTCTATGAAGGTCACAGATATCTTGGAAAAAAACTACAAGAAATTTTGGTGGTTGGGAGTTGAGGAAAAGAGGATAATAGCTCTATTCAACTAGAAACAAGTTTGCAAATCTATGGTGAATGGTGGTCTGGGTGTCAAAAATGTCAAAAGTATGAATAAATTTCTTGTCTTTAAGATACGGTGGTTAACTCTTGAGGGATCTAAAGAGTGGATGCAAATCCTAAGGTCTAAATATTTATTTTGTGAGCTTTCTTATTTATATCTTAGTAAAAATAACCCCAATAGGTATCTCTATCCTACAGAAGAACATTCTAAAAACCAAATGTCTAATTAGAATAGGTAGCCATACCCGAATAGGAAATGGTAGAAAAAAGCCTATTCTGGAAAGAAATTTGGAAGGATGAGGTTCCTATTAAGGAGGTGGTGAATGACCATGATCTTATTGACTAGTTAAATGTGTATGTAGGGGTGAAAGTGGAAAATTACTTAAATTGGGAGAATGGTAATGCCAGATGGAAGAACCTTATCAACATGTAGCATGTTCAATCGTAAGCCAGAAGAATTAGACATGATAGCAAAGAGGTGGTTATCTCCCTTATTAATTCCCTCCCTAACACTAGTCTGTTTAATCAAGATTTGGAAGATAAATAGTTCTAGAGATATAATAACAATGGCCTCTTCTTTGTTAGTTTGGCTTACAGTGAGCTTGAGGACTCCTTTTCTACTGATAAATTTTTGAAAAGCATCTGGACCTATAACCTGCCACCAAAAATTAACTAGTTTTGGTGGGTTTTGGCTCATGGAAAAATCCACACCCTTGACAACCTATCTAAATGTGGGCTCCAATTGGCTAACAGATGTGTCCTATGTAAAAAGAATGTTGAGTCTATTAATCATATCCTATTACATTGCTAGTTCACAGTTGAGATTTAGAATTTGGTGCTCAAGGACTGTAGTCTTGCTATGGTTTTCACAAAAAATGTTAACGACATGATCTTACAATGGAAGATGTTTCCCTTCTCCCACCTTATCTCAATCAATACTTGGGGAATTATTTTTCGTATGGTTAGTTGGTGTTTCTGGAAAGAATAAAATAACTGATCTTTAGAGACAAAAAGAGGGAAGTTGGCTCCATCTTCCACATTATCAAAAATATCAGCAAAGATAGTATAAATTGGGCTTATTTCCCCAAAATAATGACATTCCCTAGCCTCATTGATCTAAGGCTAAAAAAAAACTAGAATATAAAACAAAGCTTGATTGATATCAACTTGACAGAAAATATGGAAAAGAAAATGCTACTAGATCCCACTGGATAAGGGTTGGTTAAAATGTAATGTAGATGGATACTCCAAAGGTAATTTGGGGGAAGATGGAGTAGGAGGAATTATTAGAGATTGGAAAGGTGATATTATCTTAGGATTTTCCAAGTGACTAGGGATAAGGTCTAATTACCATGTTGAGGGTATAACTATGTGGTCCGATATTAAAAATCTGCAAGATCTTGGAGAGGTCAATGTTGAGATGGAGGGCAACTCGAAGCTCATTATTGATCTTATTTTTAAAAAAGTCAATTGTCCTTGGATTATTTCCTCTATATGTTAGATTACAAAAGAAGACTCCTATCTTTCAACAATGTGTTTTAATAAAACACAGCCTTAGAGAAGGGAATAAAGTAGTAGATTACATGGCTATATGGGGACTAAACCATGAAGTTTGGAAGATGATGACTAGGATGGAGGGGTCACAAGAGTTAAATAAAATTATTTTTAATGACACAAAAATGCATAACAGTATGTGGTTAAAGCTCTAGAAATTCTAGATGGATGAGCAAGATTCATAGTTAGTTGAATCCTCACTACATGACTATGAAAGGTAAGAATACTATTGTTATGTGTTCAAATATGATGTTTAATTATCACATTAATGAGGAGTATAACCTCATGAATATGGAAAGGGAAAACCATATCATTTCTATTATAAACTTATATCACGTGAATCTTAACCCATATCCTTCTTTTTTATTCCCCAAGATGGTTAATTATTTCACTGTCAAAGATTTAAGGCACTTAGTTGGACAATATCCTACTCAACTGCTACTATCCATATTTCATGCCAACTTGATTTACTTCATTGAACTCCTCAATGGTAGGAAAAGAGCCAGGTGTATGAGTAAGTACAGAGATGGCAATGAGGGAAAGATTTGTGGCAAGATCTTTTTAACTCTTAAGTATCACTATTTTTGTTACCCTTACTTGGAAACAAAATTTTTTACTTTGCATTCTAAGTTTCTTTATAACATCCTTAGACCTCAAGTTGTAGAGAATACATCCATTATGAGTAGGGTTGTAGACAAAGGTTCTTTCACGCTTATCTTGGGCCCCAAGAAAAAAAACTAGTTGTATGAGAAGTAAAACATCATGGGTGGCCTATCAAATTGTGTATAAAACCTAGAAACAACAACGAATTGTAGCAGAATAAGTATATATGGGGTTACTTTTTTAAGGAATATTTACATCTTTAGATCCTGGGTATGAAAGGCCACAATATCACCCTCTTGACTAAGTTCGCTAACTCATGGAGCAAGCGTGGGGTGGAGATAGGAAGTATCGATTTTGTGGTGATGCCAGAGCTGATTGGTGAAGTGATGGGCTTGGACTATGTTGTTTTGAAAATTTAAAGGAAAGGTATGTTGGATTATAGAAAATTTAGGAATAAATTCTCTAAAGGAATGCAAGAACCTATTAGAATCAATTCTGGAAATGGGTATGATAGGCTATCTCCTCATAGTCCCTTTGGAGCCATTTGTTAGTGGCTAATTATAAGATTGATTAGCTAATCAAAAGATAAGATAGATGAAATATGATGCTAGATAGAGGGGAACAAGATGCCTTAGGTGATGAGATGCTCAAAGTGATGAGGACATAAGATTCAACTTGAGTTGAAGCTACTTTTGAAAGATCAAATGATGTAATCATCCTGCCCCCTCAGGAGCAAAATCAAAAGATGAAACATGAAAACAATGATATAAAGTAGTAGATTGAAAGATACTAAAGAAATCCAAGGTTTAGAAGAATATAAAAGTGATCTAAAGGATCTGAAGAAAATTTGAAGTCAATTTGAAGTGATTTCAAGGTCCAAAAGACCAAGTTTGACCAAAGTTGGCCAAAGTTGACTAGAGTTAACCTTTTCTCAAAATGTTGGAAAATTTGAAGAAAATGTGATTTGAAAATATTCCAAGATCCATAAAGTATTAGAAACATGGACTGCACAAGTGTTTGATCGCATTGGTCCCAAAAATTTAAAATTTGATTTTTAGTTGTATAAGTGTGTTAGATTTTGAATTCAATCCCAAAAGTAAGCTCAAAGCAACCAAATTATCTAGGGGGTGATTTTCATGTCAATAGGAGCACTTTGAAAAATTAGGTCAAAACCTATATAAGGGCCCAAAAGGTTTTGTTCAGTTCATTTGTGTATTTTTTCTTTTGTGAAAAGGGAGCTCTAAAGATAAAATGGTGGTCCTGGTGTATCTTCATTGTTTCAAGCATTCCAGGTGACACAATCAACCAGTGGAGTATGACCATCCGGTGAGTCATTGATGATCCCACTTTGCATTTCAGATTTTATGCATTTTAATAGTCATTTTAAAGCATTTTTTCATTGTTTTGAAATTTATTGTCATTGAGCCTTGCATGAGAACTTCATTTTTCATGTGAGCATGTAGGCTTCCTCATGCAAGGAATTACCAAAATGGTACTTCTTTGTGTGTAGTAATGGGTTTCCTTGCGTGGGATGTACCCATCTCTTGCATGAAAGACCTTAAAATTTAGTCATTTTTTGCTATCTATTTTGATGTTTCTCTTGTGAAGACTTGATTTCTCATGCAAAAAAGTGTAATCTGATGCAAGAAAATGAAATGTCGCATGAAAAATTGGTGTTTCTTTGAAAATTTTTTGTTGAAAATTAATTTTTTTCATTTTTTCATGTATGATACTGATCGTGCTCATGTTGTTTTCATGTTGGCAGGTTACATTTCTTGATGTCACTTTTAGATCACACTATCCTCCTTTTGAAGCATTGATTCACTAGTTGGATGCCATAGTGTTGGCACATATTGACTCCCTTGGCCTCTCACACCTTTGTGATATGTCTGCATTAGTTGTGAATCACAGTTTATTGACTGTACTAGTTGAGATTTTCCATTTGGAGATGAACACATTTCACCTATAATTGGGAGAGACCATCATCACACTGGAGGATATCTAATGTATTCTAAGATTACTCTTCCATGAGCCACAAGTTTAGTATGATATCTAACTGAGACTAGGTACAGTGGCACTGAGGGCTATTTTTTGAGAGGACCTCATTAGTGGTAGAGCTATCCCATGGGATGAGTTAGTGCATAGATATGGTCCCACTAATAGATTACTAGTGATACTTGGAGCATTCATAAGCTACTTTTCGATGCCTAATAGAGGCTAACACAAACTTGAGTGTGAATGGGGATGGATGATTCATTAGATGTTGGAAAAGCCAGTACATTTTGGATGGGGTCAATCTATTCTAGCAGATATGTACCATGAGATGCACGAGATTGTTTATCATGAGAGAAAGAGCATGGCCATAGGGGTCTATGTTCTTTAGGTGTGGGCATCAGAAAACTTTCCCATGATGAGGCTTATTTGTTCTGATAGGAGGTAGGACCATGTGCCTTATATATGTAGATGTCTTGGACTGAATGACCTAAATAGCTCTAGGTAAGACTAAGTAGTGGAGAGGTTAGTTGGATGACCTAGTAGTAGTAGTGCGGTAGCCATGGAGAGAGACTAAAGCATGGGATAATGCCTAAGTGGAGCTTGGCCACATGTTTGCCTCTTGACCACTAATTAGTCACTCAATCTAGGTGATCGAGAGGTTTCCACTGACTTGTGTGTGACGACAATATGGTAGGCTATATGACATCTCGTAGGAGTACTACACATATGCCTAGTTTGCCTCATATGTGGAGAGGGGATGGTCTATTAGACTAGACCAGGGTAGATCTATGATCAATCTGTGCTCCATTACGATGGTGTAGTGGGATGGCTCTAGCATATAAGATACATTTTGTGAGTCATCCTTTCCCTTGGTTTATAGACCCAGTGAGGATGGCAGTGTCAGTATAGCTAGTGGAGGCACCACAATAGCAGTGAAAACAACCAGCATAGTAGCCATAATAGACACCTAGACAATGTAAAACACAAGTATAGATTCCTCCCCAAAAAATGGGAGATGATACATGTGCTGGTGGTAGTGGGTGAGGACATAGACATCCATGGGGTCAGATGGTCACTTTGGGTGCCATTGATAGAGATACACAGAGACAACATGTAGAGCTAGAGTAGCCAACTGAGCAACTGGAGCCCGTAATAGGTGATGAAGAGATGCAGGATCAGCATGTTCCTAATCCATATTGACTCTAAAACAATATATGAATAGTGGGGAATATCTTACGCATTGTTAGATATCCATTTTTACCCAATTCAAAATGCAACTTTTTGAGAAGTAAATAAGATTAGAAAAAAAATGATGTAGGCAAACCCTTATAGTTGTGACTACTATGTAAGACTCTACGTCTAGACGTTGATTTTGTTACTCATGTTGGTTTAATTTTAGCCCTCCCATGGTCTTTGGAATGAAATGTGTTGTTACTAAAAGCTATGGGATTGAAAATAAATTGGGTTTTATTTCTTTCCTTTAGCGGTTATATTACATATTACCATCATTCACAATATTTTCTTATTTCCTTTATTCTATGCAAGCTAGTCTCATGTGCACTTTTGTAGCTATATGATATGTTTGGGATTTGGTTCATATAAGGTACTAAGTAGGAAGGAAATAATTGTTGTGGAATCTCAGTAACTTGGGAAATCTGGGTATTTCTTAGTTAATCACACTCTCTCTTCTTATGTAGTATGGATAAGTAGATACTTTTGCCTTTTTACATCTCATTTTCAGTATATAGAGTATACTTAATTGAGGATTTTAGAAGATTTTAAAAGTAACTCATATGCA